>BRYE01000022.1:20587399-20597399 GCA_030159115.1 Actinidia arguta var. hypoleuca
GCTCGTTGCTGTGCAGGTCGCCCCAGTTCAGTCGAGGTCCAGCACCGAGGCTGAGGAGCAATTCTGACTGTTGGTTGCTCTCCCAGATTTTTACCACAACAGTTTGGCGCCGTCTGTGGGAACGATAGTTCTCTAGTTCCTATGCACCTGCGCAGCCGACTATTATCCAGACCAAGCACTAGCAGTTCTTTGGATAACAGAGCACGTCCAATGGCCAACACTAGCCAAGCCCCAGATTTAGAGGGCCTTCATCATGAGATACGTGGGATGGCTGAACAGATGAGAATTATGAATGAGAATAATGCCCTCCTTATACAGCACCTCACCGCGAATAATCGCCCACCACCTCCTCCGGCTCCTCGTCAGTCTCGTCCATCAGGGAATGTATCCCAGAGTCACCATAGCACTGGGCGAAACAGGCGACGTCTCTCTCCTAGCCCTCACCCTCAAAGGGAGAAGAGCCCAAGAAGCCCATCACCAGGATCATCATCTAGCAAAACGCCAGGGCAGGAAAGCGAAGGAGTAAGGCGGGTCAGATCTCCTCGTCGGGCCCAGCAAGAACAAGATATATCCACTTTCCAAAAAATTAGGGACTTGGATGCTCGCCTAGACGCCATCAACACAGGGACCGGTGCCCTAATAACTGTAGACGCTTTGATCAGGCAAACTGAACCACCTTTTACCCAGAGGATAATGAGAGCCAAGGTGTCATCCAGATTTAAACTACCTACTTAGTTCGGGATTTATGAAGGCAAAACAGATCCTATGGACCACCTGGATTCTTACAAAAATCTGATGCATCTCCAGGGTTACTCGGACGATGTCATGTGTAAAGCCTTTTCTGCTACACTCAAAGGGGCGACGAGATCGTGGTTCCGAAAGTTGACTCCCGAAACCATAGATTCATTTGGTGAACTGAGCCGACTTTTCGTCGCTAATTTCATAAGTTGCAGGGTCAGGCAGAAGAACGCGTCCCATCTTTTCACCATCCACCAGAAGGAAATGGAGAACTTAAAAGATTATGTAAAGCGATTTAACCAAGCTATATTAGAAGTTGAAGACCCCAGTGACAAGGTGGTCGTTATGGCAATGATGGAAGGACTTCGCCCAGGTCCCTTGTTCGATTCTCTGTCCAAAAACGTTCCAGAGACATTGTCTGTCCTTAAAGTAAAGCCGATAAATACATCGCCGCGGAGGAATTGGCTGAAGCCAAACGGAGGCGAAGAGGAAAGGAGGACCATAAGAGGAAAGAGCCTGATACGAGGCGATCTGATTATAAGGACGATGAACGGAGAAGCAAGAAGCCTAATCGGGACTCAAGGCGGACCAGTGACAGGTGACCTCGTACTCCACCTCGCCGCACTGAGCTGGTGTTGCCTCCGCTTAATGCTCCCATTGCCCAAGTCCTCACAGAAATCAAGCATGAAGAGTTTGTCAAGTGGCCCTCAAAAATCAAGACTGATCCCCGGAAGAGAAACAAAAACAAATACTGCGAGTTTCACCGAGACCATGGCCATAATATCGAAGATTGTTTTCATCTAAAGGAGCAAATAGCCGACCTCATCAAAAGGGGGTATCTGAGAAAGTACGTTGGAGATCGCCATTCCCCCAACTCACCAGAAAGAAGGTACGGCAACAATCGGCCTACTGCTGGAGACATTCAGGTGATACACGGTGGGTTTGTATCTAGAAGAAGCTCGAATTCATCCAGAAAGAGGCACGCCAGAAGTGCAGACACGCTATCCGCAGAAGTGTACAACCTCTCCTCGCCAATGGCCGAAGTCCACCCACCCATTACCTTCAACAATGATGACCTGAAAGGCCTGCGCCTACCTCATGACGACGCCCTGGTTGTTTCGGGCATCATCGCCAATTTTAACGTCCAAAGAATCCTGATCGATAGTGGTAGCTCGGCTGACATTCTGTTCATCTCCGCATTTGAAAAAATGAAGATAGGGCTCGACAAGTTGCAGCCCTTTATGACGCCTTTGGTGGGCTTTGGAGGAAATCTGACTCATCCACTGCGATGGATCAAATTGCCGGTTACTTTGGGGACAAAACCTTGCCAAACCACCGTTTGGCAGAATTTCATCGTAGTTGATTGCCCTTCGCCTTACAATGCCATTTTAGGCCGCCCAACTCTAGGCGGAATTAGGGCGATCACCTCAACCTACCACCTGAAGATGAAGTTCCCAACCTCGACAGGAGTGGGAGAAGTGCGGGGCGACCAGAAAGTGGCTAGACAATGTTTCATTTCGGCCATGAAGATCGAGACCCTCCCGGTACCGAATACCCGCGAGATGGAATCGCTGAGGGACGAGGTGGAACAGGTGGTCTTGATGGATCCCCGAGAAACCGAAAACACTAAGCCTCTTGAAGAAACTACCCCAATATACATTCATCCGGGATATCCTGATCGCCACGTTATGATCGGAACAGAACTTGCCGAAGAACAGCGCAATGCTTTAGTGGAATTCTTAAAAAGGAACTTCGATGTTTTTACCTGGTCCCAAGGCGACGTCCCGGGGATAGACCCCCAGGTCGCCATGCATAAATTACAGATCAATCCAGCAAATCCTCCTGTTCGCCAAAAGAGAAGAAAATTCGCCCCTGAGCAACTTCGAGTTATCGACGAAGAGGTCGCCAAACTCATCAGAGCTAAAGTTATCAAGGAAGCCCACTATCCGAATTGGTTAGCAAATGTCGTCGTCGCCCCAAAAAAAGGAGGGAAGTGGAGAGTATGCATGGACTACACTGATCTCAACAAGGCATGCCCAAAAGACAATTTTTCACTGCCAAAAATTGATTTAATAGTCGACGCCACATCTAAGCACGAGCTTCTTAGCTTCATGGATGCCTTCTCAGGATATCACTAGATCAAGATGTTTCCTCCCGACATAAAGAAAACTTCATTCATCACGGAACGAGGATTGTATTACTACAAGGTCATGCCATTTGGTCTCAAAAATGCTGGGGCTACTTATCAAAGATTGGTGAACAAGATGTTCAAAGAGCTGATCGGAAAGACCATGGTAGTATACATAGACGACATGCTCGTTAAAAGCCTCGAAGCAGCAAAGCACATCGCCCACCTTGAAGAAGCTTTTAACATTTTGAGGAAACACAAGATGATGTTAAATCCTTCCAAATGCATTTTTGGTGTATCATCCGGGAAATTCTTAGGGTTCTTGGTAACCAAACGTGGAATTGAAGCTAACCTAGACCAAATTCAAGCTCTGCTCGGGATGAGCTCGCCCAGAAACATCCGTGAAGTCCAGCAGTTAACTGGACGGGTTGCCGCCCTCAACCGATTTGTTTCCAAATCAGCGGACAGATGTTTATCGTTCTTTAAAATCCTAAGAAAAAATCAAAATTTTCAGTGGACAAAAGAATCGGAGGAGGCTTTTCAACAACTTAAAAAGTATTTAGGGTCACCTCCTCTGCTTGTAGTCCCGACCACGGGGGAGGAGTTGTTCATATACCTCGCCGTTTCGCCCACAGCAGTAAGTGCCGTGCTCATTCGAGAAGAGGACCATGTCTAGAAACCGGTTTACTATGTTAGTAAGGTCCTGATGGGTGCTGAGAACAGATACGTAATGATTGAAAAGCTCGTCTACGCCCTCCTGATCGCCGCCAAAAAACTTCGCCACTATTTTCAAGCCCATCCCATCACCGTGTTAACCGATCAGCCGTTGAAACAAGTTCTTCAACGACCAGATACCTCGGGGAGACTCCTGAAATGGTCCATTGAGTTGAGCGAATTCCACATTAACTACAAACCGAGGACGGCAATAAAAGCCCAGGCTTTAGCCGACTTCGTGGCTGAATCCACTCACAAGCCCGATCTAGAATTCTCGGAGGAAGGGATTCGCAACCCAGAAAAAGACCTTGAAAGCTTGGAGAACAGTCTCGACAGCTCGGAGGAAAAGCTCGATAAATGGACATTGTTTGTTGATGGGTCTTCCAATCAACACGGATACGGTGCAGGACTTGTTCTCCAAACCCCGAAAGGTGAACAGATGGAATACGCCATACGGATTGGGTTTAAAGTCACCAATAACGAAGCTGAGTACGAAGCCCTTCTCGCCGGATTATGGGTTGCCACAAGTTTGGGAGTCCAATCAATTGAAGCCTATAGCGACTCTCAACTAGTGGCTAACCAGGTTCAGGGAGATTACCTCGCTAGGGACGTTCGAATGGCAGCTTATTTGGATGAAGTTAAATGCTTAACTCAGAAGATCAAAAGGTTCACCATTCAACAAATTCCCAGAGAAGAAAACAGAAAGGCAGATGCCCTAGCCAATCTCGCTTCAGCTTTTGATTTTATATCAGACAGAAGTATACCGTTGGAATTCTTGTCCAAACCAAGCATTGAGGTCGCCAAATCTATCTATACGACAGAAACAAATCCGACCTGGATGGATGAGATCGCCACCTACCTTCGGAACGATACATTACCAGCAGATAAACTCCAAGCTCGCCGAATTCTCCATAGATCTGCAAGGTTCTGCCTGCTTCATGGAATTTTATATAAACGATCTTTCTCTGGTCCCCTCCTAAGATGTCTCTGACCTGAAGAAGTCAGTTATGTGATGAGAGAAATCCACGAAGGCATCTGTGGAAATCACTCCGGGGCGAGGTTGCTGGTACGAAAGACGATTCGCCAAGGCTACTTTTGGCCCCAGATGGGACAGGATGCAGCGAAATACACCAGGGAGTGTGACAAATGCCAGAGGTTCGCTCCATCCAACCACCTTTCCCATACCGAGATGGTGCCAATTACCAGTCCCTGGCCATTCGCCCAATGGGAAATTGACATACTAGGGCCTTTGCCTCAAGCTTCATTACAGAAGAAGTTCTTGATCGTAGCAATTGATTACTTCACGAAGTGGGTAGAAGCTGAACCACTGGCCAGAATCACGGAAAAGAATATGAGGAATTTTGTTTGGAAAGGTATCATCTGTCGATTCGGAATTCCCAAAGTTCTCATTTCCGACAATGCCCGGCAATTCGACAATGATGGGTTCAGGAAATTTTGCTCGGACCTCGCCATATCACATCATTTTTCCTTGCCCGGTCACCCCCAAGCCAATGGCCAAGTAGAAGTCACTAACAGAACCATCCTCAGAAATTTGAAAACGAGATTGGAGAAATCCAAAAGAGAGTGGGTAGAAGACTTGCCGAGCATATTATGGGCATATCACACTACTAGTAGGATTCCTACTGGTGAAACGCCTTATTCCATGGTTTATGGAACTGAATCAGTGATACCTGTCGAAATCAGAATGCCGAGTTTCAGGACTTCAAACTTTGATAAAGATAGCAATGATGGCGAGCTGAGACTCAACCTCGACCTTCTTGAGGAAAGGCGGGAGCAATCAGGCATACGCCAAGCAGCTTATAAGCATCAGATTGCCAAATATTTCAACCAAAGGGTCAAACACAGATCATTCTTACCTGGCGACCTAGTTCTACGAAAAGTTACCCTATCTACCAAAGAGCCAAATGCTGGGAAATTAGGACCAACATGGGAAGGCGCTTACAAGGTCGTCAAGGTAACTAGACCAGGAACTTATTGGCTGGAAGACATGAACGGAAAAGCACTCCTCCATCCTTGAAACGCTGAACATTTGAAGAAATATTTTCAATAACTCCCCTGGGCGAAATACTTGTAACTCCTAGATTTTATTCCGAGTAATAAAACTTTTCCAATTTATTTCAATAACAAAGTGCAGGATGGAGGTCGCCTATGCAAGATCGCCAGTTCATCTAAAAATGACGGAGGCATCTTGGTCGCCTAATCAAGATGGCCAGTTCATTCGAAAATGACGGAGGCATCTTGATCGCCGATGCAAGATCGCCAGTTCATTCAAAAATAACGGAGGCATCTTGGTCGCCTATTCAAGATCGCCAGTTCATCTAAGGATGACGGAGGCATCTTGGTCGCCTATGCAAGACTGCCAGATCATTTAAAAATGACGGATGCATCTTGGTCGCCTAATCAAGATGGCCAGTTCATTTGAAAATGACGGAGGCATCTTGGTCGGTTATTCAAGATCGCCAGATCATCGAGAAATGACGGAGGCATCTTGGTCGCCTAATCAAGATGGCCAGTTTATTCGAAAATGACGGAGGCATCTTGATCGCCTATTCAAGATCGCCAGATCATCGAAAGATGACGGAGGCATCTTGGTCGGTTATTCAAGATCGCCAGATCATCGAAAGATGACGGAGGCATCTTGGTCGCCTAAACAAGATCGTCAGATCATTGAGAAATGACGGAGACATCTTGGTCGCCTATTCAAGATCGCCAGATCATCGAAAGATGACGGAGGCATCTTGGTTGCCTAAACAAGATCGCCAGATCGTTGAAAAATGACGGAGGCATCTTGGACGCCTATTCAAGATCGCCAGATCATCGAAAGATGACGGAGGCATCTTGGTCGCCTAAACAAGATCGCCAGATCATCGAAAGATGACGGAGGCATCTTGGTCGCCTATTCAAGATCGCCAGATCATCGAAAGATGACGAAGGTATCTTGATCGCCAAATTTAAAAGTCGCCAGGTCAAAAAAAAAAATGATGAC
Source organism: Actinidia arguta var. hypoleuca (assembly GCA_030159115.1). Lineage (NCBI taxonomy): Eukaryota > Viridiplantae > Streptophyta > Magnoliopsida > Ericales > Actinidiaceae > Actinidia > Actinidia arguta. The sequence continues at coordinate 20,593,987 of BRYE01000022.1, forward strand.
CTCTCCTATCCTAGTTCGCCATTGGTTAAGAATTGCATAAGGATACAGTATAAAAATCAACATGCAAAACTATTGAGAAAATCAACGTTTATATTCATGACCATTCACATTACAAATTACATTTATGATAAAGGGGGAGGGTTGTCATCGCCTTGAGGAGCCGCGTCGCCCGGAGGATTTGCATCTCCTTTTTCAACAGTTTCTTCCTCGCCCCCTTCCCCTTCTCCTTCATCCTCCAGGACAAGCAGGTCAAGATCGAGACGCATCTCTTCTGAATCTATGGCCAGGTCGGGATGGTGATGGCGAAGCTGACGTTTGCCGAAATCAAACCTTTTGCCAAAATACTTCGAGGATGAGCTTTCAACAGCCTCGGCGAAATCTGACGAATATTTAAATTCTTCAACAGCCAACTTTCCAGCACGCTCCACTCTTCCCCTTAAGTCTTCAATCAAAAGCCCTGCCTTTGACAGACTATCGGAGAAAGTATCCCTTTCAGCCTTTAGTTTGGCGAACTCGTCGCCGACCTGCTGCTCCCGAGCTCGCGCCTCGGCCAATTGCTGCTCCAGGTCGGAAGATAACTTCTGAAGGCGAGAAACTTCAGAATCCAAAGAAGCAGCTCGCCCCTGTTGAAGGGTGGCCTCCTCAATGGTCTCCCTGCTCTTCACCGCCAGAGAAGACCCAAACACAAGTGCCTGCTACAAACAAATCTAATCAGATCAAAACTATCAAATTTAACAAGGATAAAACAAATTTGAAGTTAGTATCAAAATAATACCTGGCCAAGGGCATGAATAAATTTTGAGGCAGTCTGGTCCAGAGAGAGCTGCCCCACCTTCTCTTGATCCGTAGGAGGGATTACCCCTCGAAGGATCTTCTCGGCCACCGAAGGGCTCCCCAAGATGAAGGCCCTCGGACCAAGTACTGTACCCAACGAGGGTGAGCTTCCCTCCCCGGGACCAGAAGAAGGGGCAGCTGGATGACGTATTGGAACGGATTTTTTTTTTGACTCGGGGATGGGGGCTTGCCCCTTGCCTTTGGAGTCATCTCCAGATTTCGCCTTCTTGCTCGGCGAGGAAAGAGGTTCATCCGCCGGACGCTTCTTGCCAATGACCACCCCCTTTGCAGGAGGGGGACCAGATTTTTGGGATGAACTCTCAGCTCGGGCTCTCTCCATCCGTTCGCCGAGCTTCTTGAGACTGATTCTCCTCGACATTGCTGCAAAAAAGAAAAAAACGAGATATATATCAGACGTAAAAAAATAATCAACAAAGGTAGCAAGGGTTTATACCATCCGATCTAAGCTCGGGGGATAGCTCAGAATCCGACCAGGATTCTGATGTCGAGATCGAGCTCGATCCCAACGCTGAGCAAAATTCAAGGACAGGGTCTCGGATTTTTCCCCCCGACCATCTTAATAAGGTCAGGTCGGGAATATGAGGAGCAACCCTCCTAAGTTCTTTCCTAACAGTCCCTATATATTCTATTGAATCATCTTGGGGCTGGCCATTTTGAGGGAGTTCACCACGGGAAGAGCGAGACTCACCCGCTTTACCCGACGTCGAGGATGGTTGCGGATGATCGCCCTCCGATCCTGATTCCGCAGGACCAGGCGAGCTGAACACCCGACTAAAGGCCTTAGTTTTGAAAATCATGGGGACCTTGTAGCGCCCACGTTCCGCCACAGACTTAGAAATTTGGTCATAGAATTCCTGCTCGAACGACAGCAACGTAGGCAGCTCGTTGCAGCGTTTATCTGAAAAGAAACTCATGTTAATACCGATCTAGTTAATTAATAAACCAACGTTGGAAAAAAAAAAAAAAAAAAACGACCTGGAATTCCCCATGACCTCGGAATCCGCGGTACTCCCTCCCGAGGTTCTTCATCAAAAAGCTCTCAATTGTCCCCGGAGGCAAAGAAGAACCTGCTCTTCCCCCTTTACGTTGCTGGGGTACCCTCCGAGGATAGTTTTCTTGTACCTCGCCTTGAAGTACAACCACCCTTGGTCCGGCTTAGGATTATTAGTGAGGGAAAAAATGTTTCTAAACTCGGATAGGGTCATCACAAACTTATGAACTCGCCACAACGACACAGCACCGACGATACTACGCCATGTGTTGAGAACGAGCTGAGCAGAACAAATTTTGTAGAAAAGCAAAATTAACCTAATAATTAAAGGAATAGGAAAGCGGAGGCCCGCGGGAAAGGCGGCCTCATAGAAAGCTACCTCGCCAGGGCGAGCAGAAAGTATGGTCTCGCCCTCTTCAGGGAGTCTGAGCTAAACGTCCTGAGGAAATGAATAAGTCTCCCTTAGTGAGCCGAGCTCCTCAAGGGTCATAGTGTTGTGTTCCTTGGTTACAAAGGGATGAACGACACCTAGAGGGACGGCCTCGGCAACGGATGGATCTTCCATTGGAGACCTAGGGGATTGTTTAACCTCGTCAGTAACGTACGACGAACCCTCTCCTAAATGGTCTGAGATCCACGAAGGCAAAGAATCCAAAGTAGGACTCACCGTAGACCTATGGGACATACAACTAAGAAAAAAGAGAGCGAACGATTACTTACTGTGCTAAGAAGCAAAGATCACAGGCAGAAGCAAGGAGACTTAAGGCAGGAAGAACAGGAAGAACAACCACAAGCAAGAGCTAGGAGAGAGAGTGATGTTGGTTAGGCAAAAGGGTAAAAGTGAATGGGTAGGGCTCCTTATATATAAGGAGAGTGACGGTTGAGATTCATCCGCTTCAATGGTCCAGATTAATCTGCCTTTTCAAAATCTTTTTGAAACTTGAACCCCGAGCCATCAAATCCCGCCAAAGGTAATCATGGCGCCGCCTTGTTTCCCTAAAAAACTACTGCAGAAATTAATGCTCCATCCACGTGTCAAACCAGGAGAAGAGGCACATTTAATACGCACCCACGCGGATCCATAACTTCCAATGATATTACTCAAAGGTCCCAAATATCTCGGCACTTTTGAGTAGGGGGCTACTGATGTGGAATAATTCGAACCAACTAATGTTCTGAGCAAAGCACGTCGCCCAAAGGTTCAGAACTCGCCTTTCAGGTTGCCTCATATTGTTAATAAATTTAAACTCCATTCCATTTACATATCCTCCACCTCGCCATAGGGCGAGACTATTTACCTCGCCCAATGCAAAGACGTCTCCTCAAAGACTTCTCTCCAAAAGGACTCCCATCTCCATTAAGAGATCTGCTATCACGAGACTCCTTACCTGATCAAAGTCCATCTCCATAAAGAGTTTCACCTCTGCAAGAGAACTGTTTCCAATAGACTCCAACCCCACAACGTCGCCTATAATTCCGGGGTGATCACCAGTTGGCAGTCTCCAGATTGAACTCCAGATTTAATTGGGATATCATCCCATGCTTATCCTTCCGAGGAATTCGCCAT
>BRYE01000022.1:20614899-20619899 GCA_030159115.1 Actinidia arguta var. hypoleuca
TAATTTATGATTTCTATTCATGTTACAAAAAGCTTTTAGCAATACGAAAATTAGTATTTTTAACTTACATGATATTTATCGCATTCTAAACAAAACTTATAAAAATAATTTTTTTTTTTAAAACAGATTCTATTCAAGTCTGATTCTTCTTCCAAAATCTTAATATGACTCTCTCTCTCTCTCTCTCTCTCTCTCTCTAAATTAGGGTTTTTGTTCGTTTTAATCTCATGTTTTTATTTTGGTATGAATCATCGGGAATGTGGATCTTGAATTAAGAGTTGAACCAATTGATTTTGATTTTATGTAGTTATATCTTGGATTTTTATTTATTTATTTTCTATAATATTCTAACAAAAATATTCTTAAGATTGTGATTAAGAGAGAGGTGCCCCTCTTACATCAAAATTCTATCTCCGTCACTAAGCATAAATTAAATGTTTATTGAACTCATTTTTTTGGATATAAAACCAACCATTAATAGAAGTGTATACAAATACGTGTTACTAGTAGAATCATTTTTTCTTGGTTGCCGATGCCGAACTAGGATAACACTTGTATCTAGTTCATTCGTTTTTGTATGTAGCATTTGCATTTCTTCGGAAAACAATGGATAATCTCGGCAATCAAGAAGAAAATTCACTATTAAATTACGACAGATTCATCAAATTATCAATTCAACTTCACGAGAAAGTGGAAGAACACAATTAGATAGCAAATCCACAATAAACTTAATTAACAATTATAATTAATAATCACGACAAAAACCATCCAATGATGTCAAACTCAAAACTATAATAGTTGAGAAACTATACTGTGAACTAAATACTATCGAATCAAATGAGTATTTGAAACGAGCTACATATAATATGCTAAAACATGTTTGTTTTATTCATCAAACAATCTCTAACGAGCCTTTATCTGGAAAACAAAATCATTCTAATAATCCTAAAACACCACCATGGCATACGGCCAACTAATAAGGGTACTTAAAAAGAAATCGATTAATTGATGGGCCTTGCCTCTCACGTAATCTAATTGGGCCAAGTGGTTTTCACCATTAAATGATATTACTCTTATTAGTCAGGAGTATCAGCATACTCTGTTTTGGGTTTAACTACTTTAGCTTATTCGAGAGAGAGAGAGAGAGAGAGAGAGAGAGAGAGAGGAAATGACATTGTGCTTTCGTGCTCTCAAGTCTCACCAGGGGCGGAACCAAAGAGAGTCCAGCAGGAGCTACAATCCTCCTAACTTTTTAAAAATTATAAAATTTATTTTAAAATTTATTTTTTATACTTTAATCTTCTTGAAATATATTATTTTTTTTTTTATATACTTTAGTCTTCCCTGACTGGAAATTCTGACTCCGCCCTTGAGTCTCACCAACCAGCACTTGAAAATCTACATCCCCATCCCCATCCCCATCCCATCTATATAAGCCATCAAAATTGACTCAACAAATCCCAGGAAATTCAGCACTTTCTAGCTTCCAAATTTCTTCAAATTTGGCTTAACCATAAATCTTTCAACCCATATTTCCAATACCCATTTGGGTTCTCCTGTCAAGTTGGGTCATTTGAATTCGTAATTCACAACATGGAATTCAAAAATGGTCATTGCAACGATCACACCACGTTATGTGCCCAAAATGACCCGTTGAATTGGGGAATGGCCGCAGAGTCCTTGAAGGGCAGTTATTTCGATGAGGCCCAGCGAATGGTGGCGGAGAACTGGAAGCCAGTTGCCCGGCTAGGTGGCGATTGCCACAGTCGGCAATGGCATTTAGGTGGCGGTGGAGGTGTCGGAAGCGGTCAGGGCCGCCGTCAAGGCCAACAGTGATTGGGTTGATGGTGAACATGAACAAGGGGCCTGGGGTAACCACTGGCTTTGGTGCAGTACCCTTACATAGGAGGGCCAAAGAGGGTGGAGCACTGCAGAATGAGCTTACTAGGTAAGTTAATCATTAACTTGTTAAATTAATTATCATGATTATCGTTATATTATTAGTATTAGTTCCAACTTTCAACATCTCTCTTAAAACCAATTAGTCTTAGGAAAGACTTTGGCTTTTGTACTTAAACTTGTATTCGTAACAGTTAATCCACTATCAACGATTCGTCCGCGAATCTTACAAGAGTGAAATATTTGGCCCCGTAATTTAATAATTCGTGTTAGAAAGACAAGATTTTAATAGGTTGTTTTTATTAAGGAGGTTAGTTATTTTTTATCAAAAGATCTCGCAAGTCAATTTGTAGGAATGTAGTAAATATTAAGATCTTTTGCGAATAATAATTATTTTATGATAGCTGGTATAAATTACCAAAATATTTCACCCAAATCTTCCGTTGTTATGTGGCCTCTCACGTGGATCTAATTAATCTTTAAAAATAATGGATTCTACATAGATACTTGAGAAGGTGAAAACTAGTGAAATAGATTATAATGATACGTACATTCATCTTTATAATTTTATAGTCTTAGATTATTATATATTATTTTTTATTTCGTTTACTTATAGTTGTTATTTTAGATAAAGTGAGATTTGAAATTTTATCTTTTTCACCATCTCGAGAAATATTTTCACTTTTCGAAGGGATAGTATTCCTTCCATATGTAAGATTTTTAACTCTACTTTGTCTGATATGGCCAACCATAAATGATTGAAATTAGAGATGAATGGATGTTCCTAGACTAGGGAATGATTTTTCATATGTAAGTGATAGGATAGTAAAATAATAAAAGAATCGTCTTGTGCAAAAACATCATTTTCATGGAATCCTTTTGATGAATTTTTGAACAAGTACAAGGACTATTTAGAAATTTTGACTGATGAAGATCACAAACTCAAATCTGACACGTTCGCCTTGGGAAAGTTAGTTATTTTTCGTAGTGGTTCTACAAAGAGAATGAAATGAGACAGAAAACCATTTTTCCTTGTTTGTTTGGTATTCAACGAAAGAAAATGATAAAACAACGAGAAGGAAATAAGAAGTAAAATTTTCAAATCCAAAATTTAGAAGCAGATGATGAAGAGAAAAAGAAAAGAAAAGAAAAGAAAAGAAAATGATCATTTTCCATGTCTTTCCTATCATTCCAAAGAAAGCCTAGACCCTACTATTTGCCGTGGTAACGGATTGATTTATGCCAATGTAGGCATGGGTTTATGACAAGGTCATGGAATTTAAGTCTGTATTTAAAACCGAATGATTCCAAAACGGCCTCTTATCAAATGAATTTTAATTTCTTGTAAAAAAAAAAAAAGGAAGGTCGGCGACAGGAAGAGGAGAAAAAATGGTTTCCAAGGAATTGAACCCCACATAATGACTTATTCCTCCTATTTCCTGATCCGATTCCTGTAAACTAGCTCTGTATGTGATAATTTAACAAAGAGTTTTCCTCGTCTGGCCACAGAGACTAATGAACTTGGGCTCGGTAGAGAGTTGCCCTTAATAAAATGACGTAGTTGACTGGAATAATCACATGCATCATAATGAAGTAGCAAATGCTTTTTAACTTTTAGTAGTGCAAAATCACTGTCAGCTTATTTGTCAAAAGAAAATAGAGGACGTTACAAAGAATTAATCGATCAGTTGAATATTCAAGAGATAAAAATTCACTAAAAATTAAAAAAATATATAATCTAAAATGAATTTTTTTTTAATTGAATGAAAAAATTTATATTTTTAGACTCCTTTCATCAAGTAAAATTGAAAAAATATAAAATCTTAATCAAACAGCAAAAAAAATTTACTAAAAATTTAAAAAATCAAAAACTCCAAAAAAAAAAATATAACTCAAACTGGACCTAAATCTTATGGTAAAGGTGGTAAATAATTTTTTATTTCTCTCCTACAAAATTACATCGAGTGCCCATCCTAAATTAATTAAGATTTTTAAATATTATTTTTGTTATCGTTGTGAATTGCTCAAAACTAGGAAGACAGCTGTCCGTTGCTAATAGCACCTATCTAATTTTTACTTTAACATTGATGTTGCCGGGCCGGCTCATGAGAAAAAGCAGATGGATTTTTCTTTTGGAATTGCAAGAACCGGCCACGTGGAGAGGTCAACTATAAGACCCAATCCATTAAGAGAGATGCTACAATTATAACAATTGATTTACAATCAATTACAACAACGTTAAAACGATATCATTTTAGCGTTGTTATAAACTATTATTGTAAACTTAGTATTTTTATGCATTAATTAAGTTTAATGAAAGCTTTAGGCTTACCTGTCTGTACCTGCCATTGGACAGACTTGAATCCCATCCATTGGGATTGGGTATGGAGAGGGAAAAACGTTACCTCGTTGCTTAATTTCTAAGAAAGCTGGTGGTATCAAAAGCCATTATTGATTCAACTAAGCATTCACGATGCATATAGACTTAGCAATCTAGTTTCTTGTGAGCTTTTTGTCTCCCACATGAATTAAATGGACTTTGTTATGGGTATAAATGATATATATATATATATATATATATATATATATATATATATATATATATATATATATTCTACAAAATTTTCTAATGGAAGACGTGGCAATTTACTGACCTTTCATTTAAACATAAAACACTCATATTGTGGTTATAACACTCATATTGTGGTTATAATTTTAAAATTGGAATGGCTACTATTGAAAAACAATACTTCTAAATGAAAAAAATAAATTGAAAAATGTTCACTCTTCTTAAGAATAATTTGGTGCCTCTCGAAGTTGTTTACTCAATATAGAAGGATCAATTACGGTCTTTCAATCAAGGTAACGACTAATTAATTGAGCAATTAAGGTAAACATGATTTAAATACATTTGCACACACTCTCACATGGGATGTATGTGTAGGGTTTACACATTTCATGTGTGGGAGTTTGTAAAATGAATAGATGTTTGTATTAGTAGCATTATTGAGGATTCTAATCCTCTCCATTACACCAAAACTATGTCGCTTTATATTAAAATTACGTTATTTTACATAATAAATATAGACAACTTTTGAGTG
>BRYE01000022.1:20627399-20629899 GCA_030159115.1 Actinidia arguta var. hypoleuca
CCTGCTACCTTGTTACTATGCAACCTTGTTATTGTGCATTCTGTCATGTTTGTGCACCTGTTTACTCGATCGTGTTTGTCTCTCTCTCTATCCACATTCAAGATGGGATTGCAAGTCTAAACTGTCAGGCAATTGGCATAACAATGCCTTTCAAGCTCACACTCCTCCCTCATGTGTGACCTGGACCATACATGGAAAGGCAAACCGCCTAAACTAAGCAGGTGGATACACAACAGAATGATCAATAACAATAACCAGAGTACATGACTTGATCACGATCACATGGAATAAGACCTCATGCAAATCAAGCTAGGAATCTACACACTGCAAATTGCCGAAAGACATGCAACTGTTAATTAGGCAGATGAGACTGAAAACTAACAGGTAACATTATCAGAAAATTAGCATGGGCTGTCGTGATTTATTATAAATAAAGGAATTGGAATTTGGAGGTCTTTCCAAGGTATTCACAGGAAGCACTTCCAGATGATCGAGTTTATTGCGCATGTACCCCCACCGGCCCCAGCCTTGTAGATTCGTTTCTGTTGTTTGATTGTAAGCTTTCTTGTTTTGGAAAGGTAAGCCCTCCATGTTATCTCTGATATTTTCCTTTTCAATAAAACATTGGTTACCAAAAAACAAATGAACTGATAAAATTGATTTCAACCTAGTAAATACAAATGACAATTCATTTCAACGTCCGCAGGCTTGAATTTTTAGACATAAACGACACCAAGTTGAAGATCCAATTGGAAACCAATACCCAGAACTGAAACATGTGGGCAGATTCACCCTGGGTAGGGTCCATAACTTTGAATCTTCCAGCAGCCATACAATTTTCTTTCTGTAAAATATTTGGGTACCCACTTTTCCCATATCAAATATGGCCTATAAATTTCAATTTACAGTTCAATATTTTGGGTATTTAGCAAAAAATGTCAGAGATCAACTACAGACATAGACATGTAAACTTGTGCGTTTATGTACATCGGTCATCAAGAGCAAGGTTTATTTTCAAACTATGCGGTCCCTAGTTGTCATCACAAGCAAGCTTTCTTGTTTTACGTGACTCAATTTGTTTAAGAAAATATGATCCACACCACATCAAAAATTCGAGTGCAATTACGATTCCTTTTTTTTTTTTTTTTATTCTGGGGAGGGTTTCGAACAGATGCACCTACCTTGTGATGGTGGACACTGTTGAGAAGGAAAGTGTAATCCGTGGCAAGCTTTAACTTGTGGTGAACGGATGAGGGGTCCGATGGTTGACGGAACGCTTGCGATATGAAATCTGTGAAATGGGTCTTGTGATCTTCTTTACCCACGTGTTTCTTCAAGGCTCTCAGCAGATGCCGATACGCATGAACAGCTCGCATGGCTTCGACCCCCATTTCAGAAACCCTGCGAAATCAGAGAGAGAAGACGGAGCTGGGATGCTCGCCAATCCTCGTGAATTTTTCCATACCCTAGCTGGGCTGGGTTCTGGTGGAGGAAATTTGACGTGGTCCACCCACCGTAGTCCTGATCGAGTGTTCCTTCCAAGCCCATACATTTTCTCCTCAAAGGCAACCCCCTTGCCATCAAGGTTGGGCCTCGTAGTATTTTAGGCCCAATAGGCATCCACGGTGCAACTATGGGACTCGAGTTTGGAGGACAAATCGATTAAAATCGAAAAAAGTATAAGATGTTTTATATTAAAAAAAAAAAAAAAAAAACTCAATCTAGCTTTATTAGGTTTGTATGCATTGTGGGACATGATTTTTGATGCATGGAACCCACGTGGTTGCGTGGATTAGGTTTGACTTTCTCAAATTAATCGATACACGTACAACATCATCAATGGAAAAGCAATCGGGCATGCTAATTTTTTTTTCCGTCTTTTATTGTGTTTTTTTTCATAACTCAATATTTTGTCTAAATTATTGATTAATTTGAAGGATTAATTTCATTTTTTACTAGAAGAGATTCTTGACAAAGATCCGTCAATTCAAAAATTAATAACACTTAAAACTTCTTTTATTCTAAATAAATTAATATGTATGACTTGGTGGGTCATTCGTTTAAAATTATTTTCCATGTGATTATCATGGAAAGCTTATAATGCCGACACCCCTCTCTACCTTTGCATTATCTCTTGTCAAGTATATATACCTCCCACAAAAGTAGATGAATATCTTAACTAGTTAATTAGCAAGTGTTATTTCTTGTTGTATCGCGAGGTCAGTATGATTTAATGTCCTCATCAAAAAATGAGGATACAGCATGCAAGGTTTTAAAATATCACTCTGTCCATGTAATATTTTGCAGTATTATAATATAAAATAGTATTTTGGTCTAAGAAATATCATATTGTCACTTGTTCAAAAAACTTATGGAATGGCCATTAGGCATGTATAGCTACGGTAAAGTGTTTATTGTAGTTGAATTTATGTTAAAATTTTAACTATACAATATAAATTAAACTGTCAAAATAGAGCTACTAAAAATTTAATTTGTCAAT
>BRYE01000022.1:20654899-20657399 GCA_030159115.1 Actinidia arguta var. hypoleuca
AAAATGATTCTAATTGCATGTTAGTGTTAGCGTTATTAATTTGTTTATTCGTTTAGATAATTGTGGTGTTTTATATTATTTTTTTGGATCTGCAAATAAAATAAAATAGGGTTTATAACTTATGCATGTAAACAATTTAAAGTAATTCTAGAAATATTTGTTTCCGTTTCATGACCACACCATAATTTGAGTGAATAATGGAAGTATGGAACGTGACCACACCATAATTTGCTGTAAATAAATTGTACGAAATTCTCTTGGATGATCGTTTAGAAAGAGAAAACAAAGTACTCAAATCATGAAGTCTTTTTTAACAAAAGCAAACAAACACACATGTTTCCTTTATCACATGGCATTGATTCAAAGAGGCTAGCTCTCAATTCCCATCCAATAAATGGTCCCACGAATTGGAATTTATTCAGCTTCATCCCCCCACCCCCCACCCCACCAAAAATCAGCCTTTGGATTCTGTTATCAACAAATATCACGGATCTCTCCTTTAATTTCCAAAATCAACAGGACTCTCTTTCTAGTTTGTATATACAAAATTGGATACTAATTTTTATTTATTTTTAATTTTTTATCGTTTCATATACTTACCATGAGTCCCTGTGATGTGTTAAAGCGTAAAAGATGTCTTCACAAACGTACAATCTATAGAATCTTACACTTTAATAAGTCGATTGAAACACCCATTTTATTTTCTAAATTAGCATTTTAATACGTATCTTAGTTCCTTTTAGTAAACAATAAATAGATATGTGGCATATGCCTTTCGTGAAGCAAATACACATGCTTTTACCGCCCAATATTTATGTGGGCATAAATGGTATTTAATATCTTAATCACGACGAAAAGTAAAAATAATTAGGCTACATTCAAATAGATGTGAATTTTAACAATAATAATTTGGATAGGAGGTTTCGAACTTGAGGTGTTAAAAGAGAACAGACCTCCAAATTTTAGACCTAGATTATCAAGCCAACTCTTAAGAGTTCACCTCCATATGCATCATTGACTGCCACGACTCCACGGTCTCCCCTTCATCCACTCCCTCCCTCCCTCCCTCCCTCCCTCCTAGCTCTCTCTAGGAGAGAGAATTTTTTACACGACACGTACCGTATATGAAATTACAGGATTATGGTTGACTATCTCTAATACTTGATACAAAAATGGTACGGCATGACAACACAATCATTAAATTAGTTGGATTAGGGTTAAACACAACCATCAAAATATGATCTATTTTGATACATTTTTTATATATAGTCCAATGTAAGTGATGTAATCCGATAACCCGTATGAGCCCATGAACCCATATAATAATTTGTATTGATCGGGAGAGAATAGAGATTTAGTATAGTTAATGGATTAAGAAAGTATTTATCCTTTTTACTAATGTTTAAAACTAAAGCATGTTATTTAAATTTAGCCGTGTTAACCGTGTTAAATTAGGATTGACAGGTTAGCGTTGAAAAAATATGACACGTTAAGTAAACAGATCGGGTTAAAGCTGAAGGATTTTCAATACGAATATGAGATGACACGATACGAAAATTATGTCCACCCCTAGCCCTCTCCTAACCCTTCCCCTACAGCACAACCTTCCTCTCCTGTATGGCTAGTCCAAGAATGCGCGGCTGCCAATCTATTCCACTAGTTTTGGTTTGTACGTAGTTGCAAAGGTTGTAAAATATTGCCAACCTCTATCTCCCCGTCCCATTTAAGCTAAGTCCTTCCACCGCCACGCTGTTTTTTATTCACCTTCGATCTTATACCGCTCTTGTCCCCACACACAGAGGAGGATGGAAGGGGCAGGTGGTAATGGCCAATGATGGGTATGGAAATTAATAGAATGGGGCTATAGTTCGTATACTAGTGGGTGTATGTAGAAAGTTTCAAGATATTTTAACTTATTTGATGGGGGCGAAGAGAAAAAATGGGGCTATAAGGAAAGCTTTCGAGTTCAAATAGAATCACTTGCAATAGTTTTTTTAAGCAATTTTTGTTTAGTTGATAATTTTTGAAATTTTAATTCCTAGATTTTTTTTGGAAAAAAATAAATAATAAAAAGATGTTTCTAAATTCTTAAAAATTATTTCTTCTAAGAACTAAATAAAATATAAAAGTAATATTTTTTTGTTGTTTTCAATAATAATTTATACTTGTACTTTACCTACTTTATTTATTTTTTTATTATTATAAAAAATTACAATAAAGTGCTTATATCTATTTTTTAGTTACCTTAGTGGCTTCTATTCTACATTTAAAATTTTTCTTATTTATTCCCATGATATGATAATTTTGCTTTCTCGATTTCGTTCTTTTCCTTTCCGTTTCTTTCCTTACTTTCCACACTCATCCATAATTACTTGAAAGTTGAAAGCGAAAAAGTATGTGTCACACAATGCACAAGTGAAGGAGTTAAAAAAAATATTTATAATATTTTAGTACTTAATTTTTAAATTAAAAAAAATATAATGAGACATAAAAAAAATTT
>BRYE01000022.1:20662399-20669899 GCA_030159115.1 Actinidia arguta var. hypoleuca
ATCATTTTTTAATGGGATCCACATCAAAAAAAATTAAAACACTTTTTTTTTTTCTAAACTAGTAATATTTTTTTCAAAATCATTATACTTTCTAATTTGTTCTCTATTTTGTAGTATTTTATCTCTTTGTATATTAATGCAATATATCATTTATCTGATATTTATATTTTATATGTTTTTTAAGTTATAAAATTCTAACGAATAAGTTTAAGATGTGGTCTTTTATTTTTTAATTTTTATGTAGTGCCACTACTATTTACTAATAAATCATAAATAGGATTACCACCTCGTTGGAAGTTGACTCCAGGACCCTCAAAGCTCATGACTGACATGTCGGCTCAGTCCACCTCGATATTTTTTTATTTTTATGTTTTCATCCCTTTTCGTGCAAAAAGTAAAAATGCTTATTGGTTCATTGACAACTCAATATTCATTCTTGCCTTCCATGATTCCTCGTCATGGAGAATCTATTTTAATGGGAAACAGGAGGGACGAATGAATTAATATTCCAAAAATCAGTTTATTTTAAGTTGTATTTTGGACTCCCTAGCCCAGGGTCACCCAATAGAGCCAACTCACCGTGTTTGGATTGAGTTCGTTTACGGGTAGGACCGAGTCGTGTCTCTATGGTCGGATGGTACGGTGCAGCTCCGTTTTAGGATCCAGATCCGTCATTTCGTTGTAGTCCACTCGGAAGTACATCAATGACTTGTAGATATGTATGACACACGAGTGTATGCTTTTTATTTCTTTTAAATTAATTATGCTCTTTATAAGAAATCATAGTAATTAACGAACTACTATATGAAATGAGATTGACTGGTAAGTCGGACTCGAACAATTATTAATGACAGATGCAAAAATATGTATTTCTTTTTGTATGGATTCAATTTGGAAGGTTCTTTCTTTCTTTCTTTTGTATTTTTTTAGTGACTTTATAATTTGCATTTTAGATAGATAGCTTGCTTCATTAGTAAAAAAACATCTACTAAATTAGCAAACCAAAGGTTGAAATGATTAGTTTGCTAAGAATGTGGAAGATGTATACAGAGGGAAAAAAGATGATGAAGAAAAAACAGTGAAAAGGAATGGAGAGAGATGAGTTCTTAATGGTTAATAAAAAAATAATAAATTGAAAAAAAAATGAAGAGGAGAGGGAAGATTTAGAGACAACAAAACAAAATAGTTATATTTTCGAAAATGGAGCTTAATTCTTAAGATATAGGTAAAATTATAAAAATAATTCTAAAGATTGACATGGATAACAAATTATACCCTAATTTTTTAATTTGAACAAATTAAATTCTGAATTTTTAAGTCCGACACAATTGAAACCCTTGTCAGCTTATATTTATGAAACTTGAGAACGATTAGAGAAATGACCTTTTCTCGCCACAGGGCGAAAAGGTCATCTGAAAAAATTTATATTTGACCACATAGCTAGGTACTCGTTCTATGTCTTATGGACGAGCCTCTTTTCACCTGGAAAAATTTATATTTGACCATATAGCTAGGCACTCATCTTATGTCTTTAGGACGAGCCTTATGGGCTCGCCAGTTGTTGTGTTCTGTGGGTCCACTGGTAACAAGTTTTTGTTCTCGAATGAGAAACAAGTTTGTCCAGTCATGGTGGCCTAAGCTATTTCCATAAAATCTTTCCATATTCGACCCAAACCTCCTTGAAAGACAGCCATTAGGTTGAGCAAAATACTCCCAAACTTCCTCTGGCGCGAGGCGTTGCAAAGATATGTAGGAATCATGGATGTGGTTGTCAGCCGACACTTTGCCTCCTACTGGGAGAACAAGGACCAAGTGATGATCTTTTCTCTCACCAAGCGCTACACATTTTGGCTTTCTTGTCTCTTGTTTCTGAGCGTGGAAGATCCCAGTCACATGGCCAAATTGGAAGGCCCTTTCGGTGTTTTGGCAGCTGGGATGATATCAATTCCGATAGACTTGCCCGGAACACTATTTAGCCGTGGAATCAAGGCTTCTAACTTCATCATGAAAGAGCTGGTGGCCATTATCAAGCAAAGAAAGATCGACTTGGCAGAAGGAAAGACGTTCCTGACCAAAGATATACTATCACACATGCTTTTGACAAGCGACGAGAATGGAAAGTTCATGCATGAGATGGATATTGCAAACAAGATATTGGCTTTGTTAGTTGGTCGCCAGGACAGCCCCAGCTCTGTTTGTGCTTCCATTGTCAAATACCTTGCTGAGTTGCCTGAGGGCTACGAAGGAGTTTACAAGGGTCAATTTTTTTTGTCATCTAAAACATTGTTTTGGGGTTATATGTGTGCACGTGGATTTAACTTTAATCCTACAACTTACCATGCTAATTAATTAGTATATAGTGACCACTGTGGGTCCTAGGAATGAAAGAAAATCAAACGCAAATGATGGTGGTGGCTGACAAGCAATTTTTTTGTGGCTGAACGCTATTCGGCTGAGCCTACAAGACAACAACAGTGAGAAGAACCACAAAGAGCAATTCAGGGACGGCTCTCCGATGGTCAATTGGTGACCGAAAAAGAAAAGAGAGATAGAAGAGAGCAAAGGAGTAGTTCTTGGCTCTGGCCTTAGAAAGAGAAAGTCTCAAGAGAGAAGGACAGTCAGTATTGTTTACTTGTGAGAGAGGGTTTGTTCTCTTTTATAGCGTAACTTGGCGCGTGTAAGGATGCGTTGACTGTCACGTCAGCGAGTAAGCGGCTATCACAATCATGTCCTTAGGGTTTGGTTGTTAGATCGACTTGAAAAATTCCGACATGATAAGCTCACCGACCGAGCTATTGCGTTAAAATGCCGACCGAACTTGCTATGAAGCAATAGTATAATCGTGGCACTCGTTCAATCTCGTCCGGGAGTGAAGCGGGATATTTTGTTCTCTTAGAACTCTCTTTCAATACAAAAGGTTGCAAAACATCTTTAAAATTCAAAATCATTTTACCAAATCATTATGAGTTTCAAACCATTCCTTAAATGTATTTGGGTTTCAAAGAAAATAAAAATAAATAAAAATAGGTTCATGAAATAGAGCTTTTTGTTTTATACTTGATACCTTGTATAAAAATTTAGTTTCTGTGAAATCGGATTTTAATTAGTTGTTTTGTTTTTAAATAGAGCAAATGAAAATTGAAAAATCAAAAGGTTCACGTGAATTATTGAATTGGTTCACGCGTTTCATGTACAACGGTTCCTTTATTCCAAAGGGCTGGAAGGTAACAAAAAAAAATCCATTTCAATGTTTCACTATTACTTACTTAATTCCAATTAATTATTTCAACACTAACTTAATTTTTGTTTTGAAAAATAGATTTTATGGAGTGTTAACTCAACGCATAAAACGTTGAATTCTTTCCGGCGCCAATGAAGTTTGATCCATCGAGATTCAAGGGGCGTGGACCTGCTCCGTACACATTTATCCCGTTTGGTGGATGTCCTACTATATACTCCGGAAAAGAATATGCCCGAATGGAAATATTGGTTTTCATGCATTACCTCGTGAAGAGGTTTAGATGGGAGAAGATCAGAGTAGGCTCTAGGCTGAAGTCAATTCAGCTTATATTTTAGGCCAATATCATAAGTTCAAAATTTGGGATTCTAATTCGGGAAAAAAAATAACTTACTTTTCACTTGCAATTTATAAAAATATAAAAAGCTGAAACATGAATGTATAATTGATAACCTAGTCAAATGATTTATGATGGTTAGTATTATTCTTAGAGTCCACATCAATTCATGTCTGTTTAATATGCTAGATAGAATGAAAAATGTGCACCTATTTTACATAAATAAATATTTCTTATCAAAAATTTAAAAATTTGATCAATTTACAACAAAGTTGTAAGATTTTTTTTCTTATTAAAAACATATAATCTTTTAATTATATCAATGTAAACCCTTTATCTATGTTCGTTTGATGTGTAACACAAATATTTTTCTTTCTCTCCTTAGATACATAGTCAAAATATTATTTTATATGTCTTTAAATTCTCATAATAATGATGTCTTTTTATGTTTATATTCATTTTTAAAAAAAATAATTTAAAAATATATAGAGGTACTATATTACAAACTTGTCTAGGACTCTGAGAAACTCGAGCCAGCGCCAGCCTTAGAGAAGTTGATTCCTGATGGGAAAATCGTTGTCAATCCCATGCCTGAGCCTGAAAAGAGTCTTTTGATACGCCTCTTTCCTCACAAAGCTTGAGAGATCGAATCTTAGGTCTGAGACTTGATTCAATGATACTACAATTTAAGTCTTTATTTTTTCAAGTGCTTTTTCAAGATTAAATAAGTATAATAAACGCAACGAATACAATATAATTGTATTAGTAGAATAAGGAAAAACATGGATGTAAAATGAAGTTTGTGTAGGCTATGTGACGCTTGCGTAGATGTAAGATCAGAAATACTTTTGTTGTTTCCTTCGTAAAATTAGGACTGTATGAAAAGATGAGGACGAAAATGAGACTCCACCTTATATAATTTTCTGTCTCGTTTTGTTTTAATTCAATGTTTAACTATCAAGCTAGTTTTAAAAAAACTCGACATAATGCTTCAAAACAACAATGCCTGGGTGAAACGGGAAAAAAAATATTATATTTATCATCTGTTTATTTTAACAATTTTAATTTACTATATAATGTATGATAGTTTATAATTGTTGAATATAACCGAATTATTTCCATGACACGTATGCCGTAAATCCACACTTACATATATGCCGTGAATCCACACTGACATATTATATTACACAAGCACATAATTTTATTAACTTCATATGTTAATTCATTTTTTTATTTTTTATTGTTAACATCCTATAGGTAAACTTTATTTATATAAAAACATATAAATACGAACGAACATGTGATATAAAATAATATTACACGCTAAGATTCAAATTACATGACTCAAAAACTATACAGAATTATTAAAAATACACATTGAAAAATTTAATAAAGGTTTAATTATCTTCTTCTATTTTTTTTTTTTGTTGTTGCTTACGTTCGAATTACCATTTTGTAAAAGCTATCCAATTGTTTTTTTGGCCCCCTCCTCCCCTCCCGATATTTTTGGCTTCGTCGTATGCATATCATGGTTCGAATAACCATTTGGTGGATCCAAGATTGTTCTCTCCTACCGTTACAAGTGCACGCGCCCAATAACCAGTAAAATCCACGCTCCATCCCCATTGGATCCAATGACGTGCAAAAGAAACCTACATCCAATCCCATTCGCGCGTAATCAATACCCTCCAATTAAAATACCATATCACGACAACTATCCACTAGTCCCTTGAACTTTCATTTGGTTTTCAATACGACCCTTATAACTCTTTTTGTTTTTGGGTAAATGAATTTATATCTACAGAAACGAATATTCCTATCCACTGCCAAAAACTATCATGTTAAGTCTTGTGTTTCTTAATGTCTGTAGCTTAAATGATTACCCAAGTAAGAAGAAGAAATAAAAATAGTACATTTAAAGTAGAACTATGATCTGTACAAGTTAAATTACCATTTTTTTTTATCACAAAAGTGTAAATAACTTTGCATAAAATTTTATGTAATTTTCTATATTCATATAGAATATTCTATTTTTTCCCCAAAAATGCTCGACAATTCTTGCACCTGTATGAATCTATGTTGGAGGGACTCCAATAGAAAGAATAAAAGTTTCAAGGCGACATTGCAAACGTAGAGAAACTAAATAATATAATAATTTAGCTTACATTTAATTAAGTAAAGAAAATCTTTCCTTAAAAAACTTGGGTACCCAAGGAGTTAAGATTACAGACTGGAATCCCGAAAGTAAGCCTATCCCCATATTTCTCTCCTAGATAATTTTGTTTTATTTTTAAATGTATGTATGTATGTATGTATGTATGGTAGACAAGGTCATTTTATTTTTACATGTACATACATGTACAGATCATGGGTATACACACATGTATGTAGTATGGGTGTCTATAATGGATATATAAATAAATATATATGGTTTGTATGTATATGTTGAAAGCGTACAGAAAAAGGGTGTGCTGCAGAGGGGTGGAGGCGTGGGACCCGTGTAGAGGGAGCCGAGAATTTAGAGAGAGAGAGAGAGAGGAGAGAGAGAGAGAGGGTCGTCTGGGGGTGGGGATGGTATACTGAAGACGACCTGTGGACAGTAGAAGCCAGCTAGCTCTGAAAGAGGAAGGCTCACCAACCTTCTTCTCACTCCCAAACCCTCCCTTTTTAGTCTCTCTCTCTCCCCCTTATTTCCTTTCAAAACTCCACCCTCTCTCCCTGTTTTTGGTTCTCTCCCTTCTATTCGTTGGGTTGGACTATTTTGGACGGGAATTGTATGAGGTTTGGCTATTTCCCATTTTCAATTTCGGTCTTTTTTAAAATTTATGTTTGGTTTTGGTTCATGATTGAAATTTTCTGATGTTTCCTGCATTTTCTTGTGAAGTAGAAAATGCTTATTTACCCAAAAAAAAAAAAAAAATGGTTAGCCTCTGTTTGCTGTGAGAAAAAACAAAAATTTAGAGAAAAAAATCGTGAGAGTTCAAAAAGCTGGATTCAAATAGGCTAAATTCTCATGAAGATTTTTTTTGTTGGTTTGAAGAATTTAAGTTACAAAGTTGTGACATTTCTTAATTTTCCCTACATTTTCTTTATTTCTTTTTCCCTAATGTTTTCTTCTCTGTTCTCTGCAGACAGTAGGGTATTGTTTACCTCAATTCCAAGGATTTTGCTCTCTGTTCTCTACATTTTAGGTACTCCCTTGTCCTTTCACCACAAATTCATTTGTTTTGCTTTGTACGTACTTTTTCTTTTTGGTTCCTGGAGGAAATTGCACTGAAGTTACTCTGTCAAAAGCAGAGTTGTCTCCAAGAATTTGTAAATACGAAATTTTTAACTGCCTCTATGGAGTCCACCAGGGTCTAGCTAAATTTACGTTTAAAAGTTGGTTATTAAAAATCAAAAGTATCAAAATGCAGTGGGTATTCGTTATATTTGAATTTGCAATACGAATGGATGAGGCACACGTCCAAGGTGAAAAATATCAAAATGGTGTTGATTCTATTTTTAAAATTTTTTAGAAGTTGATTATTAAAAATCAAAAGTATCAAAATGCAGTGGGTATTCGTTATATTTGAATTTGCAATACGAATGGATGATTCACACGTCCAAGATGAAAAATATCAAAATGGTGTTGATTCTTTTAAAAAAATATTGATTTTGAACAAGAAACGGAAATTTTTAAGACGAAAAAAGAGCAGATAAAAAGGTCATAAAAGCTGTGCAAACACTCCCATCATCACGGACACACGATCCCCAGCATATGGTAATTGGGTCCTATATCTCAGTTTCCTGTTGCATTTTCTGCGTGTTTCAGAAAATGGTAGGGGCTGATTTCATGGATGAGGTAGAGTGTGGAAGTTTCTTTGATCAATTTGAGGACTTCATTGATTTCCCCCCGGACGATGAATGTGGTCTCAGCTCCGGC
>BRYE01000022.1:20674899-20679899 GCA_030159115.1 Actinidia arguta var. hypoleuca
CATGCTTGTTGATACGCAACAATCAACTTGACTGCATAAAGCGAACCAATACAAGAAAAGAAGACCAAAATATTGTCAAAATAACTTAACAGCACGAAATTCACTAGTTATCTATTAGTACCGATCAATAATCAAGCATCACAATGAAATCCTCCTGCAACCACACGTTACTAGATGAGAAAAATAACAGACCTGGTTGTAGTAGAGCTCGAGGCCCATGCCGTCATGGATCTCGTAGTCCCTGAGGGTGATGTGGTCCTTTTAGACGGTATACCACTTCTGGATGCGGATCTTGTCGGCGCGCGTGCCGGTCTGATCGTCCGCCAGCTTCTTCCGGTCTCCAATGGTGTCGTCGTCGTTGCACTTCACCCGCACCTTCTTCCCCAGCCGATCGTTCAACACCACCTCTATCATCTTCTTCTTCTTGCTGCGAAAGGCGAACACGAAACCCTAGCCCTATACTCTCGATCGAAATAGCGATAATGTAACCCAAAAATGGATGGGTTTTATATACGTTGATAACGGACCAAGTTTTCTTCGGTACGAGACAAGGTGGGATCGAGAATCCGAGTTTGGCTTGCAATTGGGAAGAAAAAAACAATGTAATTACTCCATCATTATATGAAAAATATTTCAAAATTCCCCCGACCTTTTGACTATTAAATATTTGTAGTTCTATTCCATCATCAAATCAAAAAGAGAAATGCTAAGGTTACAATCATGTTTTACAACAATGATTTACAACACGGCCAAAACGACGTCGTTTTGACCGTATTGTAAACGGTTGTAAACGAGATGTTGTAAACGTAGCATTTCTCAATCAAAAAAGACCCTGTTCCTTTGTGTACAGAATTTGCTTACGACGTGGCCAAAACCAAAACTAAAACTAGGTAGCCTTCTGGAGGGGGAATATTATCCTCAACACACGTGAGTTGCACACAGCCCCAATCACCCCGAGTATAAATGAGGGTTTGACTCGTGAGGAAAAAATTTCCCTAAGAAAGACTACTACTTCTGGCCATAGCCAGCCAAATCAGTTAGTGGAAGGCCAGCTCATGGCTAAATCAGAAAATTCCCTCCACAAAATACGGGAAGTTGAATACAAGTGTCTATTCGATAATGGAATTAAAACTATAGATATTAAATTGATATTTTTTTAAGATCAAGTCTTCGTAGGACATTTGATCGAAAGGTCAGAGAGTATTGCGAAATTTTCTTTTGAGTGATTTATGTCCACTTTTCTATTTAATGCAACCATTTTCTTTTTGTAATTTTAGACACGTAAAAACAAGACACGGTGTTTTGGGAAAAAAAAACAAAAAGAAGAAAAAAAAATATGAAAATGGTTATTTACTCTACTTATTTACCACTCATACAATTGTCAGTTTGACATTTAAAAAAAAGGGTAAATTTCAATCCATCTTTCGTAATTTTAAAAATAACTAACACTGGTTTCTTTTTATTTTTAAAAGAATGAAATACACTGATCATCCCTGAGATTTTATATTAATACACAAAGTACTCATTTTAAATTACAATGACCTCTCCTGAGGTTTGCATTTAATACAGATGCCCTTTTACGTTAGAAAAATTACATTGACCACTCCTGAGATTTTGAGTTAATACACAAAGCACCCTTGTGGTGGTCATTGTATTTCAAGCGTGCTTTGTGTACTAATCCGAAATCTCAGGAGTGGTCAATGTATTTTTAAAAAAATCTGTTATAAATTTCAAACTTTAGGGGAGGTCATTGTAATTTATCAAACATCAAGAGTGTTTTGTGTATCAGGGGAAGTCATTGTGTTTCACCCTTTTTAAAATTAATGTCAAGATTCAATTAATTTTTGTGCAAAAATAAAAATCTTAGCATTTAATTTGGGAATTTTATTTTATTTTCCTCAAAACACTCATTAAAATAATTAAATATTTTATATTTTTTAAAATACTATTTATTTATATGCTACTCTATTTTTATTTTTTAACAATAAGTAATTTTTTTTAAAATAATTGATCTAAATAGTTTATTTTTTAAGTATTTTTAATAAAAAAAATAAAAAAAATATTCTAAATATTTTACATTAAAAGTTCTCCCCAATCTAAACATACTTAAAAAATAAATTTTGTTATTAATTTGTTTAAAAAAATAAAATATTTATTTATTTTAATTAGTGCATTGATATTTTTTTTTAAATCCTAAATCAAAGAATTTTTTTGTTATTTTTGTACAAAAATTAAATTTTAAAAAATATTATTATTAATTTTAAAATTAAAAAAAATTAATATTACTTTTAAAATTAGAGGAGGAGATGTGAATGCACTTGTCAAAAATTTAGTGGGGAGATGTGATGCATTTGTCAAAATTTTCATGAGGTTAGTGAAAGATACCAAAAAAATAAAAAACTCGAGATCGCACGTGGACGCGTATGGAGTTGGACTGGACCGGCTGGCTTCACCTGCTCTCCCAGGCCGTTCCATAGCAAATCCTCACCCTCTCCGCCCATTAGCTCGTTAACTTCAACACCTCTCTCTCTCTCTCTCTCTCTCTCTCTCTCAAACCGCAGTTGGCCTGATTCCATCCATCAATGGCAGGTGAATATTCACTCACTTCGCAATTTGCCTAAAATTCGTTATTTTTCATTTTTCTATTTTCCTCCGAACAATATGATGTTTGTATATATTTTTTTAATTTAATCCTGGTAATGTCACTCACCTTTTTGAAATTCAAAGAATTTCTAGGTTTTTGTTATTTAATTGTATCCATTTAGATGAGATTGATCCAAAATAGTGAACTTCATCGTGAAATATCAGTATATACGAAAGCAAAAAGACCCAATTACATCTTTTTTATTTTTTGTATTTAAGGCCACATGATAGTTGACGTGTGAATAATTACTGTCTCGAATCTACATAGTGCATCATGACAATTGTGTAGCTTCTGATGTGGATGGGAATTTGGGAATAATCTTGTCTTCTTCTAAATGAATAATCTTGTCTTCTTCTAAATGAATTAGTAAAAGTAGAAACGATGAGCTATTCCACTGCTACCTTTACCCTGGAATGTTACATAGATTCGGGTATACCGGTCATATGTGGGTATGCTTCTTGGTATTGAGTTTGTCTAATTAAACACCAGGACATGTTACAATGGATGAATTGCTAAGCTCTCTATGTATCTCTCTTATAATTGCCCTGAGTGAAGGCTGTACTCATCAAACATACGTGAACTAAAGAGGATTTGAAGTTTTCATGTAGGTAGAAGCTTGGATTTTTTTTTTTTCGTGACTAAGTGTAGTGATGCATAACATTATTGACCAAGACTGGTGACTGATCATCTTTTAAATGTTTTGGATTTTTTATTTCATATTTGTCTTTTAGCATGCTTGCTCTGAGCTGAACTTCGATATTTGGTTACAGTAGCTTCACTTAGGCGGTGTTTGGATCAAGGATTTGGTAAGGAAAAATAAAATAGTAATGGAAATGGGAAAGGTAGACGAATCAATGGTCCTGAATGATTGGATCATATAACTTTTCCATTTTCATTTCCCTTTCCCTCACTAAAACCTTGATCCAAATACAATCTTAAGGCACTATGTCTTGCGTTTGCCCCCTCTTCTTTTATTTTAGAAGAATAAAATGTTAAATGATAGTGTGATTTATGTCACATAGCTCGCAAAATGACAAACCAGATTTATATGCTTTCAGGACCAGCAAATCTGAAAAGATTGTCCATAATTTCCTTGTTTGAACATATTCTGGTGAGAGGTCACAAGTTAGAAGCTATTATTTTTAGTTGACCTGAGATAGAATGGTTCCTCATGACAATGAATGATATGTTGCCAATGCCATACAATTATACAGCTATATGTTGCACTTCCTCATTGGGTATGCACTCATCAACACTGATAGATTATCACCAGCTAGGACTGTCTAAGGCATCAAAGTACTTGGAGCACGGTTTTAACTCTTGCAAACTTCTTCAATTGCATTCCAAAGAGTGCAATGAATCTAGAACGTTGTTTATAATGCTTTGGATTCAGGATGTTATTTAAAGGTCTAGATTTTTTTGATAACTTGGTATCCGGCCCAAGTATTGACTAATCCGGAGGACCAATCCTATCGTCCACTAGCAGGGGACCCTTTAAAGCCTTGGCAAAGTCTCGTGTGGACTGGCCCAACTCAGGAATTGATAGCACCTAGGAAGTTTCAAACTTGAGACCTTGGAAGGGAGCAAACCTCCAAGTCCTAGACCTAGACCACCTTGTTGCATTGTATCTTCATTTCTTAATCTAAATTTTCTTCTTTCATTCTTTGTATCTCCATATCTCTTGAATCACCAAAAAAAAAAGAAAGAAAGAAAAAGGGGGAGAGGTAAAATTATAGAAAAACTACTTATTTCTCAATGATCTAATCTTACCTTGAGAAGAAGTGTTAGATAACAACGACATTCAAACTTGACATTCAAATTATTAATTTTATCCATGAAGTTTAGCATATTAAGATAGACCTAAGAGATAGGAAATATCTAATCATTCTTATCCATATGTATGTGATTCTAGAGATATTATTGTGTCCATGTGTTTACTTAAGTTTTATAAGATAGTTGTAATGACCCAAGTAGTCTATTGACCTAGTAACTTGAATGGCCTACTCAACACCGCCCAAAATGCTTAAGCCTAAGTTACTAGCAGTAAGCCACATGGTTCATTATTTATCAGACTAACAGTTCTTATCTACCGATGTGGGATGACATATCACAATCTACCCACTTTAATTGCCCGACGTCCTTGTCGGATTGCCGGTGACGTATACCAACCTTAAGCAAACAGAGAGCAACTCATAAGCGGGCATGGGGTATACCACCCCATGGCCACTATCCCTCTCTGGAGTCTCTACTTCTCTATCACATTGCCATGAAGCCCTGCACGGGACCAGGGTTGGCTCTGATACCATTTATAACTACCAATAGTCTGCTGGTCTAATAAGTTGAATGGTCTAACCAC
>BRYE01000022.1:20717399-20722399 GCA_030159115.1 Actinidia arguta var. hypoleuca
TGTATATTAAGAGTCAACTCATTTTCTAGTTATCGGATGTAAGATTTATTCTTCACACATGTCTACAACAGGGACTTGAAGGACCTGAATTGGGTCAATTCATACGAAGTTTTGTCTCGATTTTAATTGGATTTCCTCTAGTGAACGGTGGAATTGGCCCCCTAACTCGTCGATCGTTTAACCAAATATTGAGTTATCAAAAAAAATTACTTTGCTGCGTCAAAATTTTTTTTTTTTTTAGATTGAACGCCATAGAATTTTCAAGTTGCTTCCTCAGTTCAGATCTGACCCCCTATATGGCATGCTGGTATCAAACACGGAAACAATTTGTGTGTTTTTTGTTGATTGAGTCCTATTTTTACGGGCAGCCATGCATAGTTGTCTACTTGTACGTGAGCATGCCTTCATTGACACTCACCCAAACACGGAAACAATTTGTCTCTCTCCTATACATTCAAAAGTGAAGCTGCATAATCATAATTTGGGTAGAAAAATAACAAAATTGTTGTAATAAAAATTTGGAAGAGCAACTAACAGTCAGAATTGCTCCTTGGCCTAGGCACTGAACCTTAGCAAATACTTAAACGACCTACGCAAAATGAACAAACGCGATCGGCAGGGTGATGCTGCTCAAAACTCCTCTGGCGTATGAATCAGACACAGGCGATCAGGAGATAATTAAGGGCAGTATGGATGAGCATAATAGTAAAAGTGTTTGTAGTGCCTGTGTTTAACGTACTTTTTTGTAATGGGAGAGCGGCCTTTATATAGAAGGAGTAATGAGTTGTGTAAGTGGATCACGGTGAATTCATCGGTAAGTATGAAAGGATATCCTAAAAATATCAGAGATAGCATAGGAGGCTGTCAATTGGAGAACAACCCGCAATTATAGGTGTCGTGATAGAGTTGGAGTCTAATGGAGATGGTTCTCTTGTATAGATGAAATTCTCAAAGAGGTGGACTCTGATCAGATGGAGGAAAGATGAAAAATGAGTCTTATGATAACAGACTTTTAATAGAAATAAAATCATTTTGAAGGACAAGTCCTCATGGAGAAGATCTCTAACCCGGCGATACAGATGACCTCGCCCTATGACGATCTGGAGGGATCTGTGTATGAGTAGGTGAAGTCAAGCTCTGCTGTCGATAACAATTATGGCGATCAGGAATGTACCAAAGTCGCGCGCCACTTAAAATATTAAGAGGTGGTGTATATTTTTTCCACGTAAAAAAGAATGGAAGAGCGAGAAAAATTGCAGAACAAATGCACATTTCAGAACTTGTCGTTTAGGTGATCCATGGGATACCGGTGCATCATCAAGTTCTAAAAATTAATTCTATCTTTAGCAAGCAATGAAGCTTAATTTATGGATGTAGTTTCATTTAGATCATGCACGCTCTGACCAAACTATATATATATATATTTCCAATCAGTTTCTCTCGCTAGAAGCCACAAGTACTTGGTGGGAATGCACGTTATTATTTATTAATTCTTATATTTTATTTTTTTTAATTTAATTTAATTATGAGTTTTATTATGTTAGGAGTCTTGTTTTAGATTTTAGTAGTTATCAAATTAGATTTTAGTAGTTATCAAATAGAGTTTTCTTCCAACATTTAATTCTGACGGAAGACGACACCAATTTTATTATTGTCCTGTGTCAGGATGCTATTTTGGCAGTTGCATCTGGCAATTAGGGATGCCATCCATTCGTGAATGGACGAGATCAGGATTCGTTGGATCGTAAAAGGGGTACGTGAATGTATGTCCACCCATTTGTTGCATGTATGTTACCAAATTTGCTTTCTTTTACAGCTGAAGAATGTCTTCCTTATGACATCTCACTACAAGTTGTGTAGTATATATGGCGACTGTTAATAGGCGGACTCTATAGAGATAGATACATGCACGGCTTGCTTGCTTTTGTTATTATTTTTTTTAGCAATTTTAAATTTCTTGTATTTCAAGGTAGATCCAGACCCTCATTTTAAAAAAAAAAAAAATATATTTATCACTTTTTTGTAACCTCTGTAAACAAACAGTTACTTTATAGATGAGAAATGAAAAGAAAAGAGAAGCGAATGATAGTTCCGAATGAATCAATCACAGCATGTATACTATAGCTGATTACAGTAAGTTACTTTATGGTAACAACTAGCTCTCTCTCTCTCTCTCTCTCTCTCTCTATATATATATATATATATTATGGCGTCCATCATACCTACGTGGACGTTGTTTTTTGGTAACAGCTAGTCATGCATGTCTATATATTATGGCGTCTATTATACCCTTATACCCACGCCGTAGTATGTTATGAAATGATGATATCGCACGTTAATAATTACTTGCTATTATAGTTGCAATTAATCTTTTTATATTGTGGTCAATGAATCCTTTTTCATTGTGGCCACCCCAAACATTTATAAAATTATAGTGTAACTTACTTTAGCACCCCAAAATTTAGAATTTTATTATAAATGGCCTTTTCCATATATGTTTTTCTCAAACGCTTACAACCTGTCACTTTTATTTTTTTATAAAAGTGTCTAAGGCACCACTCGCACTAATCCCAAACAAGATTCTGGTCACTCGTATATCAATTTATGTAAGCTTTTTTTGTTGAAAAGTTTTGGTTGTCAATCATTTTTGTCTTTAATTATTTAAATCGCAAGATTCGTAGGTTGTGTTTGGTTTCTCAATTTTCAAGGACAGAGATTTCAAATTTGTTAGTGATTAGGTTGACCATACCAACTAGACAAACAGAGTCATTAATTATTACCTGCAATTATTTTCTTTTTTTCTATTCAAGATTCAGATTAAAATGATGGATTCCTCATCATCCACATGAGATGCATCACGCGTTCGGCAAAACAGTACTCTATTTGGTTGCTTCTGTAACTCAAAGCAGAGAGAGAGAGCGCATGTGAGTTCCTGTTCCTCTACCTTTGTCAACTGGGGACAATTTGAGGGGCAGGGCAAGCTTTGTAAAAGAAATTTATCCACATATATTCCATCAGTGAGTGAATAAATATTTTTTTAATGTGATATAGGGTAGGTCCGTTTTTTCAGCTAATTCAATTGCTTTCAAATGTTTTCCATTTTCTAGTCGATACGTTTATTGTTTAATCAAAAACTTATATTTTTTGAGTTTATTTTACCTAGAGTAATATTGAAATGTGAATTTTTTTTATCAAAGTCTAAAAACAGTATCAATTTTTTTATTAAACGATTAAAAGAGTTATTAAAGACAAAAATTTATTCCCAACTCGTAACTTAACCAAAAAATTTTTTTTACTCCAAACAAGACCTAAAACAGTGCGGTGAATATCACTAAAATGAATGATCCCCATGGTTTTGTCGAGTTATCAATGTATTAAAAGCGGAACTCATTGGCTTTGGCATTTGAGGGCTGTGGAGGTTTGAGTCGTGTGAGTCTTTGCTTTGTTTGCTCACCGATCAATTCCTATCCTATGACTCCATGTGAAATGTCTGTGATCTGTTTTTAATAGCCAACGTCTTTAGGTTTTGTTCGGCAAAGGCTACTTTTTTTGGTTTATAAGGTTGAAAAAATCCATTCCCGTTGTTGGGATTTTTTTTGGTTCCTTTCCACAAAACCTTCATGGAATGGGCATCGTATGGCTTATATGTTCGAACGAATAGTACGTGAGTGTTGATTGCTTTTTTTGTTTTTTTTCTAAAGCTAAAAAACGGAAAAATCAAACATTGAAACTTTTTGGTTGGAATACAAAGTTAAAGCGATATCTGCTTATTATTGGACTTTAAGGCCTCCAAGTTAGGAGCATGAAACCACCGAAAGACAAATGTAAATTGTTTTTGGATTGTAAATTTATTCTATTAGAGAGAGAACAAAAAGACAAAAGTAGAGGAAAAAAAAAATGAATAAATGACATGGATATTCACTCTCATTCAATTTTGTTCTAAGTATTGTGAATGTGACAAGTCTATGAAATGGGCATTTAAAAAAATAAAAATAAAAATAAAAAATATTTTCAAAAAAAAATTTAGAAATTAACATATTATCACTTTACAAATCATAACTAATTTTTTTTTTCCTATGTAAGATTTATTGCGGCTTATATCATTCGGAAACACACGAATTTATACCATTACATGTGTATTTGACGCTACTTTTATTTGTGACATAGATGGATTTTAAAATTGAACAACCAAATTTTTGAATTTAATTGTCTCTAGGGGATTTTTTGTAAAAAAAAATATTTTTTTATTTCCTTGACGAAAAGAAATGGAAGAAAACAATTACTACGAGCTGGGACCACACTACAAACCGCCAATTCATACACGTGGACTTATTTTTTCCACCAAAGCACCCAGAACCATCGTACGGGCGATAAGAACCAATCGTGGAGGACCATCCACGTGTCCTTATGTCTTCAAATTTCAAAGGCTGTGCAATGTTTGAGAAAGATACAGGACACCGTCACCCTCTTCTGCCGAATCTGTAGCAACCAGTCAACATCTGCCAACTCAGTCGTATCCATCCGGGGATGCTCTTTAGTCTTTTCCACGTGTTTTTTCAAAGGCTAATTACGCAGACATCTCCTTAGGTATCTGATAAATATAAAAACGTCCCCTGTAGTGTAGTTTTTCACGGACCTCTCTATTTTTTTTTTCTTGACAAAATGCAAACACCTATCTCCCCTCCATTAGTTGACCATGAAATGCAGGGGGGAAAAAATGATGAATCAGCACATTATTATTGAAATTCCATTTTCAGACTCATTAATAGAATAAACTAGGAATTTTTTCAAATTAGTGGTATGACCAATGGTTAACATTAATTCGGTAGTTTGACCAAAAATAATATCGCTATATGTGGTGAGTTAGAAAATTTTATCCATAGACCACTTAAACAGTGTCATTTTAAAAATCTGTTTACAAACTAGGCATGTATGGACTTGTTCCTTCATTCGTGCCCTAGGCCAACTATCGCGATAAACTTCCCCCTTCCCCCCTTTCC
>BRYE01000022.1:20729899-20732399 GCA_030159115.1 Actinidia arguta var. hypoleuca
GTATTCAACTCGATAAAAGATAGCTTGAGTTTCGCTTGGTAAACAAATCAAATTTGAATATATTTTTTTAGTTTGTTAAGTTTTTAAATTAAGTTTGAACAATCTATTACTCGGCTTCATTGGAGAATCTTTTGCATTTTGACAACATTAATTTCTTTTGTATTTTGTGAAATTTTTTTACAGGTTAACGTATTGACTACTTAAATTTTTTGATATTTCTATTTTTACTCATTTTAGTTAGGGTATTTAGATTTACCATATATATCAGATACTACATCTTCTTTTTTGTTTGGTATTTTGCGAACAGAATTTATAAGTTTATATTTTAGCTACTTAAAGTTTTGATATTTTTATTTTTATCTTATATATTATAATTTTAATTGAGTAAGACTATTTGACTAATATTTTAAATAATTTAAAATTTTTAAAGGTGCGAATTGTTAGAGTTTTGAAAAATATTTGGAGGGTACGAATCTTATTAGTTAGTGATTATATTATAATTTTTTTAGTATAACTAATAAAATTTTTGCCCCTCCCCCCCCATATGTATGCATCCCTGTTGCACTCTAATCCAACCTATCATACCCTCGAAATTTCACCTCGTCAGTTAAGTCTCTCATCGTACATCTTCTTTTGCACCACAATTTTCAAGCCCACCTAGTTAGCCTACCTAGAATTTTCTCCCTTAAAAAAAGGGTAAATTTCACTGAAAGATTTTTGACAAATATAATCAGTTCTTAAGTAGTTTTAAAAATGATATTGACATCTCTTACTTTTAAAATAAATGTCAAAAATTTTCAATGAAACTAATTTTTGTGCAAAAATAACAAATTTATCATTTAATTTTTTTTTTTTAATTTTTTTCCTCAATACACCCATTAAGATAAATTAATTTTATTTTTTTATTTTAAAATACTATTTATTTATAAATATTTTTATTTTTATTTTTTATCAGTAAGTTTTTTTTTAAAAAAAAATTGATCTAAATAGTTTATTTTTTAAGTACTTCTAATGAAAAATGTACTTTAAAAATAAAATTTTATTATCAGTATTTTTTTTTTAAAAAAAAATGTTTATATAAATATTTTACTTTTTAAATGCTCCTAATCTAAAAATACTTAAAAAATAAAATATTTATCAATTATTTTAAAACAAAGAGAGAATATTTATTTATCTTAATAGGTGTATTGAGAAAAAAAATTAAAACCCTTAATCAAATGAAAGTTTCTTATTTTTGCACAAAAATGAACTTAATAGGAGAATCTTAACATTAGTTCTAATAATAAGATAGGTCAATATTATTTTTAAAAGTACCAACATAGTTAAATGTATCAAACCTCAAGAATGATCAGTAAAATTATCAAAAAAAAAAAAAAAGAAGAGCTCTTTCTCTCGGCAATATATATATTTTTTAATTCTTTCCCCCTAAGCGTGGCTCATTTTCGTTTTAAGGTGTGCAATTGCTAGAAGCATGAGCTTATTCATGTCATCCGCATGACCAAGGAAAAAAAATAGAAAAAAAATAGAAATATTTTTTTTACTGTACCTAGAAAATAAATATTTTAATTGGGAATAAGGTGGTAGCTTCATGTTTCGTTCCTAATCAATCTCATTTTTTTTTTCTTTCTGCATGAATTTCTTTGATTCTTTCAACTTTAAGGTTTTCCATCCTTAAATTCCGATAAAAACTATGCTAGCTTAAACACGATTGGGAGGATCAAGGATGAGCAAATGAGTTGCATTTTGATGCGTAGTGTTTGGATTCAAGATTTAGTGAAAGAAAAAAAAAACAAAGATAAAAGTTAATGAATTAAATAGATTTCAATTTCATCGTGTTTTTTCTTTACTTTTTCACAAACCTTTGCCTATATCCTTATTCCACATACAACTATAGAAAAAGAGAGATCTAAATTGCTTTCCATTTTCCATTTTTCATAGTCTTTTAGGGGCAAAAAAGAGAATTTACTCCCCCCCAACACTTTCATATTGCTTTTATATAAAAGAAAGTGCATATATGCCAAAAAAAAGTAAAACATAGGATGAAGAAAGAGAGAAAGATGGATATAATATATTCTATAAATAGAAAATAAATAATGACATTTTACTTTTTGAATATTTTATAAATAGAAAATAAATAGTAAAATCTACTATTTTAATAATATTGAAACAAAAAATTTCACTATTATGATTTTTTACGATTTGAATAAAATGAATACTGAATTTTATCTATTTTATGTTAAATTTGTTTATTATGTAGAGGGGTGGCATCGACAAAAGTAGCAGTGACACCGGCGATGACAGAGGTGGTACAAATAAAAATTAAAAAAAAAAATATTTAGGAAAATTTATCTATTGTATTTTGATATTTTATTATTTAACATATTCACTAAAATTCCATGTCTGAGAGTGGTGGCGAACAAAATTGTCAAAAGTGAAAAGAATTATGTTTTGATATTTTATCATTTGTCAATTTATTTTATCAAAATTAAAGCGATTTTGA
>BRYE01000022.1:20742399-20744899 GCA_030159115.1 Actinidia arguta var. hypoleuca
TCCTCTTTCCTTATTTTAGTGGATCCGAAAATGTTAACCACATCTAAGAAGCTGTGGTGAATTGATAAAAAATATATTTAATTTATGAAGTATATTGAGATATTTATGTTTGAAAAATATATAAATAATTGCGAAAGTATGCATTTACTAAGGATGGTTAACACGATTATATTTTAATATTATTTTAGAAAAAGAAAAAAATAGAAAAGTGAATTTCACGGTCAATTTTTTTTTAAAAAAAGTACAAGTGCAAGGGCTAATTTATAATTTTACATATGTAAGTACAAAAAATAAAGTATTAATGCATGCTTGACTTAATGGCCATGTCATGGATAGGGATTTCAAAAAAATCAAGACTTGATCCTAACTCGTGAAATAAGTTTGAGGGATTTTTACTAGGGTTTGGGTGATTCAATTATATCTACTATTACAAAAATATCCTTAATTTTTTTTTTGATTTTAATCTAGCCATCCTATGAATGGTTTAGAGCAATTGAAGTCTTCATTTGCGCTCAATTGATTTTAATTTGCAAAAGTTTAATTTTTATTTGATAAATTAGTCAACTATTTGAGTACAAAAAAATTCATAATCCCAACCTCACGCAACTTGACCTTGATAGGAAGAGCTTGAGAAGACATTAATAAGGTAGAATTAATTATGGGGATGAGTAGAATAAATCTAAAGAATTTAAGTCGATTACGAAGGGATAACTTAAGTTGGGGTGTCGAGTTTTGGATATGGGATTCGACCCATACTCCACCCATATATCAACCAAATGTCAACATACCAACCAAATATATATCTTGCGAGCCATCAACCAAAATGCAAGGAAATTAAAGAGAGAGAGAGAGAGAGAGGGGTTGGGGCTTGGTGGATGAGGGTGAGAAGATAAAGGGAGGAGTAACATTGGCAGCAATGGCCTTCTAGTGGTGGTGAACGGTGTTCTTTTGGCGGTGGTGACCACTAGTCGAGAGAGATATGGAATCTTTTTAGTGTGAGGTGAACGCTATACCAATGAGGAGTATGGATGTTTAGTTTTATGTTGTGTAAGGACATAGATAATCAAGGGTATATGGGGCATTTTAGTTAACCTCATGGTGTAAGGTGATGTGAAAAATTAAATTTCCATGAAGTCAACGCAATTAAGCCAAACTTGTGGGACTAGTCATATTTTTTTTTGAAAAAAACAAAACTATGGGGAGACCCATCTAAAATACCCTCAAAACAAATTTTAGAATATCCGCCCAATTCTCCACTTTTGACCCGCGCTCCATAAGGCACTCTTTGTATTTCTTCGGTCATGACCTAACGTTGACCCTCGATCGTGGTTAGCTCATGTGTGTATCTGTGAATTTATATCTACAAACCCAATGGGTTTTTTGGGTTGAATTTGGGAGAAGGTTAATTTTTTTTTTAATAATGGGAGACTGATAACTTAAAACGGGTCAAGTTTGGAATAAGGAGCTCTCAATTAATATGTCATTTTTAATCTCATCAATATAAAAAGATGATGTAGGTCTCACTTGACGAGTGTTTTCTTGATTAATTTTATTCTTTAGTATTGTTTTATAAGTTTTGATTAAAAAAATTAGATTTTTGACTCTTTTTGTATAGAAGAATCACAAAAATTAAACAAATCAAACTTAAAATAAAAGTATTCTTAATACGAATAAGTAAGAACTTATACTTATTTTTATTTTTTTGATTTAGTTTAATGGCGTAAATGATTTATGTTGCTGACCCTGGGGATTAAGAAAAATATTTAGTTTGGTTTGGTTTATTTTTTATTTTTTAATTTCTTCGTACAACTTAAAAAGTAATACATTTTAATTAAAAAACATATATATAATGAAGATAAAACGAAAAGTGATAGAAATAATCGGAGTCATGTTTGAGAAATAGAATTGGGGTAAATCAAGAGAAGTAGTGGCTACCCAATTGCTTGCCGACGATGTCGGGTATCGGCCCCACACGTTTAACGACAACAGGCCCAGCGAAGACAAAATGTTTCATTTAGACCGTTGATCGCGGATAATCACAGCCTCCACCACCATCAATCCATCACTCTCCACCCTCCGATTAGCCAACAGTGACCCTCTCAACCGTCGGCGATCCACGCCAAATGAATCCACCAATAACCACGGTCAACCAATGGAACCGTGGTTAGGAATTAAACGGTTCATGTTCGGACAACTTACACTTTACACCCCTTTATTTTAACATAAATATCACCTTGCAATTTTTACTTCTAATTATATAACTCCTTACGTTTTAAGTCGAGGGTCAATACTCGCCTTTGGTCACGTAAGCTGACTTTTAAAACTGTTAGTTATCTCAATTTTGGTACCTTTTATGTATTTATTTTTTTAATTTATCGTGACCATAGGAACAAAAAAAGTAAAAACAAAAAATAGATTTCAAAAAATTTTACTAAAGACTGTATAAGATGCATTTTCCGTCTTATATTTTATCTTTAATAAACCTTTTTTATAAAATATT
>BRYE01000022.1:20752399-20762399 GCA_030159115.1 Actinidia arguta var. hypoleuca
GTGACGTTGTGGCGAGTTCACAAGTTTGTGATGACCCTATCCGAGTTTAGGAACATTTTTTCCCTCACTAATAATCCTAAGCCGGACCAAGGGTGGCTGTACTTCAAGGCGAGGTCCAAGAAAACTATCCTGGGAGGATACCTCAGCAACGTGAAGGGGTAGAAAAGCAGGTTCTTTTTTGCTTCCGGGGACAAATAGGAGCTTTTCGATGAAGAACCTCGGGAGGGAGTACCGCGGATTCCGAGGTCATGGGGAATTCCAGGTCGGCTTTTATTTTGCTAGCGTTGGTTTATTATTTAAATAGATCGGTATTAACATGGCTCTCTTTTCAGATAAACGCTGCAATGAGCTGTCTACGTTGCTGTCGTTCGAGCAAGAATTCTATGATCAAATTTCCAAGTCGGTGGCGGAACGTGGGCGCTACAATGTCCCCATGATTTTCAAAACCAAGACTTTTGGCCGAATTTTCAGCTCGCCTGGTCCTGCGGAATCAGGATCGGAGGGCGATCATTCGCAGCTGTCATCTACGTCGGGTAAAGCGGGTGAGTCTCGCTCTTCCCGTGGTGAACTCCCTCAAGACGGCCAGCCCCAAGATGATTCAATAGAATATATAGGGACTGTTAGGAAAGAACTGAGGAGGGTTGCTCCTCATATTCCCGACCTGACCTTATTAAGATGGTCGGGGGGAAAAATCCGAGACCCTGTCCTTGAATTTTGCTCAGCATTGGGATCGAGCTCGATTTCGACGTCAGAATCCTGGTCGGATTCTGAGCTATCCCCCGAGCTTAGATCGGATGGTATAAATCCTTGTACCTTTGTCGATTTTTTGTACGTCTGATATATATCTCCTTTTTCTTTTTTGCAGCAATGTCGAGGAGAATCAGTCTTAAGAGGCTCGGTGAGCAGGTGGAGAGAGCCCGAGGTGAGAGTTCATCCCAAAAATCCGGTCCACCTCCTACAAAGGGGGTGGTCATTGGCGAGAAGCATCCGGCGGATGAACCTCCCTCTTCGGCGAGCAAGAAGGCAAAATCTGGAGATGACTCCAAAGGCAAGGGACAAGCCCCCATCCCCGAGCCAAAAAAGAAATCTGGTCCAGCACATCATCCAGTAGCCCCTTCTTCTGGTCCCGGGGAGGGAAGCTCGCCCTCGTTGGGCACTGCACTTGGTCCGAGGGCCTCCATTTTGGGGAGCCCTTCGGTGGCCGAGAAGATCCTTCGAGGGGTAATCCCCCCTATGGATCAGGAGAAGGTGGGGCAGCTCACTCTGGACCAGACTGCCTCAAAATTTATTCACGCCCTTGGCCAGGTATTATTTTGATACTAAATACGTTTCATCCCTGTCAAATTTGATCATTTTGAACTGATAGGATTTGTTTGTAGCAGGCGCTTGTGTTCGGGTCGTCTTTGGCGGTGAAGAGCAGGGAGACCATTGAGGAGGCCACCCTTCAACAGGGGCGAGCTGCCTCTTTGGACACTGAAGTTTCTTGCCTTCAGAAGTTATCCTCCGATCTGGAGCAACAATTGGCCGAGGCGCGAGCTCGGGAGTAGCAGGTCGGCGACGAGGTCGCCAAAGTCAAGGCTGAAAGAGATGCCTTCTCCGATAGTCTGACAAAGGCAGGGCTTTTGGTTGAAGACTTGAGGGGAAGAGTGGAGCATGCTGGAAAGCTGGCCGTTGAAGAATTTAAATCTTCGTCAGATTTCGCCGAGGCTGTTGAAAGCTCATCCTCGAGGTATTTTGACGACGGGTTTAATTTCTGCAAACGTCAGCTACGCCATCATCATCCCGACCTGGCCATAGACTTAGAAGAGATGCGTCTCGATCTCGACCTGCTTGCCCTGGAGGATGAAGGAGAAGGAGAAGGGGGCGAGGAAGAAACTGTTGAAAAAGGAGACGTGAATCCTCCGGGCGACGCAGCTCCTCAAGGCGAGGACAACCCTCCCCCTTTATCATAAATGTAATTTGTAATGTGAATAGTCATGAATATAAACGTTGATTCGACAATTTTGTATGTTGGTTTTTATATTGTATCCTTGTGCAATTCTTTCGATGATCTGGCGACCTTAAATAGGCGACCAAGATGCCTCCGTCATCTTTCGATGAACTGGCGATCTTAAATAGGCGATCAAGATGCCACCGTCACCTTTCGATGAACTGACGATCTTGAATAGGCGACCAAGATGCCTCCGTCATCCTTCGATGAACTGGCGATCTTGAATAGGCGACCAAGATGCCTCTGTCGTCTTTCGATGAACTGGCGATCTTGAATAGGTGACCAAGATGCCTCTGTCATCTTTCGATGAACTGGCGATCTTGAACAGGCGACCAAGATGCCTCCGTCATCTTTCGATGAACTGGCGATCTTGAACAGGCGACCAAGATGCCTCCGTCATCCTTCGATGAACTGGCGATCTTGAATAGGCGACCAAGATGCCTCCGTCATCTTTCAATGAACTGGTGATCTTGAATAGGTGACCAAGATGCCTCTGTCATCTTTCGATGAACTGGCGATCTTGAACAGGCGACCAAGATGCCTCCGTCATCTTTCGATGAACTGGCGATCTTGAATAGGCGATCAAGATGCCTCCGTCATCTTTCGATGAACTGGCGATCTTGAATAGGCGACCAAGATGCCTCCGTCATCCTTCGATGAACTGGCGATCTTGAACAGGCGACCAAGATGCCTCCGTCATCCTTCGATCAACTGGCGATCTTGAACAGGCGACCAAGATGCCTCCGTCATCTTTCGATGAACTGGCGATCTTGAATAGGCGACCAAGATGCCTCCGTCATCTTTCGATGAACTGGCGACCTTGAATAGGCGATCTTCATTTTCCACTATTGTTGAAATAAACTGGAAAAATTTTATTACTCAAAAGAATAAAATCTAGGAGTTTACAAGTATTTTGCCCAGGAGAATTATTGGAAATATTTCTTCAAATGTTCAGCGTTCCAAGGATGGGGGAGTATTTTTCCGTTCATGTCTTCCAGCCAATAAGTCCCCGGTCTAGTTACCTTGACGACCTTGTAGGGGCCTTCCCATGTTGGTCCTAATTTCCCAGCATTTGGCTCTTTAGTTGACAGGGTAACTTTTCGCAGAACTAGGTCGCCCAGTAAGAATGATCTGTGTTTGACCCTCTGGTTGAAATATTTGGCGACTTGATGTTTGTAAGCTGCTTGGCGTATGCCTGCTTGTTCCCGCTTTTCTTCAAGGAGGTCAAGGTTGAGTCTCAGCTCGCCATCATTGCTATCTTTATTAAAGTTTGAAGTCCTGAAACTCGGCATTCCGATTTCGACAGGTATCACTGACTCAGTTCCATAAACCATGGAATAAGGCGTTTCACCAGTAGGAATCCTGCTAGTAGTGTGATATGCCCATAATATGATCGGCAAGTCTTCCACCCATTCCCCTTTGGATTTCTCCAATCTCGTTTTTAAATTTCTGAGGATGGTTCTGTTAGTGACTTCTACTTGACCATTGGCTTGAGGGTGGCCGGGTGAGGAGAAATGATGCGATATGGCGAGGTCCGAGCAAAATTTCCTGAACCCGTCATTGTCAAATTGCCGGACATTGTCTGAGATGAGGACCTTTGGAATTCTAAATCGGCAAATGATACCCTTCCAAACAAAGTTTCTCGTATTCTTTTCCGTGATTCTGGCCAGCGGTTCGGCCTCTACCCATTTTGTGAAGTAATCAATAGCTACGATCAAGAACTTCTTCTGTAATGGAGCTTGAGGCAAAGGCCTTAGTATGTCGATTCCCCATTGGGCGAATAGCCAGGGACTGGTAATTGGAACCATTTCGATATGGGGAAGGTGGTTGGATGGAGCGAACCTCTGGCATTTGTCACATTCCCTGGTATATTTCGCTGCATCCTGTCCCATCTGGGGCCAAAAGTAGCCTTGGCGAATCGTCTTTCGTACCAGCGACCTTGCCCCCGAGTGATTTCCACAGATGCCTTCGTGGATTTCTCTCATCACATAACTGGCTTCTTCAGGTCGGAGACATCTTAGGAGGGGACCAAAGAAAGATCGTTTATATAAAATTCCATGTAGTAGGCAGAACCTTGCAGATCTATGGCGAATTCGGCGAGATTGGAGTTTATCTGCTGGTAATGTACCATCTCAAAGGTATGTGGCGATCTCATCCATCCAGGTCGGATTTGTTTCTGTTGTACAGACGGATCTGGCGACCTCTATGCTTGGTTTGGACAAGAATTCCAACGGTATACTCCTGTCTGATATAAAATCAAAAGTTGAAGCAAGATTTGCTAGGGCGTCTACTTTTCTGTTTTCTTCTCTGGGGATTTGTTGAATGGTGAACCTTTTGATCTTCTGAGTTAAGCGTTTAACTTCATCCAAATAAGCTGCCATTCGTACATCCCTAGCGAGGTAATCTCCCTGAACCTGGTTAGCCACTAGTTGGGAGTCGCTGTAGGCTTCAATTGATTGGACTCCCAATCTTGTGGCGACCCGTAATCCGGCGAGGAGGGCTTCGTACTCAGCTTCGTTATTGGTGACTTTGAACCCAATCCGTATGGCGTATTCCATCTGTTCTCCTTCCGGGATTTGCAGAACAAGACTTGCACCGTACCCGTGTTGATTGGAGGACCCATCAACAAACAATGTCCATTTGTCGAGCTTTTCCTCCCCCGAGCTTCCGAGGTCATTTTCTGAGTTGTGAATCCCTTCCTCCGAGAATTCTAGATCGGGCTGGTGAGTGGATTCGGCCACGAAGTCGGCTAAAGCCTGGGCTTTTATTGCCATCCTCGGTTTATAGTTAATATGGAATTCGCTCAACTCAATGGACCATTTCAGTAGTCTTCCCGAAGTATTTGGTCGTTGAAGAAATAGTTTTAACGGCTGATCGGTCAATACAGTGACGGGATGGGCCTGAAAATAATGGCGAAGTTTTCTGGCAGCGATCAGGAGGGCGTAGGCGAGCTTTTCAATCATTAAGTATCTGTTCTCAGCACCTATCAAGACTTTACTAACATAATATACCGGCTTTTGGACATGGTTCTCCTCTCGGACGAGCACGGCAATTACTGCTGTGGGTGACACGGCGAGGTATATGAATAATTCTTCTCCCGTGGTCGGAACCACGAGCAGAGGAGGTGACCCCAAATACTTTTTAAGTTGTTGAAAAGCTTCTTCCGATTCTTCTATCCACTGGAAATTTTGATTTTTCCCTAGAATTTTGAAGAACGGTAAACATCTGTCCGCTGATTTGGAAACAAATCGATTGAGGGCGGCAACCCGTCCGGTTAGCTGTTGGACTTCTCGGATGTTTCTGGGCGAGCTCATCCCAAGCAGAGCTTGAATTTGGTCTGGATTAGCTTCAATCCCACGTTTGGTTACCAGGAACCCTAAGAATTTTCCGGATGATACGCCAAAAATGCATTTGGAAGGATTTAACATCATCCTGTGTTTCCTCAGAATGTTGAAAGCTTCTTCAAGGTGGGCGATGTGCTTTGCTGCTTCGAGGCTTTTCACTAGCATGTCGTCTATATATACTTCCATGGTCTTTCCGATTAGCTCTTTGAACATCTTGTTTACCAATCTTTGATAAGTAGCCCCGGCATTTTTGAGACCAAATGGCATGACCTCGTAGCAGTACAATCCTCGTTCCGTGATGAAGGAAGTTTTCTCTACGTCGGGGGGAAACATCTTGATCTGGTGATATCCTGAAAATGCATCCATGAAGCTGAGAAGCTCGTGCTTTGATGTGGCGTCGACTATCAAATCAATTTTTGGCAGTGGAAAACTGTCTTTTGGACATGCTTTGTTGAGATCAGTGTAGTCCACGCATACTCTCCACTTTCTCCCCTTTTTTGGGGCGACGACAACATTAGCTAACCATTCTGGATAGTGGGCTTCCTTGATAACTTTAGCTCTGATGAGTTTGGCGACCTCTTTGTCGATGACTCGAAGTCGCTCAGGGGCGAATTTCCTCCTCTTTTGGCGAACAGGAGAATTTGCTGGATTGATCTGTAATTTATGCATGGCGACCTGAGGGTCTATCCCCGGGACGTCACCTTGGGACCAGGCAAAAATATCGAAGTTTCTTTTTAAGAATTCCACTAAAGCGTCGCGCTGTTCTGCGGCAAGTTCTGTTCTGATCATGACGTGGCGATTAGGATATTCCGGATGAATGGAAATTGAGGTAGTTTCTTCAAGGGGCTTAGTGTTTTCGGTTTCTCGGGGATCCATCAAGACCACCTGTTCCACCTCGTCCGTCAGGGATTCCATCTCGCCATCGTTGATCGGTAATTGCTATTGGGTATTCGGTACCGGGAGGGTCTCGATCTTCATGGCTGAAATGAAACATTGTCTTGCCACTTTCTGGTCGCCCCGCACGTCTCCCACTCCTGCCGAGGTAGGGAACTTCATCTTCAAGTGGTAGGTTGAGGCGATCGCCTTAATTCCGCCCAGAGTTGGGCGGCCTAGAATGGCATTGTAGGGGGAAGGGCAATCAACTACTATGAAGTTCTGCCAAATAGTAGTTTGACGAGGTTCTGTCCCCAAAGTAACTGGTAATTTGACCCATCCCAGGGGATGAGTCAGATTTCCTCCAAATCCCACCAATGGCGTCACAAAGGGCTGCAACCTGTCGAGCCCTATCTTCATTTTTTCAAATGCGGAGATGAACAGAATGTCAGCCGAACTACCATTGTCGACCAAGATTCGTTGGACGGTAAAATTGGCGATGATGCCCGAAACGACTAGGGCGTCGTCATGGGGTTGGTGCAGGCCTTTTAGATCGTCATTGTCGAAGGTTATTGGCGGGTTGACGTCGGCTATTGGTGAGGAGAGGCTGTAAACTTCTGCGGACATATCTGCACTTCTGGCGTGCCTCTTTCTAGATGAATTTGAACTCCCTCCGGATCCAAACCCACCGTGTATTACCTGAATCTCTCCGGCAGTAGGTCGGTTATCGTTGTACCTTCTTTCCGGTGAATTGGGGGAATGGCGATCTCCGACGTATTTTCTTAGATATCCCCTTTTGATGAGGTCGGCTATTTGCTCCTTTAGATGAAAACAGTCTTCGGTACTATGGCCATGGTCTCGGTGAAACTCGCAATATTTATTTTTGTTTCTCTTCCGGGGATCAGTCTTGATTTTTTAGGGCCACTTGACAAACTCTTCATGCTTGATTTCTGTGAGGACTTGGGCAATGGGAGCATTAAGTGGTGGCAACACCAGCTCAGTGCGGCGAGGTGGAGTGCGAGGTCGCCTGTCACTGGTCCTCCTCTCCTGATTAGGCTGCTTGCTTCTCCGTTCGTCTTTATAATCAGATCGCCTTGTATCAGGCTCTTTCCTCTTATGGTCCTCCTTTCCCCTTCGCCTCCGTTTGGCTTCGGCCAATTCCTCTGCGGCGATGTATTTATCGGCTTTACTTTGAAGTACGGACAATGTCTCTGGAACGTTTTTGGACAGGGAATCGAACAGGGGCCTGGACGAAGCCCCTCCATCATTGCCATGACGACCACCTTGTCATTGGGATCTTCAACTTCTAATATAGCCTGGTTAAATCGCTTCACATAATCCTTCAAGTTCTCCGTTTCCTTCTGGTGGATGGTGAAAAGATGGGACGCATTTTTCTGCCTGACCCTGCAACTCATAAAATTGGCCACAAAAAGTTTGCTCAGTTCGCCAAATGAATCTATGATTCCAGGTGTCAACTTTCGAAACCACGATCTCGCTGCCCCTTTGAGTGTAGCAGAAAAGGCTTTACACATGACATCGTCCGAGTAACCCTGGAGATGCATCAGATTTTTGTAAGAATCCAGGTGATCCATTGGATCTATTTTGCCTTCATAGACCCCGAGCTGAGTAGGCAGTTTGAATCTGGACGACACCCTGGCTCTCATTATCCTGTGGGTGAAAGGTGGTTCAGTTTGCCTGATCAAAGCGTCTACAGTTATCGGGGCGCCGGTCCCCGTGTTGATAGCGTCCAGGTGAGCATCCAGGTCCCTAATTTTCTGGGAAGTGGATATATCTTGTTCTTGCTGGGCCCTCATAGGAGATCTGACCCGCCTCGCCCCTTCGTTTTCCTGCCCTGGCGTCTTGCTGGATGATGACCCTGATGATGGGCTTCTTGGGCTCTCCTCTCGTTGAGGGCGAGGGCTGGGAGAGTGACGTCGCCTGTCTCGCCCGGTGCTATGGCGACTCTGGGATATGTTCCCTGATGGATGAGAATGACGGGGAGCTGGAGGAGGTGGTGGGCGATTATTTGCGGTGAGGTGCTGTATGAGGAGGGTATTATTTTCATTCATAATTCTCATCTGTTCAGCCATCCCACGTATCTCGTGATGGAGGCCCTCTAAATCTGGAGCTTGACTAGTGTTGGCCATTGGACGTGTTCTGTTGTCCAAAGGACTGCTAGTACTTGGTCTGGATAATATTCGACTGCGCAGGTGCATAGGATAAAGAGAACTTTCGTTTCCACAGACGGCGCCAAACTGTTGTGGTAAAAATCTGGGAGAGCAACCAACAGTCAGAATTGCTCCTCGGCCTCGGCAATGGACCTCGGCTAAAGCTTAGGCGACCTGCACAGCAATGAACCAAAAGTAATCGACCGGGGTGAGGCCGCTCAAAACCCCTCCGGCGTATGAATCAGACCAAGGCGATCAGGAGATAAATTAAGGCAGTATGGAGAGCACAATAAAAGTGTGTAGTGCCTGTGTTGAGCGTACCTTTTTGTTATGGGGGAGCGGCCTTTATATAGACGGGAGAACTGAGTCGTGTCAGTGTTGTATGGCGGATTCCTCG
Organism: Actinidia arguta var. hypoleuca; assembly: GCA_030159115.1. Classification (NCBI taxonomy): domain Eukaryota; kingdom Viridiplantae; phylum Streptophyta; class Magnoliopsida; order Ericales; family Actinidiaceae; genus Actinidia; species Actinidia arguta. The sequence continues at coordinate 20,761,172 of BRYE01000022.1, forward strand.
GAAGGATAAGCATGGGAGAATATCCCTATTCAATCTGGAGATTCAGGAGACTGCCAACTGGTGATTCATCCGTGATTATAGGCGTAGTTGTGGAGTTGGAGTCTATTGGGGACAGTTCTCTTGTAGAGGTGGAACTCTTTATGGAGATGGACTTCAATTGGGTAAGGAGTATTGTGATAACAGATCTCTAATGGAGATGGGAGTCCTTTTGGAGAGAGGTCTTTGAGGAGACGTCTCTGCATTGGGCGAGGTGAATCATCTCGCCATATGGCGATCTGGCAGGAATATGTAAATGGAATGGAGCTCGATTCTTTAACTGTATAAGGCGACCTGGAAGGTGAGTTTTGAACCTTGGACGACGTGATTTGCTCGGAACATTTGTTGATTCGATTTATCCCATATCAGAGTGAAAAGGGCATTCAACTGTGATAAGTGTGGAATGATCTTTACGGGATTTTTTGCCTGCCCATTGTGGTGTCCCTCTCCACTTCCTACCACGACATGGACCAAAACTTACACACACACACACAAAAAAAAATGGAGACTCAAGCCTAAGGAGGAGTGAAGATTTGATCCCTTCATCCTTTAGGTTTGTTTGGCTTTAAGGATGTGGTGGAGGAAAAAGAAACTAAAATATAGTTAATGGATCCAACCATTCAGATTTTTTTTTTTTACCTTCACAAATCCCTTCCTACATCCTCAATCCAAACAGTATTTGTGAGGTTCCAGATCGAAGTACGATAATCACAATTGCATCCTTTCTCAAGAAATCTGTTTGTTGGGTTGTGGAGTAACTTGTGAAGGAGCCAGAGAGTTCTGTCCGAACTTTGATATTTTTTTTCTTTGCTGCAATATTGATTCTAGGGATGGATAAGAGATTTCAAGGGGGGTCTTTTTTTTAAGCAACCGACCATATCTTTTTAGAATGGGATTGATGGGTGGTTTAATATGGGGACCCTTGTAAGGAAAAAAAAAGGTTTTAGCATTTTTGTTTGTTTGAATCTTTCTTATAGGTTTTGGGCCCACTGTTTGAATTTTACTTATGTTTATTATCTTATGATTGTATTGATTCAGAAAAATTTGCATATCCTCTGTCTTTTGTACACTTTTGCTTGTATGTGAGTGGTGGGTGGTAGCACTTATTTGTTCTTTTCTTCTTACACTAACAACTTTTTCAAGGCTAGAAATAACCCTAATGTTTTGTGGGGTTTAAAAGTTCCACTTGCTG
>BRYE01000022.1:20784899-20792399 GCA_030159115.1 Actinidia arguta var. hypoleuca
GAAATTTAAATTCAAATCATCACATTTAACGTTATATTATTTATTTATGCGACTTTTTTTTTATTAATGGACTGATCTTCTCTTTTAAGTCTCAAATCCCCTTTAATCTTTCTACTTCCTTGATTTCAATTAACCATAAATAACATATATAATCTGTTGATCTTTTCTTTTCTCACCCAACCTTCTTCCGCCATTACCAATGTTACAACATACAAATCAATGTGGGGAAAAATATCTTTCTATTGACGTTTCATAGCAGGTACCTCGCCAAGAGATCACGTCGCCATAACACTAACATAGCTCCAATCGCCCATTGCATTATCATCAATAAACCACATCACCAATGTGTACAAGCCTTTCTCCAGCTCGCCTTTAGGCGAGGTCGTCTATGTCGCCAAACCAAAGACCATCTCCAGAAGGGCTCTATCTCCACCAGAACTCCGCCTATTCAAGAGTCCTTGGTCACTCCTTCGCCTGATCATAGTCCGCCTCTACAAGGATTCCACCTCTATAAGGAAACTATATCCATCGCTACTCATACAATTGCGGATTACTCTCCACGTGGTAATCTCTTATTATCACTCCGGTATCTCAGGGATATACTTCCCAAACATAGTTATCTAACACGAATCTCTATCCTACACCTATAAAAAAGGCCGTTCCCCCATCTTATTGAGGTACAACAATTTTACCCTTAAATACGTGCATCTATAGCTCTATTTTTACATTGTTTTTTTTGTGTTCACCTTGGTCTGATTCACACACCGGAAGAATTTTGAGCAGTCTCGCCCCCGCCGATAACGTTTGTTCGTCTGCACAGGTCGCCCGAGTTATTGCTGAGATCCAGAACCGAGGTGAAAGAGCAATACTGACTATTGGTTGCTCGCCCCAATTTTCTACCATAACAGTTTTGGCGCCATTTATGAGAACGACAGTTCTCAACGTTCTATGCACCTGCGTAGCCATTTAATACCTAGACCAAGTGCTAGCAGCCCTTTTGATTAAAGAGCTCATTCAATGGCTAACACCAGCCAAACTCCAGATCTAGAGGACTTCCACCATGAGATGCATGATATATGTAACGACCCACTCTACGCCCGCGGGGCTCCACGCGTCGCCAGGTGGCATCACACCGTAATCGTGGTACTTTTTCCTTTAAAATTTAATTTTCTTTAAAACTTTTCGTGTGCGGAAGCGAAAATATGTATATTTATTTTGGAGATAATAGAAATTCAATATTAAATTTATTCATTCGAAACACATGTCCATGACGGTAGAGAGACTGTACCTGTCCTACATTCATACATAAGTACATACATTGCATATTCAAAAGGCATCGGACATTCTAGTCCGGGTTAAACTACGTGAGTTTGTTATTTTTGTTACATAGCATGACGTAAGTTATCTTAAATTTTACATCATTCAAAACGGACTTCAAAACGCGTGATTCTTTCACTCTACTCCACTTGCTTGTCTTTGTTTCCTGAAACATTGTTAGAAACAATGTTCCTAAGCATGATTGCTTAGCGTATAATAATAATCTCTAACATGGGTTTTAATATACATACCAAAAATATGAAAATACCATGGTAGATGCGTATAACATAACATAACGTAATAGAAAATATTTGCTCTTTTAAAATAACTTGTTCAACATTCATGCTTGTACATGTGCCCGTTCTTAGTCGGGTATCATACTTCGTAAATGATCATCTTGTATAGTCAACACAATTCTTGAAACATACATTATGCACTATGACCTCCTGTCCTTAGTCGAGTTTGATAACGTGATTTCCACACCCCCTTGAGTCGGGACATGCCGGCCGAATACCTTCCCGAAAGGTAGAAACACGATGGTACATAAGTATATACATACAAAATCTTTTTAAAAGATTCTCATCTAAGCCATGGATTTAATTTGCATAATGTAACATAATTTCATAGATATATCATAGCATAAAAGAGTAATTTACTCTACTTTAAAGATTAAGGTTACTTACTTATTTGCGTTTGGGTCGCGCTACACTCGATCGTCGTGTTCCTTAGGCTAGTCGAATTAATTCCTATATGTTTCATTTATCGACATATTTAGTATTAAGAACTTACTCAAGCGTTTAAATCTTAATTATGTTAAATGTCGAAGGAACTAGGCTAAGTGTGTAGGTCTAAGTGTTCAAAACTTTAAAAAAATGAGTTCTATTAAGCCTCAACAGGTTTAGAAAAATAAGTTGAACTGTCTCAAAATATAATAGTTGAACAGATTCAGAATAAAAAGTTAAACCGGTTCAGCATGATCAGTAGCTTAAATAAAATAGTTAAACCGGTACAAAATAAAAGTTGCACCGGTACAACTGGAAAAAAACGAAAAACTCTGACTTTTGTAACTCGATTTCAAAACCTGTTTTGGATCGTCTATGCTTAGAATTGAAAAAATACTATTTCACACAAAGTTGTAGATATTTGACATGGTTTTCCAATACAATTTGAATTAGGTCAAACGAATTTCGTATAAGAGAGTTTTGTCCAAAATACTAACTGTGATTTTGACACAAAATATGGCATAACTTTGGTTAGATATTTGATCTTAAAACAACGTACTCGTGCCGTATTTTCATGATATTTCTAAACCTTAATTAAGATAGAGTATACTACTAAATCCTATAACATTAGACTCTTTTTAAATCAAAAAGAACATGAAAGAAATAAAAAAATTTATAAAATTACCTTGTGAGATAATTCGGATCTCGTGTTCTTCGTGATTTCTAATACTTCTTCTTTCCTTCTTCTCTCCTTTCTTTTCTATTTTCTCTCCTTTTTCTTTCTCCCTTTCTTCCTTTCTCTTCTCTCTTTTTCTCTCTCTCCCTTGCGTGTGTGCAAGTCCCAGCATAATGCTGGGACAAGCATGGGGTGATGGGGTTTGGTTGGAGTGGTTGGGGTGATGGGATGGGAGAGTGGGGGTTTTGACTTTTGGGGCTTGGGGTCTGATCACCTAGGTAACACTACTAGGTGATCCCCATTGGGCAACATGGGACAACATACAGTATACGTGTTCATTTGTCTGTTACCTTTTAACAGAAAGTCTTTTCGTGTACAGATTTAAATTTTTATAAAATTCTCAGAAAAATAAAAAAAATCATAATTAAAACTTCGAACATAACATGTATTATTTTACATAAATGATATATATTTTACTACTTTGTGTATATCATGTTATATATATATATATATATATATAAAACATGATATACACAAAGTAGTATATATATATATACATATTTACTTTCTCTTTGTTTTTTAAAGAGAAATTAAATATTTTAAAAGTTTGGGATTTTATAATATAGCCGAACAGATAAAGATCATGAACGAAAATAATACTCGCCTAATACAACACCTCACCACTAATAACCCCCACCCCCTCCTACAGTACCAATTCTAGAAGTTCAATGATCTCGTCGCTCTCAACGTTTGGGCGATGATGAATCCCAAAGCCATCGAAGTACAGGCTAGGCACGTTCGAATAGAAACCGGTGACGTCGATCACCAAGTCCCCGTCCCATACAAGAAAGCTCTTACGCCTCGTCAGAATCCCAATCAACCAGCAAGACTGAAGGAGTAGAAGGTAAGGAAATCAGAAAAACAGAAAGATCACCTTGTCGAGATAATCGAGTGCCTAAACGCCGAGATAGATCCATCACTCAAAAGATTAGGGACCACACGACATAACTTTGTAGTAGTACAACCCCCTCTCGGTAATAAAAGAAGTTTTCTCCACATTAGGCGGATGCATCTTGATTTGGTGATATCCAGAGAAAGCGTCCATAAAGTTGAGAAACTCATGTTTGAAGGTGGCATCAACTATCAGGTCAATCTTTAGCAAAAGAAAGCTATCTTTTGGACATGCCTTGTTGAGATCGATGAAGTCAATACATACTCTCCACTTCTACCCTTTTTTGGGACAATGACAACGTTGGCAAGTCAATTTGGGTAGTGGGACTCTTTAATGACATTGGTCTTAATGAGTTTTGCTACCTCTTCTTTTATGACTTTCAATCGTTCTAGGGCAAATTTTCTTTTTTTTTTTCTAGTGAACTGTAGGATAGTCAAAGTTGGTGAATAGTCTATGAGTGGAGACCTGAGGATCTATTCTTGAGACGTCGCCTTATGACCATGCAAAGACATCATAATTCATTTTTAAAAATTCCACCATAGCACTCCGTAATTCTTCAGCCAACTCTATCCCAATCATAACGTGGCAATTTGGATGGTCTGGATGAATAGGGACTGGAGTAACTTCTTTAAAAAGCTTGATGTTTTCTGACTCTCTATGGTCTACTAGGGTAATTTCTTTCATCTAGTCTCTTAACGCCTCTATATCAGCATCAACGATCTATAATTTCTATTGACTGCTTGGTTTGGGAGGAGATTCAATCTTCATGGCTGAGATGAAGCATTGTCTAGCCACTTTCTGATCGCCTTTAACCTCACTTATCCTAGTTGAAATGGGAAATTTTATTTTCAAATAAAAAAGGTTGAGGTTATTGCTTTTATTCCCCCTAGAGTTGGGCAACCTAGGATCGCATTGTAGGGTGAAGGGCCATCCACCACAATGAAATCCTGCCATATAGTGGTTTGATGGGGCTCTATTCCTAAGGTCATTGGCAGCTTGATCCTGCCAAGGGGATGCATCGTGTTTCCTCCAAATCCGACTAGAGGAGTGTGAAATGGATGTAGTTTATCTAACCCAATTTTCACCTTGTCAAATGCTAAGATGAACAAGATATCCGCCGAACTTCCATTGTCAACTTGTATTCTTTGCACATTAAAATTAGCTATGATGACTGAAATGACCAAGGCATCGTCATGAGGGATGTGCAATCCCCTCAGGTCGTCATTGGTAAAGGTAATAGGCTGAATATATTCGAATTATTGTTCAGACTGAACAGATTCTTGAACTCGGAGAGGGAGAGGGCATAACTGTGAGCTCGCCATAGGACTATCGCACAGACGACGCTTCGCCATGCATTGAGAATGAGCTGGGTGGAGCAAATTTTATAGAATTGCAAAATCATCCTAATTATAGGATGAATGGGGAAGCGCAAACTAGCGTGAAAGGCGGCCTCATAAAAGGCCATCGCGCTTGGGCGAGTATAACTAATTATTTCACCCGCCTCAGGAAGTCATATTTGGACGCTTGGAGGATGAAACAAGACTCCCTAAGGAAATCTAATTCGTCTAGAATCATGATGTTTTCTTCCTCAAATAAGGGGAGGGAGACTACCCTCCGAACTAGAAAAATCTCTCCTAGGCGAGAAATGACTCATTTTGACATCGTCCGTCATGTATGATTTTTCACCTAGGTGGTCGGATATCCAATAAGGTAAGGAGTTTTCTGAGTCTCTATTTAGCACACAATATTGAATCATAAATGATACAATTTTCGTCATTTTGCACATTTGCATAGGTTAAAGCATCTAATTTAGTCTATTTTGTTGGCAATTGCTTTTTATGAGTTGTGTAGGAACATTGATGTTAAAGACATTATTCTAGCCATGTTTGTGTAATCTGAGGAGCGGATGTAAAGTCAAATACCAAGAAGAGGCCCCGAGTGGCAATGTGGAGCTTGACAGTGAAATATGAGAAAACCAAGCAGGTTACTACCGGTAGTGGTCTGAAGACTACCGTTAGTAAGAACTCCAGAGAAAAAAAGCAAATAATTCACTAACGATAGTTGATCCAACACTATCGATAGTCCACATTCTAGAGGCAAAACCAGATAATTCCCTACCAGTAGTTGGTTTAGCACTACCAGTAGATTGGGCACAAAATAACTACCGGTGGTTAATTCACAACTATCGGTAATGAAGGCTAAAAATAGAACTTCTTCAGATTTCCTACATAACTCTTAGGGGTATTTTAGTCTTTTCATTAAGACTTTTTGGGGACCTATTTAAATAATTTTTTTTGAGATTTCGATTCAGTGAGTTTTAGGTTACGTCTTCATTTTGAGATAGGAAAGTTATTGTAGAGAGAAAGAGAAGAAAAGTGATTTTGTGTAGTAAATGTGATAGATCTTCTACTCTTTCACTCTCATTTGCTCATTTAGGATTGTAAGTACTTCTTGTTATTAATTTCAAGTAATTTCCACTACTCGTAAAATACTTGTTGTATTTCTTGCTTTTTTTTTTTTTTCTTCTTGGATTTTCATCTTTTACTCTTAATTTACCTTGCTTATGGTAGATCCACCATTCATGATGAACTTTATATCATCAATGGTAGGTTAAACTACTTGGCTTGGTTCAAGAGTTAGATTCCATTCTTCATCTAAGTTTGGTGATTTTATTTCTCTCAAATGATTTAAATGTTTGTCTATGAATGTTTAGGGGTTTAAAATCTTTTGACCTTAACTAGGGTTGTACATATCTTTGATCATATGTCAACAGGATTGACTTGATACATGTGATGCTTAGTTCTCTTGCACTCTAAGTGTTTGATAAAATGTCTCAAAACCTTTTAACATTCATAAAAATCTTTGTGTATGAAAAATATGATTGTAAAGCCAAATCTTCTGACCAATATCATAGTAAAATTAAGATGTGGTGGAGTTAAAAAGAGAGAAAAAAAGTCACCTACCAAAGTCAAGAAGGAATCGAGCTTTGGGGCTTTGCCTCCTTTAGATTCTTATTTAAGAAAATCAAACCATTTTAGAAAACAACCAAATTTTTATTTCTCTTTTTAGAAGCATTTTGTTCATCCTTTGTGAGTGGTTGAGAGGATAGCTTTAGTCTTTACGGCCTTGCTCACACAACTTCTTGTGGAATCGATCTTGTACTCCGAGTTATACTACTCCGCCGGCTTTCTCTTGGGGTTTATCTCAAGCACACGATTGGCGAGAGACCAGTCTCCTAAGTCAGTTCTATCGGACATATATTACGAGCACAAATAAAAATTGAGGTGAGTTTAACACTTACTGAACTAAGGGCGATGAGGCAACCACGAGTGAAGGTAAGGTGAAAATTGAAACAAGAGCAACAATTCGATAGTGCAAACAAAAAACTATAAATGAGTAGGGGGGATCCCCTATTTATAAGAAGTACCGAGAGCTAAGATCTATCCGCTCCAATGTATAGGATCGCACGATTTTCTTAATTGATTTTTCTTTACGTGGTGGTTCGCAATTGTGGACGGCAAGGTTGGGGAGGTTATGGGTGGGTGTGGGAGAGATATGTTTGGGTATTTAGGGAAATTGCATTTTCAGCTACGTCATAATGGTAATTGTATATAAGGTTAAAATTGTAATAAATAAAAGTAGTTTTTTGGGGTGCACTGACTTGTTTGGTTTGCGTTTAGAAGCTCCCGTCAGCGTTATTTACCCAAAATTATATTCCGAAGCTACCCTTTTCCTGGTTCATGCACGTAAGCATTTGTCTTGTTGTCCCTTTTAAAACCTTTTTCTCTTATATAATTTTCGGCTCCGTTTGGGACAACACAATACCACCGTTT
>BRYE01000022.1:20797399-20809899 GCA_030159115.1 Actinidia arguta var. hypoleuca
GTTCAACCAAGAATCTGCTGATCAAAGAAATAAAAAAATAAAAATTTGCTGATCAAATCTCTTGCAAGAGATTAATATTAAATGCTACCAGTTTTCTGAATCTTATTGTTACTCGACATTTTGGAGTGCCTAATGCTCTAAGAAAGGCGAAGTCAGTTGCCCCCATGATGTTGATAAAATCTTCTTTGGCATTCCATCATTTTTTGGCGACACTTTTGGAGTTATGAAATCAGTGTCCTCCAACAAGAAAGCAAGTTAACTTCCTGATGTGGAGAAGGGGGTTAGTTAGTAGGTTAAACTGCAATGGTCAATAAGGTTATCGTGTCAGAAGATTTGTGCTTATGGAGACTAGAGATTTGGTTTTTATTGTCCTGAAAAAGATGTTTGTGGACTGCAGGAGTAAGGAAATTGAGCTATCTGAATTCATTCAAGTCTGGTGGAAATGAATGGAACTTGCCTATTGGAATGCTTCCATGTGAAAGTTTCCCATTGGTTTATGCCAGGAGTAAAGACTGTAATAACTTTTCAAGTGGATGAACTGAATTTCTTCATTGGCATTGCTTCAGAATATCATCTGGATTCGTTTGATCGTGCAACCAAATCTCAAACTATACCCTAATCTCAAACTCTTTTGTAATATTGCTTCTGATGAGGAGCAGCTTCACCTAGAATATTCATGTTCTTTAATTGGGGTTGCCTGGAGTAGTGGTTGTGGTTCGTAATTCTGAAAGGCAGGAGATTTCAAGTATTGCAGATGATTTGTAGCTTTTAATCTGTACATTTCTCTAACAACCTTATGTATTGAAGCATCGACAATTTTAGTTACAATTGATATCAGATTTATAATGAAGCCAGGTAACTTATGACTGGATGTAGGCCATTTATCGAAGCGACATTGCAGAATGAAGGAGATTAAAATATTTGGTGGTGTCTGTCGGGTGTGTCTCAATTTCCACATCTCTAGTGCATGTTAGAAATAGCATAAAAAGTTGCCATGAGTATCAGCTTTTCAGTTCTTTTTTGAGTTCAGTTTTAGTAGCACAACCTTCGCATAAGGTCTTAACCCTCTATATTTCCTTTTGATTAGTGTCAAAGTATCGGATGCCCAGTCTGTCTGCTTTGGTGTCAATAATTGATTTTTTGGTTGAGGTCTTCATCCTTTCATTTTCTTTCTTTCTTGTTTTCTTGATTTTCAGTGGAACCACTGCTGGGACTATAATACTTCTTTTCTAAGGAATACATTTTTCAGGCTGTACAGACCCAGGTTAATATCTTTGTTCAATTTCTAGTGAGAAATTATTAGGTATTTTCCGTAGAAGGTGTTACTGCGGTTCATCATAGTATTCTTATTTCTCAAGGTATGACGTTTCTCATGCAACTTGGAGCCCATAATTCGCTTGGTTCATTTGCCTGGGAGGAAAATTTGGAGGCTTAGTATTGTGAACAGCTTTTTCTGGAAGAGCATGAACTTGGTTATGTGTGGATACAGAGACATTTGAGGGATTAAATGTTATGTTCGGTAGTATATGTTTCTGATGACATTCCTAAAGGGTTAAATCTAATCTGATTATATTTTTATTTCTTTTTGAAATCTTGTTTATGTAGTGTGTGAAAGCTTAAGGAACACTCTCACACCAAACAAGAAGGGTTTGACGATATCTTATGTTTTTGTTCTTTCATTGGTAAGCCTATTCCAACGTCACCGCAATTGCTGCAGCTGCAATTGTGGCACCAAAACCTTCTCAGTGGATTGAAAAGCATATAAATAAACTACTAGAGGAAATACGTAATCCAATTGTAGTTTATAGAGTTTTTCAAAAGTATTTCTCATCACCACTCGATGTTCCCCTTTACTAGCTTCAACATACAATCAGTAGATTCAGTACATACTCCGTAACTCTCTACCAATAAACTACCACCCCACATGTGGTCTGTTACTGCCTCAGCTGCTTCCCCATCACTGGTAGTTCTATCTACCGCTTTAATCTGGCCCCATCATTCTGGCCCCATCACGCTGTTGTAAGCACACCGCTACATTCCAACTCTAAGATTTTTTTCTCTTTTTCTTTTTTGAGGACTTCCAATTCTATGATCTATTATCGCTATTGTTGTTTTCATAAGTGTGCACGGATCCATCACTATCAAGATATTGCCTTCATTTTTATACAACAGTACTTCTGTGCCAACATTGCCAATCTGTTGCTTTTTGCTTAAATCAGCATGAGCACTTGTTTTCTAATGAAACCAGTCTAAGTCTGCAAATACATTATTCCCACTCCATCTGTTGGACTTTGCCAGTGTTCGCAATAGCTTGTAGCTGGTGTATATATTATATCAAGTGATTAAATTTTTATCATTTCAGCAATGGTGTTACTTCAGACTTACCTTTAAGTGCTGGAGGATGTTACGAGATTGTTACAGCCCAAACTAGTTAAATGTGTTCATAGACTCTTAATGTCATTTGTAATTGACATTATTGTATAGATGCAGATATTTCTGAAGCAAATTCATGTGTTATATTTTCATGTTATTCTAGGTGAATTTATTAGTAATACAGAGAAAGAAGACGACACTCAAGCATCTTATGCAATTTTATGTCCCATAATTAAGATACAAACATTTCTCTTGTCAGCTGTTTTCTTGTTTATCACCTTGTCAAACTTCTTAGACTCCGAATGTAACTCATTGCAACACCATCTCTTTTTCCAATATTCAGGACATACTGTCAAAAAAGGTAAAGACTCATTGCAACACCATCTCTATTTTCCATTGTTCGTGTGATATAGAATGGGAAGATTTGAAGTCCTGTAGGTTTTGGACGAGAAGGTGAAGTTTATTATCCACCTGGTCTTTTTATCTCATTTATTGGTGAGTTGAAAGGAGGATGTCTTGTCATTAATGGGATGGGGATCTTCCTTTATTAACTAGGTAGTCAATGTTTCCTTTTTTTTTCATTTTCTTTATCTTTTTTTATTCTTTTTATCATTATTTTTTTTTTCTGTTTGTTTTTGAAGGGGGATGGGGGTATTATTGGTATATTTTTCTTTGTTCTTTGGCATTGAGTTTTGTTCTTTCTGGTCTCTTCTTCATGAGAAACATGGGATGCCCACTGCAATCACATGTCCTTCCCCATCTCCAGATATATCTAGGTTATCAAATGAAAATCCCTTTGGTTCTTCAACCATACTTTGTACTTGGCTGAACCACATAAGAGTTTGCATCTTATCATTTTGCCAACCATTTCAATCCTTCTTGACAGTGTTTGTACATTTAGGCATGGTAAAAAACTTCTCAATGTCTATGATAATAATGTTAACACAGTGCTGCTTTTAGGGCATGCTTCAACTAACAATTGCCTATTTCTTATGGCATCTGAGCTACATCACACATTTTCTCATGTTGGGGAGGTCCTATTTGAGAAAGCTATCAATCTTCATGTTCGCAAAGGTTTGGTTCAAGTAATCATGCTGGTGGTCAACCTATTGTAATCCTTTTATATACACTTAAGTAGTTTATTTGTATATTTGTCATCATTTCTGCTAAACTGATACTTGGCGCTGGTTAGCAACAGTAAAGCTAATCCTCGATCTGCCCCTATTTTATGTCAGCATTGGATCCTTGGAAGTTCTCTTATCCCTTATAACTCACAGTGTTTGTTCAGATAAGTACAATTTAATCTTTTATAATCTTAATTAATTTATTGTATATTTGTGATCTTTATGGTAAAGCTGTGTTTGTTATGATTAGCAATCAAACCAATGAAAATAATTTTCAATACGCCACTATTTTTTGTCAGCATTTGATCCTAGAAGTTCTCCTATACCTTGATTTGTAACTCAAGAGTCTTTTGGAGATGGGTAGAATTTAATGTTCCTTCACTCTGATAAGGTTTCATTATCAGGTGAAGCTGTCTTTGGTCTAAATGTTTTTTCAATAATTCCACATTTTCCCTTGTTTATGCATGCGTGTCTGCCTCCATGTGTGTGCGCATTGTGTGTGAGTCTGTCTGTGCCTTTTCTTCCTCTCGTTTGATGCAGGGAAGTCTCTTTAAGAGTTTTGAGTGTCTGGATCCAAAGAATGTGGCCCTGACGTGGAGTGGTTTATCATTCTCCAACTATTTGCACCAACAGTTCAGTTGATACAAGTATGACCTTTTGACTTCGATAACGTGACAACAACAATCTACGTCAGTTTAGAATAAAAACAATCAGAATTGTTGATTGGAACCAAGCTGCTATGCTCAGACATATACAGGCCATTGTTTCTAATCAGAATTCTCTCTGGGTGCAATGGAGTCGTAGATTCATTATTAAGTCCAATTGCTTTTGGAATATGAGAGCCCCTTGTGATTGCTCTTGGACTTGGAGAAAGTTGGTTCAGCTTAGACATTTTGCTCGCCCTTTTGTTAGATTCATCATTGGGGATGGATCCTCTACTTTCTTTTGGTATGATAATTGGCACACAGTTGGGCCTTTCATTGATCACCTTGGATCGAATTTTGCTGTTATATTGGGTATTCCTCTTATGGCCAAAATTTCTTCCATCATATATAATGATGTATGGACTTGGCCTTTTCTTTCTGTCGGGGAGCCTCCTTTCCAGCCTATGCCTCATTTACACGATTCCATTGTTTGGTCTATCTCCCCTTCATCAAAATATCTGCCAAGTCTACTTGGAATGCTTTAAGAACTCATCATCCTCTGGTTGGCATAAGCTTGTTTGGTTTCCTAAGCTTATTCCAAGGCATAGTTTTATAATTTTATTCTTTGGATGGCCATTAGAGTAAACTCAGGACAAAGGACAAACTTATAGATTGGGGAGTCATTGCGGATGCAAAGTGCCTTCTTTGTGCTAAAGATGATGAAACACTTGACCACCTCTTTTTTACTTGCTTTTTCTCTAGAGCAGTTTGTTCTTCTATTTCTCATTTGTGCCATATTTATGCCCCTTCTTTGTGGGAGCACCAGATTTCTTGGCTCATTTGCAAATTCTCTCGGAAAGATTTCTACAATGTTGTGAGGAAGTTGGCATGGGGCAGCCATGGTCTGTTTCCTTTGGAAGGAAAGGAATAACAGAGCTTTTACGAGCATTCCTAGACCTCCTTCTCATTTGATTGATCAATTTAAGTTTGAAGTTCATGTAAAAGCTTTGCAATTTAGATCAGTTCGTTCCTCTAGTTTAAATCTTTTTGTTATGTAAGAATTGGCTCCTCCCTCAGTATATTTTGGCTCATCCTTAGCCTAGTTCTCTTTTCTTTTGCTTTGTTTGTTGTAATTTGAAGGTTATGCCTTCTTGATACTTGTAATTCTTTTCTTCTAATAAATTTCTCATTCACCAAAAAAATAAATTATCAGAATGGAGTAGAAATTTGGTACGTGTAAAGCATTTGTATATACTCATGCAATTGAAAGATTGCTGTTGAGTATCATTTGTTTTACTTTATCATGCTTTCATTTATATTCTTCACTGCAAATTTTCTGATCATTAGAATAATGATATTTCTTGTGCTTTTTGCTGAAGTGTTGCATCTAGAGTTAACATCCCTCCTGAGGACCAATTGGCAGAATTGTCTTTGATTGAACATTTTACACATTTGTGCTACAGAACTAACAGATCTATTTTCTCCATACTCACAGGTGGTTTCTACCCTGATTCTGTAGCTTGTTTAGTCTCCTACTTTGAGGAAGCAATGGATCGTAGACAGTTTCCCAACTCATTCAGAATGGTGATTGACCAAGGTCTTGACCGAAATCATTTAACTGCAGAACAATCCTACATTCATACGGGTACTGAATCTTCGCACTTTCCTCTCAGTGTTTTGTTATAAACATCAACTTTGTTGACTGCAGACACCAGCAGGCATGGTGATTTTGCCTTCATGCTAGCTACTGCTCTGTCTAAAACTTGGGCATGAACAGGATATGAAAACAGAAGAGAAAAAGAAAATGACTCCTGCTTTTATTTGATCTGTTGTGGATGTTCAGCCTGCTAGCATTTTAAGTAATCAATTCTACGCGGGACCTAAATTTGCCAAGAGGAAATTTACCTAGGTTATTTAAATTAGGTTGGATCACAATTTGACCCTATTCTAAATATTGGTACTTCCTCCATGACACTCGCTCATGTCTTTTGTATGTCAGATAGGGTTGCTGCTCCAGAAAATGGTTCTTTGGTTTATCCTATGGACAATATCTCAAGGGGGGGAGCGCACTCTGCTTCTCGGTGGAATTCAGAAAACAGAGCCAATGAGTATACTTCATCAAGTTTCGGCATGGAAGCACCGCATTTCCAACCAGCTTTTTCTGGCCCCTCTTATGCTTTTTTCCCCCAGTCATCAGCTGCTGGAAACTTACATATGGCCCCAAAGAATAATGTTGGCCATGTGCATGCTAATCATTATGTCAGATGTAATATTTGTGAAAATGAACATTGTCTGCCTGATTCTGTCCCAGGCAGTGGAAGGGGGCCATTTAAAAGAAAAAGTCCCGGCATTTCTGTTGCTTGTGAAAGAGGCAGCACTAGCAGATTCTACGGTGCAGGAAGTTCCTCTAGTTCTATTGAGTTATTGCAGCAAAAACCAAATTCTATTCATCAAAACATCCCTTTCAGTCATGCTGGCTTACCTCATTATGGGAGTGGTAGCCTCCATATTGCTGGTGAAGATTCATCTAGGAACGTGCGAAGCCGATCTAGTCTTGATTTGGAACTTAACCCAATGCAAACTCATTTATCAAGCTATTCTTCTCTCCAGTACCAGTCAACAACTCATACAGCAAATTACCATGAATCTGTAGACCTTACCAATATGAATGCTGATGGAACTCGACAGTGGAACTTTAATACCCTGCTTCCTGCGGCTTGCGGAAGGATTCAAACTTCAGGTTAGTATGATCTACAATTGGCCCTCATTAACTAATATTTTATAGGTTAATAACCTCTATTAACTAAACTTTTTTTATTAACAAACTTAGATGCATTAGATGGCTAATAACTCTATTGGAGAATTACAAATCAATGTGGGTGGGAAAAATTATCAAATCAATGAGAGAGTTTATTAATTGATAGATTATTATTGAAAGTCTAATATAATAATATTGCCCCTACCTTCCACTAGTATCAAATTCCTCATAATTCTATTACTCTAGTACGCATTAAGGAAAATGTAATATTAATTGCTAGAGTATAAAAGTACACTGTACATGCATATGCGTTATATAGAAAGTGTTAGCAACATATATTTATGTGTTAATAAAGAAGAATATTAGCTCCTTCTATTTAACTTGGGCTAGATTTACATATTCCATATTGGGAGCACAGAGTGACTTCAAAGACATTCATGTTCTATTCTTTGGTCGAAATTTATTTAGCTATTAGCAGTTTTCGCCTTGGTAAATTTTATGGAATGGTTGACAATTAATAGTTCTAAAAATTAATATGTTTCAGATAACAATCAAGATTATTAAGTATTGTAAGATTGAGTGTTGCTTTTGCTCTTGATTTGTAAAATATTCTTGATTTATAAAATATTCCTAAGTGAGATGTTTGGCAAAGTTGCAGGTACCAATGGGTTGAGCCACGAGAGCAATCAGCTTCTGGTGGGAGGAAATGGCACAGGGATTGCTGGAAGCCACTCAAGCAGAAATCTTGTCTCGTATTCTCAATATCTTCTCACTCCCCCCATTTGGGGTGCAAGGGAAGGCCATGGAATTCATTCTCAAAGAGATATACCTACATATAGGGCTGGTCTGAGCTACTCTCAGTTGGGACATGAAGCAAATTCTACAGAAAATGGTCTGCAGTCACTCTCTGAAACCTATTCTTCTAGATATTCAAGACCGTTGGCCAGAGGATGGTGCAACAGCCACAGTAGTGGAAGGCCAAGAATAGCTGTTGAGAGATTCCAATTGATTTCTAGTGTGGTGGATGGTCATGACAGGATTGGATCTGAGGTGTGTAATTATCTTTTGCATATAAATTCTTGTACTAAACTAGAGTGATTGTGTGAGATCTTAGTGTGAGACCTTGACCTAAGGGAAGAGAGAGACAGAGAGATGGGAAGTGGTTTCTCTGTATAACATCTCAAGAGAGATGGAACTCAAGGGTAAGAAAGAAGAAATCTACTGGGGGTGGGGGCAAATCCCAACACTTTTTAGAGTTGAGGTGAGAAGATGAAGAGGGAAACTTTTTTTTTTTATCTCAGGGGAGTAGTCCTTTATTTATAGGGATCCATTCCCGTGGACTTCACTAGCCCATGTGAGTCATCGTGACATCACCAGGAATCAAGGGACGTGCTCTCCTGAATAGAGTTTGTTGCACAATCCACGTGGACTGTACCATGTGAACAACTACAACAGATTTCGGGAATTACAGGCTTCTCCTCTGCTTAGACTGGCCCAAGTAACATACTGCAACATCATTCACCGCAGCATACCCTCGGTGGCGTGTACCGCAGTGCCCTACTTAGGCTGAACTTCAACCATTACCTATAGTCCACATGCCCTCAAATCCCACGATGGGACTGCGAAGTGGCCTTCCAAGTCTTGCCTCTTGGACTTTCCAGGCTAGCCCTAGTCATGGGGCTCCATGGGGCCAATGGCCATTGAGCCAATCCCCACAGTGATCATGATCTAATTAACCCATTAGGTAATGTTTGGAGTTCCGATAAGGAAGTTGGCGGATAGGATATAGCTATACAATCTATTATGCCCCTATCATCGAATTAGTGGGGATTGAAAAAATTTCCTACCCTATCCCATGTTTGTGGTGAGTCCTTTGGTTTAGAGGTCTCCGCCTTTGTCCAATCCAATCCAACTTTGGGAATGACAAATGTAACAAATGATAAATATTGAATTTTCCAAATTACCTTTCATCTTATGCATTACTATAAATTATTAAGGTAATTTAAGTAAATTAGCATCCTTATCCGGTTTATAGTCTTTCTTATACTACATTCTACATGGTATCCATCGTATTAAGTTGACGTTGCCAAATTCCACGTCAATGCCATATCATTAACAGGATAGGCTATGCAGGCACAAATATGGTCCAAAGAAACCACTCAAATATGGAATAAGGCGAACATATGGGTCCATATGTGTTTATATCCAGTCCAATCCCTCCTTTATTGGAACTCCAAATATACCCGTAATGTATGGAAGGAGGCTGACAAGATCCTGATTTTCATTGCGGAATTGATAATAAAATAACTAGTGTTTGATAATATTTAACTGCTCCCTGTGAGCAGGATCGATGGTTGATAGCTATGATACAAGGACATTCTCAAGGGCTTTTGGGTACAAAACTGTTCGAAGGGAGGCAATATGGCGAGATTGGGTTTTGCAATCATTGCCTCAGCTGGAGGCTTTTGACATACATATATGTTTTTTTTGACATACATATATGTTGACTAGCAGGGTAAAGGTGGTATCATGAATATCCTTTTTATGGAACTGAGTATGAAGCCTAAAACTGATCGACATATGGCCCCTTGTAATTACATTTTTTTTAGATCTTAGCTTGAAGTTGGGACGTGTTCAGAGAGGAATTCTTGGACAGTTGTTTGGTCTGCGTCCTGTCAACAGTTATCACGTGTTTACTTTTTATTTTATTTTCTTTTTTTAAATTAATTGCTTTCTTGAGTATGAATATATCTTAAGGAGGCCGAGGAATGATAATTTTAAGTTAAAGAATTTGGGGACTTCTCCTACAGAGTCTAGAATGATAGATGAAGATATAATTGATCTTTTGTCTTTCACCGTTTGTATAAACCAAGCAAAATTATCATGAAATTTTATTTTTAGCATATTGTTTCCCAATCGTGGTCTATGGAGCATGGCTCCTTGAATTTGTCGACATCTTTAACACCAACTCTAGTTCTGGGTCTCTTGGGGAAAACCTGATGTTTTAAACCGCTAAAAATCCAAATATAAACTTTTCCATACATCCTCCAGATTTGCATGTGCTTAATGGGAGCTTAATTATATCTGGACATGTACAGAATTTCATTTTGATTCTTTCAGGTGAATCATCATGTGACATGTTTCTTCCCCCTACCTTGCAGAATATAATGATGATGCATCGCTCATCCTTTTATGCCAGTTCCAGGAATTGGTTTGATCAATACAGAGACATGAGGCTAGATGTTGACAACATGAGTTATGAGGTTGTAACATTGATCTTCTTCTATTGAAACTGTCATACTTTTTTACCTGTTTGTCTATAGATATTGTTTTGTAATCTTCTCCAGTTCTTACTAATCTTAAATTGGGTTTGGACAGGATCTTCTTGCTCTAGGGGAACAGATGGGGAACGTGAGCACTGGTATTTCTGAAGATGTGATTTCAAAGTGTTTGATTGAAACTATGTATTCTTCTGATCTGAACCATGAAGAAGGATCCTGTGCCATTTGTCTTGTAAGTAATTGTTCTGCCTTGCCTCTTTCATGCCCTTTAAAGGGAATAGATCTTATCTGAATTGAGATTCAATATTCATGTGACGGTCTAATGATATCACAAGGTGGCTAATTGTGTATGCAAGGAAACTAAAATTTTAGGCATCCTGGTTTGGATGTTAGATATGATGAGAAGCTTGCCATATCAACTCTGATATGGGTTCACTTTTTATATAGCTTTCCATATTTTCCTTTGACGTTATACTGGGATCTAGAAATGCAGTTGTGTTAATATAGCAAGTGATGATAAATATTGGATAAAAATAAATTACTGACTAAAGTTATTTATGGGATAATTTTCAATGGGAAAATTCCATATTCTTTGGGTTAGGATTAAGGCAAGTATCAATTGATAACAAGCTTAATATTAGGTCCTACGTAATGCTGGGATATTGGCTTGCATGTGTTACCTAGGAGAGATACATAATTATCGGTGTTATTAAAGGCGAGAGACGCATAAAGGTGTAAAAGCTTGTGAAGGCTCAGGCGTGAGGTGAGGCTTGCGCTTTATCGAAGCGAGGCGCATATTATCGACATACAAAAAAAATATAATATACGTTTGATAGATGAGATAAGGCGCAATTTATTATAGTAACAAATTACAAATTTCTTACAAAATATAAAAAATAAATAAATTAAAGTACATAAAAATAATAACAGAAAAAAATAAAAAAAAGAAGGTAAAAAAAATATAAAGACTAAAAAGTATTGTGAAGTACAATAACACTTCTTATTTGGTAGAATAAAGAGAGAGAGAGAGAAGAGAGAGGAGTTGTGCTTATCTTTGTGCGACGGTGACGCATTGACGACCAGCGGCAACTACATGCGACGGTGATGACGACGACGAGTAGATTTGAGTTTTGCGATGAGTAGATATCTGAGTTTTGATGACAAACAGATCTGAGAATTGCTTAAATCGAGGCCGTTGGTAGAATTGCTCGCCTCGTGCGCCTCTCATGCGCCTCATCGAAGTGGTTGCGCCTCACTCACGTCGAGGCGTCGTGTGCGCACCTCAAGCCTCAAGGTGTTGAGGCGCGTTGGTGGGGACACTGGGCCCGAACCTACTATTAGCAGTGTCTATGGGCGTTGATCCAAGAAGGTTTATCCAGTTTCATTGTGGTTAGATAGTGAATTGTCCACTGGGCCTGATTAGTAGTAGCCCATGGGGCCAATTTTATTTATTAGTATGTTAGTGAGCCTATTTTATTTGGACCTGTTTATTTATTGGGTAATTATTTTTAGGGTTAGTTTATGTTTCTATTTAAAAGAGGCTTTGTTACAATTGAAAGACATGTTATGATTGATATTATTGAGAAACCCTAGTTTTCTTTCCTCTTCTTCTAGATTCTGATGAAATGCCAAACTTCTCCTCACCTTCTACAATTTTTGTTTGATTTATCTATTATTGCTTGTTATTGTTGAGATTGATTAATCGTAGGTCTTTAATTTTATTGTTGTCCTGTATCATGCGCGCTTCTAACACTGATAATTATAGATCCAAAGTCTTTTCGAAAAGAAAATCAGTTCTATGAAGGCACAACTACACAAGTACCACTCGAACCTACGTAATTGAACCTGAAAGTTCTAGATAAATTGGTCTAAAGGAAAAAATGATTTTTTTTTGTTATAAACATGATTCTGTGGAACGTGTGATTTCCTTGGTAGCTTGTACGATAGCCTATTTGAACCTGACAGTTCAGAACCCGAATAGGTACAACATAAGACAACTTGGAGCAGCCTTTCATGGGATGCTGCTAAAAAAATACCTGTGCACAACCGCCAGGTATCAATCACAAACTTTTTCCAAAAGAGGATCTCCGGCTGTTTTTGTTTTTTTCAATGTCCTCTATAGGAAGTCAACTACCAATGTTTAACTGGACTGGTGGGCAAACCGTTGAAGAGATCAGATCGACTGGTCATCAGTTCAACCGTCGGATCATATGGGAATTGAAACCGTGATGTCATAATTATGTGATAAACATATATGTAAATAAAAAAATAGGTATAAAGGTTATACATAATTACAGTATTTTTATTGCTAAGGTATTTA
>BRYE01000022.1:20817399-20819899 GCA_030159115.1 Actinidia arguta var. hypoleuca
ATACGCACTCAAGTTCTTGCGGTTTAACATCTTCCACTTCCCCTTTCTTAGGCATGTTACAACCCAATCACGTCTCCTGCCTCTAGGATGACAACCTCACACTCACCATTTTCAAGGTATGTCCAACCTAAGCCACACACACCTTGACACCGACTCTAGGTTGACAGCCTCACACCTACCACTTTCTAACGTATGTCCAACACCCCACCCCACCCCACCCCACCCCACCGACTCTAGGGTGTCACACTTATCTCCTAAGTCAACACATCAATAATAAATCGTGCAAACTTACCTGCTAAGCATAAACTAAAGAGTTTAATTATTCATTCACATCGACTAAAGCATATTCAACAATTATGAAGCATATACTATTTCGAAAGCTCTTAAACTTTATAATTATGCAATTGAGGCCCACTCTGCCAACATCCAAACAATTTGTCACATAAATTTACATTATCCCATAATTATTCAATTTAGTCTACTTAGCTAATTTTTAATCAATTACTCACATGGATTCACATAATCATGCATTTTTAACATTTCATTATTTACAAAATTATACATTATAGTTAAAAGTTCCTACCTCAAAGAGACATGCAAAACCTATGTCACAGCGAATACCCGAATCGTACGGTATCCCGGCTTGAGGGTGAGGGCACGTGGTGGTCCCATGGGCAATATGTTCATGAGAGTGGGGGGGAAGGGGAGAAAAATTGGGGAAAAGAGAGAAGAAATTAGAGAAAAGGGGGAGAAATGAAGAAGAGAGGGAAGAATGGGACTCTGGTTGTGGTGTGGGGAGAGAGAGGGATTGAGCGCAGTGAGAGAGAGAGCTTGAGGGGTGGGGGAGGGAGAACCGGAGATCAAGAGAGAGAAGGGTGTGTGATGATCGGCAGTGTGTTGGGGTGGGTGGGGTTGGTTGGCGGCGAGAGAAACAAGATTGCATACCAAGGCTTGTTCTTCTAGAAGAGAGAGAGAGAGGGAGATAAAAGAAAAAGAAACGAAAGAAAAGAAAAGGAAAAAGGAAGGAAAAAAAAACAAGCAACTTCTCTTGGAAGCTTGTGAGTGGCTTCCCCGGGAAGCTTCTTAAGGCTTTCCTTGGAAACATTCAGGTAATCTCAAACAAATATACCAGACCCAAATAAAATTATAATAAAAAGGGACTCTTGTTACACCAATTTTAACATGGGATCTCACAATTAGAAAATTGATCTGGAGAAGGATTCACCTTTCGGGATGTCCATACAAAAAAAAACAAAACCTACTCTTACCCTCCAACGAAGTTTCTTTCATCCTCTCAAAAGAAAACAATTCTGATCTCCACAAACTGTTTGCATGACATATGAGGAAGCTAGTACCCAAGTTTTCCTCCTCTTCCCAAATATCACCCCTCAAAGTTCACCATACCACAGGAAAGAAACACAAATCTCCTTGAACAAATATAATGTCATCACCCAAAGTTCGTAACAATGTGACAGTGAATGAGAAGATAAATGACTAGCTCCTCATCTTGCTAGCACGTTCAACACCAATTAACAAAAAAAAAGTCTCAAAATCCAATTGTCAATAGTATGGATCTTTCCATGAGAAGTCGACCACACTAATTACCACACCTTGGCTGATTTGTCACCAAGACCCTAAGGAAGGAATTCACCTCAAATGCCTCTACAAGGACGCCTACAATGCACACAAAGAAGAAGATGGCGGCTGATTTTGTCATTGCATTTTAGTGGAAGGCTATTTTCTAATTTTGTGTTCTAGGGTTTTAAAGAGTTTATAAATTGGAATTTAGACTCTCATTTGAGAGCAGGAAAAGATGTGAAACCTAGTGGATTTGTTCAGGGCTCTGGTCTAGAATCTCTTTCCCCCCCTTCTTTCTCCTTCTTCTCCTTGTGGATTCAAGGTCACTAGTGGACTCCAGGATTTCTCCCCATTCTTAAATATTTTTGCATTTCAATGAAATATATAGCAGCAGTTTTGCTTTATTTTCTCGTCTTCATGTCACAAAGTTTGGTTACTTTGGTATGCTAGAGAGATAGAGCCCAATAGGTTTAAAATTGGAAACTTAGCCATGTTATCTCAAATCCAAGATACATCTCCAACTTTCCTTTTCTCTCCTTCATTTTTTGTGCAGGTTGTTTACTGCATCATCTTCTCTTACTGCAGATGGGTTATTTTTCTTCTCATCCTTCTCTGTTGTTGCATGTTCCTTCTCTGCATCTTCTAACTACTACTGTTGATCCTTCTTATTTCCCTATACTGGTTTCTTATTCTACTTGTCTACTGATGACTTGCTTTTCCCTCTTTTGCTGCTCCTAATATGTTCTCTCTCCATTCACTTGGTCCTCGTTTGCTTGGTGCCCAATAGGTGGTCCATAAAATTCCTGTGAAAAATAGCTTCCCACAATTTTGCATATTAGGTGTTCGACAAAATTCTTATGTGAAAACTAGCTATTTGATTAGGAAGATTAGAGGTGTAAATTGGGTCGGGTTGGCATGGGCA
>BRYE01000022.1:20822399-20824899 GCA_030159115.1 Actinidia arguta var. hypoleuca
AATAATAAAACTATTTTTAAATGAGTTAGAAAAATAGAAATTATTATTGGAAAAGATAGTAATTATTTTTTGAGAGATCTCCTATATTGGTAGATTATAGAGAAAAATTAGGAAGTATTACTGGAAATGTTCATCTTTCTTTAATCCAATTTGTTATGGTGAAAGACGGAAAATAAGTTATGTTCCACATTGGTTGGAAGAGAGAAGCTTAATGGGTTTACAAGTATTAGGATTTATCATTGGGAAAGGACCAAAGGGGAACCTAAGTTTTGTGGAGGTAAGAGGATCTACATGGGCTCACTAAACCGTACCACCACACGCGCGCACTGCTGCTGACTGCCCAACCCGGGCTTTGGCTTGCTAGTAGTACTATTGCGGAATGTGTGTTATTTCCTTCTAGAAGCTATCTGTTTGCAGACCGTTGCATCCAGTCCTGGTGTTTGTTCCAACAGTTCCCTCCTCACCATTGTTCTGTTCGCTTAATTGCCTTCTTGTCATGATCTTGGTGCTTGTTCCGAATAGTTCCTTTGTCGTCTATAAGTAGCAACCTGCATTTATCATCAATTTATTTGAGCCCTTGACTCTTTGCACACGTAGACATACACGCTACATACTGTGATAGAGAGTTCCTTCATTGTTTTGCTCGCCTAGCATAAGGTGTTGTGAAAACTATGTTCAACATAGAATTTAGTCTACTTTGGTTAATTCTGCATTTGGTTTTATAAGTCCGTATTTACAATTTTCTTGCTTTTGTACTGCTTCATTCAATTCTGTTTTGTTTCAGTTTTTAGAAATACAAATAGATTCTATTTCTGTTTATTTTCTAACTTTATATTTCTACAAAGTTTTGAATTTCAGTTTTTTCTAAAAGAAATATAACACAATTATTTTTTAACAAAAAGTTGACTACATTGCTTGCATTGTGAAAAATTTAGCCTTTGTCTATATTTTATCCAAGGATCTAAAAATTATAATATTAAATTAGGATATTACGACTTTGAGCAATATTGTAAGATTCAAGACATAAAAAGAAGTAAACCAATCAACCAAGAAGCACACAAGATTTTTTACCATGAAAACTCTTGAATGGAAAAAAAACCACGTGTTCGCTTCTCCGGACAAAGATCATGCACTATAATTCGATATTCAGACGGTTATAAAACTTTTACAATCAAAATCTATCAACTCCATGATCTAATGATTGTGTAGATTTAACTCGTATCCACAATTCATCGTCTCCGTGCTTGATCACTGTTCAAATCTCCTTAGAACGGATTTCGGTCTTGAACTCCATCAAGTATCTTGATTTCTTCAATACAGTTGAAGATTTGTGCTAAGATCTGTTTCTGAGCTCTTCGAAATGTGAATAACACTTTTCTCTAGGTTATAATGATAGAGGTGACTTAGATATATATTTAGGAAGTGTGATGGGCCTTTATAAGTGCAGAAAATCCTAAAAAAACACAGATTTTGACATTGCTGAATAGCGTGTATCGCTCCTACGAGGATCCTACGATCTCTGTAACAAATTTCAAGTTTTGGTTTTTTTTAGCGACAACCCGCGAAGTACCCGCGAGTTTTCTGTGAAATTTTGCTTTTGATATTTTTTTGCGAGATCCCTCTGACATCCCCGCAAGCTACCCGCGAGGTCTTGATTAAATGACAACACACTGTTTTTGTCTTCTTTTATCATCTATGTATCATAAAAGACTCTTAGCTCGAGCTTGTACAAATATACTTGAAAATTTTTCCGAATGCTTATGTTTGGTTAGACAAATCCCCAAATTACATTTAATACAACGTGTCACGAAATTTTATCAATTACATAACCTTTCACATTGTTTCCCTTGTGACAAACTTTGGACCAAATGAATACTATCGAGAACTTCCTGTTAATTCACATAAAGAAAATGATTTTTTTTTTATTGATGTCTGAGAATAATTAGAAAATAAAGTATATATTGTACGTTTATGCTCATAGTAATTAAATGTGGTCTACATATTCTATATAATTTTTTTTAGGTAAAGTATGCGTGCAGCGAAATTAATAAAGTTTTTTTTTTCTTTGAGGCAATTTTAAACTAACTCTTTCTTTTTAATTTCTTCAACTCAAAGTTTAAAAACTCCAATTTCCTTTCACTTAATATAATTTTTTTGTTTTTTGATAACAAAAACAAAAGAATATATTGACACTGCAAATAGAGAGATTACAATAAATACAATCCCAAAAAAGGAATTACAGCATCATTATTAAAAAAAATATTTCAACTAGGTTGACACATACTAGTCGATCAATCATATGCTACCCTCGAAGATGACAGTTGGCAAGATGCCAACAAAATACATACCCAAACTAAGAACCAACAAATGCTACTATGGAAGCAATGCGAGAAGCAACTGGCCTCTGATCAAACACCCCCAACCAAACACTTTGCGACTTTAGAGAAGAATAAAACGAGCACCACACCTCAAGGCTTAGGTCCCAACACACCATGAAGAC
>BRYE01000022.1:20889899-20897399 GCA_030159115.1 Actinidia arguta var. hypoleuca
TTAGGGTTTAGGGTTTAGGGTTTAGGGTTTAGGGTTTAGGGTTTAGGGTTTAGGGTTTAGGGTTTAGGGTTTAGGGTTTAGGGTTTAGGGTTTAGGGTTTAGGGTTTAGGGTTTAGGGTTTAGGGTTTAGGGTTTAGGGTTTAGGGTTTAGGGTTTAGGGTTTAGGGTTTAGGGTTTAGGGTTTAGGGTTTAGGGTTTAGGGTTTAGGGTTTAGGGTTTAGGGTTTAGGGTTTAGGGTTTAGGGTTTAGGGTTTAGGGTTTAGGGTTTAGGGTTTAGGGTTTAGGGTTTAGGGTTTAGGGTTTAGGGTTTAGGGTTTAGGGTTTAGGGTTTAGGGTTTAGGGTTTAGGGTTTAGGGTTTAGGGTTTAGGGTTTAGGGTTTAGGGTTTAGGGTTTAGGGTTTAGGGTTTAGGGTTTAGGGTTTAGGGTTTAGGGTTTAGGGTTTAGGGTTTAGGGTTTAGGGTTTAGGGTTTAGGGTTTAGGGTTTAGGGTTTAGGGTTTAGGGTTTAGGGTTTAGGGTTTAGGGTTTAGGGTTTAGGGTTTAGGGTTTAGGGTTTAGGGTTTAGGGTTTAGGGTTTAGGGTTTAGGGTTTAGGGTTTAGGGTTTAGGGTTTAGGGTTTAGGGTTTAGGGTTTAGGGTTTAGGGTTTAGGGTTTAGGGTTTAGGGTTTAGGGTTTAGGGTTTAGGGTTTAGGGTTTAGGGTTTAGGGTTTAGGGTTTAGGGTTTAGGGTTTAGGGTTTAGGGTTTAGGGTTTAGGGTTTAGGGTTTAGGGTTTAGGGTTTAGGGTTTAGGGTTTAGGGTTTAGGGTTTAGGGTTTAGGGTTTAGGGTTTAGGGTTTAGGGTTTAGGGTTTAGGGTTTAGGGTTTAGGGTTTAGGGTTTAGGGTTTAGGGTTTAGGGTTTAGGGTTTAGGGTTTAGGGTTTAGGGTTTAGGGTTTAGGGTTTAGGGTTTAGGGTTTAGGGTTTAGGGTTTAGGGTTTAGGGTTTAGGGTTTAGGGTTTAGGGTTTAGGGTTTAGGGTTTAGGGTTTAGGGTTTAGGGTTTAGGGTTTAGGGTTTAGGGTTTAGGGTTTAGGGTTTAGGGTTTAGGGTTTAGGGTTTAGGGTTTAGGGTTTAGGGTTTAGGGTTTAGGGTTTAGGGTTTAGGGTTTAGGGTTTAGGGTTTAGGGTTTAGGGTTTAGGGTTTAGGGTTTAGGGTTTAGGGTTTAGGGTTTAGGGTTTAGGGTTTAGGGTTTAGGGTTTAGGGTTTAGGGTTTAGGGTTTAGGGTTTAGGGTTTAGGGTTTAGGGTTTAGGGTTTAGGGTTTAGGGTTTAGGGTTTAGGGTTTAGGGTTTAGGGTTTAGGGTTTAGGGTTTAGGGTTTAGGGTTTAGGGTTTAGGGTTTAGGGTTTAGGGTTTAGGGTTTAGGGTTTAGGGTTTAGGGTTTAGGGTTTAGGGTTTAGGGTTTAGGGTTTAGGGTTTAGGGTTTAGGGTTTAGGGTTTAGGGTTTAGGGTTTAGGGTTTAGGGTTTAGGGTTTAGGGTTTAGGGTTTAGGGTTTAGGGTTTAGGGTTTAGGGTTTAGGGTTTAGGGTTTAGGGTTTAGGGTTTAGGGTTTAGGGTTTAGGGTTTAGGGTTTAGGGTTTAGGGTTTAGGGTTTAGGGTTTAGGGTTTAGGGTTTAGGGTTTAGGGTTTAGGGTTTAGGGTTTAGGGTTTAGGGTTTAGGGTTTAGGGTTTAGGGTTTAGGGTTTAGGGTTTAGGGTTTAGGGTTTAGGGTTTAGGGTTTAGGGTTTAGGGTTTAGGGTTTAGGGTTTAGGGTTTAGGGTTTAGGGTTTAGGGTTTAGGGTTTAGGGTTTAGGGTTTAGGGTTTAGGGTTTAGGGTTTAGGGTTTAGGGTTTAGGGTTTAGGGTTTAGGGTTTAGGGTTTAGGGTTTAGGGTTTAGGGTTTAGGGTTTAGGGTTTAGGGTTTAGGGTTTAGGGTTTAGGGTTTAGGGTTTAGGGTTTAGGGTTTAGGGTTTAGGGTTTAGGGTTTAGGGTTTAGGGTTTAGGGTTTAGGGTTTAGGGTTTAGGGTTTAGGGTTTAGGGTTTAGGGTTTAGGGTTTAGGGTTTAGGGTTTAGGGTTTAGGGTTTAGGGTTTAGGGTTTAGGGTTTAGGGTTTAGGGTTTAGGGTTTAGGGTTTAGGGTTTAGGGTTTAGGGTTTAGGGTTTAGGGTTTAGGGTTTAGGGTTTAGGGTTTAGGGTTTAGGGTTTAGGGTTTAGGGTTTAGGGTTTAGGGTTTAGGGTTTAGGGTTTAGGGTTTAGGGTTTAGGGTTTAGGGTTTAGGGTTTAGGGTTTAGGGTTTAGGGTTTAGGGTTTAGGGTTTAGGGTTTAGGGTTTAGGGTTTAGGGTTTAGGGTTTAGGGTTTAGGGTTTAGGGTTTAGGGTTTAGGGTTTAGGGTTTAGGGTTTAGGGTTTAGGGTTTAGGGTTTAGGGTTTAGGGTTTAGGGTTTAGGGTTTAGGGTTTAGGGTTTAGGGTTTAGGGTTTAGGGTTTAGGGTTTAGGGTTTAGGGTTTAGGGTTTAGGGTTTAGGGTTTAGGGTTTAGGGTTTAGGGTTTAGGGTTTAGGGTTTAGGGTTTAGGGTTTAGGGTTTAGGGTTTAGGGTTTAGGGTTTAGGGTTTAGGGTTTAGGGTTTAGGGTTTAGGGTTTAGGGTTTAGGGTTTAGGGTTTAGGGTTTAGGGTTTAGGGTTTAGGGTTTAGGGTTTAGGGTTTAGGGTTTAGGGTTTAGGGTTTAGGGTTTAGGGTTTAGGGTTTAGGGTTTAGGGTTTAGGGTTTAGGGTTTAGGGTTTAGGGTTTAGGGTTTAGGGTTTAGGGTTTAGGGTTTAGGGTTTAGGGTTTAGGGTTTAGGGTTTAGGGTTTAGGGTTTAGGGTTTAGGGTTTAGGGTTTAGGGTTTAGGGTTTAGGGTTTAGGGTTTAGGGTTTAGGGTTTAGGGTTTAGGGTTTAGGGTTTAGGGTTTAGGGTTTAGGGTTTAGGGTTTAGGGTTTAGGGTTTAGGGTTTAGGGTTTAGGGTTTAGGGTTTAGGGTTTAGGGTTTAGGGTTTAGGGTTTAGGGTTTAGGGTTTAGGGTTTAGGGTTTAGGGTTTAGGGTTTAGGGTTTAGGGTTTAGGGTTTAGGGTTTAGGGTTTAGGGTTTAGGGTTTAGGGTTTAGGGTTTAGGGTTTAGGGTTTAGGGTTTAGGGTTTAGGGTTTAGGGTTTAGGGTTTAGGGTTTAGGGTTTAGGGTTTAGGGTTTAGGGTTTAGGGTTTAGGGTTTAGGGTTTAGGGTTTAGGGTTTAGGGTTTAGGGTTTAGGGTTTAGGGTTTAGGGTTTAGGGTTTAGGGTTTAGGGTTTAGGGTTTAGGGTTTAGGGTTTAGGGTTTAGGGTTTAGGGTTTAGGGTTTAGGGTTTAGGGTTTAGGGTTTAGGGTTTAGGGTTTAGGGTTTAGGGTTTAGGGTTTAGGGTTTAGGGTTTAGGGTTTAGGGTTTAGGGTTTAGGGTTTAGGGTTTAGGGTTTAGGGTTTAGGGTTTAGGGTTTAGGGTTTAGGGTTTAGGGTTTAGGGTTTAGGGTTTAGGGTTTAGGGTTTAGGGTTTAGGGTTTAGGGTTTAGGGTTTAGGGTTTAGGGTTTAGGGTTTAGGGTTTAGGGTTTAGGGTTTAGGGTTTAGGGTTTAGGGTTTAGGGTTTAGGGTTTAGGGTTTAGGGTTTAGGGTTTAGGGTTTAGGGTTTAGGGTTTAGGGTTTAGGGTTTAGGGTTTAGGGTTTAGGGTTTAGGGTTTAGGGTTTAGGGTTTAGGGTTTAGGGTTTAGGGTTTAGGGTTTAGGGTTTAGGGTTTAGGGTTTAGGGTTTAGGGTTTAGGGTTTAGGGTTTAGGGTTTAGGGTTTAGGGTTTAGGGTTTAGGGTTTAGGGTTTAGGGTTTAGGGTTTAGGGTTTAGGGTTTAGGGTTTAGGGTTTAGGGTTTAGGGTTTAGGGTTTAGGGTTTAGGGTTTAGGGTTTAGGGTTTAGGGTTTAGGGTTTAGGGTTTAGGGTTTAGGGTTTAGGGTTTAGGGTTTAGGGTTTAGGGTTTAGGGTTTAGGGTTTAGGGTTTAGGGTTTAGGGTTTAGGGTTTAGGGTTTAGGGTTTAGGGTTTAGGGTTTAGGGTTTAGGGTTTAGGGTTTAGGGTTTAGGGTTTAGGGTTTAGGGTTTAGGGTTTAGGGTTTAGGGTTTAGGGTTTAGGGTTTAGGGTTTAGGGTTTAGGGTTTAGGGTTTAGGGTTTAGGGTTTAGGGTTTAGGGTTTAGGGTTTAGGGTTTAGGGTTTAGGGTTTAGGGTTTAGGGTTTAGGGTTTAGGGTTTAGGGTTTAGGGTTTAGGGTTTAGGGTTTAGGGTTTAGGGTTTAGGGTTTAGGGTTTAGGGTTTAGGGTTTAGGGTTTAGGGTTTAGGGTTTAGGGTTTAGGGTTTAGGGTTTAGGGTTTAGGGTTTAGGGTTTAGGGTTTAGGGTTTAGGGTTTAGGGTTTAGGGTTTAGGGTTTAGGGTTTAGGGTTTAGGGTTTAGGGTTTAGGGTTTAGGGTTTAGGGTTTAGGGTTTAGGGTTTAGGGTTTAGGGTTTAGGGTTTAGGGTTTAGGGTTTAGGGTTTAGGGTTTAGGGTTTAGGGTTTAGGGTTTAGGGTTTAGGGTTTAGGGTTTAGGGTTTAGGGTTTAGGGTTTAGGGTTTAGGGTTTAGGGTTTAGGGTTTAGGGTTTAGGGTTTAGGGTTTAGGGTTTAGGGTTTAGGGTTTAGGGTTTAGGGTTTAGGGTTTAGGGTTTAGGGTTTAGGGTTTAGGGTTTAGGGTTTAGGGTTTAGGGTTTAGGGTTTAGGGTTTAGGGTTTAGGGTTTAGGGTTTAGGGTTTAGGGTTTAGGGTTTAGGGTTTAGGGTTTAGGGTTTAGGGTTTAGGGTTTAGGGTTTAGGGTTTAGGGTTTAGGGTTTAGGGTTTAGGGTTTAGGGTTTAGGGTTTAGGGTTTAGGGTTTAGGGTTTAGGGTTTAGGGTTTAGGGTTTAGGGTTTAGGGTTTAGGGTTTAGGGTTTAGGGTTTAGGGTTTAGGGTTTAGGGTTTAGGGTTTAGGGTTTAGGGTTTAGGGTTTAGGGTTTAGGGTTTAGGGTTTAGGGTTTAGGGTTTAGGGTTTAGGGTTTAGGGTTTAGGGTTTAGGGTTTAGGGTTTAGGGTTTAGGGTTTAGGGTTTAGGGTTTAGGGTTTAGGGTTTAGGGTTTAGGGTTTAGGGTTTAGGGTTTAGGGTTTAGGGTTTAGGGTTTAGGGTTTAGGGTTTAGGGTTTAGGGTTTAGGGTTTAGGGTTTAGGGTTTAGGGTTTAGGGTTTAGGGTTTAGGGTTTAGGGTTTAGGGTTTAGGGTTTAGGGTTTAGGGTTTAGGGTTTAGGGTTTAGGGTTTAGGGTTTAGGGTTTAGGGTTTAGGGTTTAGGGTTTAGGGTTTAGGGTTTAGGGTTTAGGGTTTAGGGTTTAGGGTTTAGGGTTTAGGGTTTAGGGTTTAGGGTTTAGGGTTTAGGGTTTAGGGTTTAGGGTTTAGGGTTTAGGGTTTAGGGTTTAGGGTTTAGGGTTTAGGGTTTAGGGTTTAGGGTTTAGGGTTTAGGGTTTAGGGTTTAGGGTTTAGGGTTTAGGGTTTAGGGTTTAGGGTTTAGGGTTTAGGGTTTAGGGTTTAGGGTTTAGGGTTTAGGGTTTAGGGTTTAGGGTTTAGGGTTTAGGGTTTAGGGTTTAGGGTTTAGGGTTTAGGGTTTAGGGTTTAGGGTTTAGGGTTTAGGGTTTAGGGTTTAGGGTTTAGGGTTTAGGGTTTAGGGTTTAGGGTTTAGGGTTTAGGGTTTAGGGTTTAGGGTTTAGGGTTTAGGGTTTAGGGTTTAGGGTTTAGGGTTTAGGGTTTAGGGTTTAGGGTTTAGGGTTTAGGGTTTAGGGTTTAGGGTTTAGGGTTTAGGGTTTAGGGTTTAGGGTTTAGGGTTTAGGGTTTAGGGTTTAGGGTTTAGGGTTTAGGGTTTAGGGTTTAGGGTTTAGGGTTTAGGGTTTAGGGTTTAGGGTTTAGGGTTTAGGGTTTAGGGTTTAGGGTTTAGGGTTTAGGGTTTAGGGTTTAGGGTTTAGGGTTTAGGGTTTAGGGTTTAGGGTTTAGGGTTTAGGGTTTAGGGTTTAGGGTTTAGGGTTTAGGGTTTAGGGTTTAGGGTTTAGGGTTTAGGGTTTAGGGTTTAGGGTTTAGGGTTTAGGGTTTAGGGTTTAGGGTTTAGGGTTTAGGGTTTAGGGTTTAGGGTTTAGGGTTTAGGGTTTAGGGTTTAGGGTTTAGGGTTTAGGGTTTAGGGTTTAGGGTTTAGGGTTTAGGGTTTAGGGTTTAGGGTTTAGGGTTTAGGGTTTAGGGTTTAGGGTTTAGGGTTTAGGGTTTAGGGTTTAGGGTTTAGGGTTTAGGGTTTAGGGTTTAGGGTTTAGGGTTTAGGGTTTAGGGTTTAGGGTTTAGGGTTTAGGGTTTAGGGTTTAGGGTTTAGGGTTTAGGGTTTAGGGTTTAGGGTTTAGGGTTTAGGGTTTAGGGTTTAGGGTTTAGGGTTTAGGGTTTAGGGTTTAGGGTTTAGGGTTTAGGGTTTAGGGTTTAGGGTTTAGGGTTTAGGGTTTAGGGTTTAGGGTTTAGGGTTTAGGGTTTAGGGTTTAGGGTTTAGGGTTTAGGGTTTAGGGTTTAGGGTTTAGGGTTTAGGGTTTAGGGTTTAGGGTTTAGGGTTTAGGGTTTAGGGTTTAGGGTTTAGGGTTTAGGGTTTAGGGTTTAGGGTTTAGGGTTTAGGGTTTAGGGTTTAGGGTTTAGGGTTTAGGGTTTAGGGTTTAGGGTTTAGGGTTTAGGGTTTAGGGTTTAGGGTTTAGGGTTTAGGGTTTAGGGTTTAGGGTTTAGGGTTTAGGGTTTAGGGTTTAGGGTTTAGGGTTTAGGGTTTAGGGTTTAGGGTTTAGGGTTTAGGGTTTAGGGTTTAGGGTTTAGGGTTTAGGGTTTAGGGTTTAGGGTTTAGGGTTTAGGGTTTAGGGTTTAGGGTTTAGGGTTTAGGGTTTAGGGTTTAGGGTTTAGGGTTTAGGGTTTAGGGTTTAGGGTTTAGGGTTTAGGGTTTAGGGTTTAGGGTTTAGGGTTTAGGGTTTAGGGTTTAGGGTTTAGGGTTTAGGGTTTAGGGTTTAGGGTTTAGGGTTTAGGGTTTAGGGTTTAGGGTTTAGGGTTTAGGGTTTAGGGTTTAGGGTTTAGGGTTTAGGGTTTAGGGTTTAGGGTTTAGGGTTTAGGGTTTAGGGTTTAGGGTTTAGGGTTTAGGGTTTAGGGTTTAGGGTTTAGGGTTTAGGGTTTAGGGTTTAGGGTTTAGGGTTTAGGGTTTAGGGTTTAGGGTTTAGGGTTTAGGGTTTAGGGTTTAGGGTTTAGGGTTTAGGGTTTAGGGTTTAGGGTTTAGGGTTTAGGGTTTAGGGTTTAGGGTTTAGGGTTTAGGGTTTAGGGTTTAGGGTTTAGGGTTTAGGGTTTAGGGTTTAGGGTTTAGGGTTTAGGGTTTAGGGTTTAGGGTTTAGGGTTTAGGGTTTA
>BRYE01000023.1:12500-15000 GCA_030159115.1 Actinidia arguta var. hypoleuca
TTTTTTAAATTTTAAAAAAAAAATCAATTTTCCTAACAATTTTTTATTCAAAAAAATATATTTATATTTATATTAATATTAATATTTTTTGCACATATGGTTACTATACTAGTCTTAATAATTTATATTAAAAATACATGCGATTTTTTTAATAACCACATTATATTTCCGTCTTTTAAGTTTTTACCATTTTTAAAAAAATAATATGTTATTAAAGTCTTTTCAACTTCGAACAAAAAATTATATGAAACATATGTAATTTTTTGGTATACATAATTTTAAAAATATTTTTCTCAAAAAATTATAGTTGGTTAAGATATTATAATGCTATAATTCATATAAAAGTATGAAAATAAATTAGTATTCATTATAAAAATTAATTGAAATTTGAATTTCAACGTATAAAAATACAATATATCATGCCATTATATTTGTTTATATTCTTTTATTTGTTACTTTAATATCTAATATTTTTTATTTAATTAGTCATTACTCATTTAAAGAATAAAGAAAAAAAGAGAATAACAAATGTTATTATTAAATTTTGAACTTAATTGACTTAATTTTTAAAAAATAAAAAAATAATAAGACTTAATAGCCATTTGTAATGAAAAATATTACTTATTTTAAAATTTTCGGTAATAATTTCCTTTACTTACGGTTCTCTAAATAAACGTGGACGACTCCCACGACTAGTTCCGGTCCCAATTCGAAGGCATATTCCTCTCTCTCTCCTCTCTCTCTCCTCCATCCGAAGGCCCCAAATTCGAAGGGCATATTCGTTTTTCTCTCCTCCATCCGAAGCCCCCAACCTTTATCGAGCGCAATTCGAAAGCCTAATCGACCTTTCCATCAAAGCCATCTCCGTCGTATTTTCAGGTTGCTTTCATTCTCTTGTTTCTTTCTCAACTGATTTGTGTATGTATGTATGTATGTATGTATGTATGTATGTATATGTTGAGAAGCAGCTGTAGTAAAAATTATTTAGCGTTATCCTTACTGCGTTTTCTTTGAAGTTGCAGCATTTGCTTGTATGACTCCATTTTGGGTATTTCTTTAGTTTTCCTGAAGAAATTGATGCAATCAATGTAATGTTGTATAGTTTGGGGAAAGGGCTATTGAGACCCGCGGTTTATTTATGATTTCACTTTATCACGCTTGCACAAATTGTTCTTGTTTATTATCGCCCATGTAGACCTTCCATTATAGGAGTTAAGGGTGTGTTTGGAACTTATGTTATAAGAAGATCGATAGGTTTGCAAAAACTATAAAGAACGAATAAACAATGTAGTTTGGCAGTTTACCACGGCCACGATGGCGAGGGAGAAGAAAGCAATAAGGATTACAAGGCCTTACTCTTAACTCCCTCTTCCTCTCTCAATTTACACACCCCTGTTTCTTTATATCCAGACCCTAATTCGAAATACTTTGAGAGAAATACAAGGCATGCTACGACAATCTCCTCCTTGACTTGTTATTTTTTAATTGATAATTACAACAATCTCGGAATCTCCAAAGGGAGGTATCTCCCAAATTGTTGTTTTTTGGTTTATTAAGGGAAAGGGGAGGAAAATGCTTGCTTCATTCTCTTTGGTTTGACAATAATTAAGGAACGACAGGGAAGTGTATAATGGACTTTTAATATTGTAGCCTTTATATATATGTGTTATGCATTTCAATATATACACTATACAAAAAGAAAGGAAAACTATATTGAAGACAAAGCATTGGTTTTCATTATGCATCTTTGAGAAATAAACAAAAGAGCTACAACAAGAAGATTCATGTACTTGCAGAATTTTTCAAGATAAGTCTTTTAGATGATGTGAATCGCCACGTTTGTAAGTTTTGGGGGGTAACATGCATAAATGATGCAGTATGGGTTACATGCACTATCTAGTCATAGGTGGACTTCATATAGATAACAAATACTTGTATTATGTGGTTGGAAAATATTTAATTTTTAAAGGGTTGTAACGGAAATTAAAAAATTAATAATGAAGTGCACTTCCCCTTCGTTTGCTCCCAATCTTGGAGGGGAAAAGTCATGTTCAAAATGTTTGTATTCTCTCCTCTTGTTTTCCCCTCTGTCAATCCAAACATTAAATAACTAAGTCTTCCCCTCCCAATAATTCACTTTCACCCAAACCCCTCAAACCAAAGAAAGCATTACAAACAGCTTATTATCAATCTTGGTCCCCAATGTATTTACGCCGTCCCATTTTGGTCCCCAACATATCAATTGCGTGATTTTGGTCCCCCAATGCTACAAATTTGTATTTAATTGGTCCCTCGATTGGATGCCATAAAGAATGGGTGTTAAAATTAAGGGCATTTATGGGATTTCACCATGAAACAGCTATGGAGGGAAAACATCCCACCCAAAACCCTGTCCATGCACTTTTCTATATTTATATATGGCCACTGTACGTATAGGCCTTAGTAAGAAAAAACAACAAAGCATAACGAAGAGGTAAGAAGCCATAAGTTATGGGGAAGT
>BRYE01000023.1:25000-42500 GCA_030159115.1 Actinidia arguta var. hypoleuca
CGAGCTTTTGTTTTTCCTTTCGAATATCATCTAGTGCAGTCAAAGAAACATGCCTATCCAAAAAATTATAGGTTTAGAATACAATGTTAATTATCCCAAGAACAATTTGTTTTTAAAAATAAGTTCACTTACAAATTAAATGACCAAATATCAACTAACTCCAACGAAGTTCCATCTGCACCGCTACAACTCACAACCAGATTATCCATTATATTCCCTACCAGTAGTTTGGATAAAATTTCTCCATATGTAGGCATTATCGCAGCATATTTTGGGAATGCATAGGCAACTATTTTCCTCAATTCAAAGTCGTACAGACTCTCTAGTTTAGTAGTTGCCATGGAAAAACTACTAATAGGTAGCTCTTCAATGAAAATTTGGAGCATCGCTACTGTAGACAGTAACTTTCTCAATCTGCCCCAATATAACCTTGATTTTTCCTCTCGAATTCTTTGATTAATATTTAAACTTCAGACGTGGGAGACCAATTGTCCTCTCCAATTCCTGCTCCATCATGTTGGGCAAGGTTTGGGGAGCTGGAATAAGACAAAAGGTTCACCGCACCTTCAGGGGTTATCGTGCCAGTCCCAGTGGAAGGATCTAGAGGGGTTGCAGGATCAAGGGTCTGTTGGGGCTCTAGCGGTGGCTAGATCTATTGGGGCTCCAGCAGCGGATGGGTTGACTGGGCATGCAGAGGCAGCCTTGGCAACAACGACTAGGGCTTCTGGGTCTATAGAGGCAGCCAGGGCAGACGCAACTGGGGTGCAGCGACTGTTGGGGCTGCAAAGGCAGCCTAGGCAGAGGCGACTGGGTCTGCTGGGACTGCAAAGCCTGGGCAATGGCTGGGTCAAGGCCAACAATGTCAAGGGTTTGTTGGGGCTCTAGCAACGGAGGCGGTGAACAAGGCAGGGGCAGGGGCGACGAATGAGGAGGGAGCAGGGGCAGGGAATGAGGTGGCGACGGGGATGGCAGATGCTATGAGGGCTCGACAGGTATTCGCTGCAATCGTTGCTGCGGCAGTTGCTGGTTTGCTGCCGCTGCATGTCTTCGTGGACGCTTTTGCAAAATCAACAAGCCTCTAGTACCTAAAACTACTCGTTTATTCCGCTTAACAATGTTTAGTAACATGTTCATTGCCAGTAATCCAACTGGCCTACAACCAATATTTCTACGCGTCCTAAACAATTTGGTGAGCCCTATTAACTTCCGTTGATCCATTGTTTAACGATATCCTATTGAAGAATCAAAGAAAAACATAATACTTCAAAGAAAAAGAAAAAGGAGAGACCGAGCTGATTTTGACTCTATGATCTAACACTAATCAGTCTTCCTCGACGATCTATTAATCGGGGAATCTGAGCTCCGGCACAGATTTCTTCATGTACTTCTTTGATGATCAGGTGTTTCTCTAATGTGAAGCACTTGAGAACTCAAATTGCCTCGTCCTTGCTTTTCGGTCTATAATATGCATTTTGAGTAGAATGCATTGTTTCATTCATTTCAAAAAACCTTTTGTCTTCGTCAGCGGTTTATCAATCCGTCGGATCTGAACTACGGCACCGATCTCATCAGATAGTTCTCTCTCTCTCTCTCGATCTCTCTCGGTCGCTTTCTTTTTCTGAAATTTTAAGCTTGAGAACTCAAATCGCCTCATCCTCTCTTTACTATTTATAATATGCATTTGAGTGAAATATATTGATTCATTCAATTCGAACTCCTGTTTTGTCTTTGTCAACAATCTATCAATCCGACGGAATATGAACTCTGGCACCGATCTCATCAAATACTTTTCTATCTCTTTGTCTCGCTCTATCCCTGCTGTCATTTTTTTTCCGAAATGTGAAGTACTTGAGGACTCAAACCGCCTCATACACTTATAGATATGTTTTAGTAAGGAATTAATGTTAATTCATAAATTAGGCTCGAGTCTTCATCGGTGAGATATAAATCGGGCGGAATATGAACTTTGGCATAGATCTCATTAGGTACTTCTCTCTATCTTGCTTTCTCTCAATCTCTCGTTCTTTTTTCTAAATGTGTAGTACTTGAGGACTCAAACCGCCTCATACACTTCTAAATATTCTTTTGAGCAAAATTTAATAATTCATTCAGTTCGAAAAACCTCTTTTGTTTTACAAGTTAGTGTTAATTCATAAATCAAGCTCGAGTCTTCGTCGGCAATCTATCAATCCGAAGGAATCTGAAATTCGGCACCGATCTCATCAGGTACTCTATCCGTCTCCCGGTCTTTATCTCTCTGTTTATTTCTGATCGAAAAGTCTTTTTTTGTTTTCAGAATTAGTGTTAGATCATAAAGTCAAAATCAGCTTGGTCTCTCCTTTTGCTTTTTCTTAGAAGTATTATGTATTTATTTGATTCTTCTACAGTTAAACAATTGATCAGCAGAAGTTAGAAGGGCTTACCAAATTGCTTAGGAAGCGTAGAAATCTTGGTTGTATGCTAGTTGGATTACCGACAATGAACATATTACTAAACATTGTTAGGTGAAGTAAACAAATAGTTTTAGGTACTAGAGGCCTATTGATTTTGCAGAAGCATCCACGAAGACATGCAGCGGCAGCAAACCAGCAACGATTGTGGCGAATACCCGCTGAGCCCTCACAGAATCCGTCATCCCCGCCGCCACCTCATTCGTCGCCCCCGCTGCTAGAGCCCCAACAGACCCTTGACACTGGTGCAGCCCTTGACACTGGTGCCATTGCCCAGGCTTCGCAGTCCCAGTAGACCCAGTCGCCTCTGCCCAAGTTGCCTCTGCACACCCAGTCAACCCAGCAGCCGCTGAAGCCCCAACAGACCCTTGACACTACTGATCCTATAACCCCTCTAGTTCCTGGCACTGACACAACAGCCCCTGAAGGTGAGATGAACCTTTTGTCTCATTCCAGCTCTCCAAACCTTGCCCAACATGATGGAGCAAGAATTGGAGAGGACAAAATAAAGGTTATATTGGGGCAGATTGAGAAAGTTACTGTCTACAGTAGCGATACTCCAAATTTTCATTAAAGAGCAGCCTACTAGTAGTTTTCTCATGATAACTACTAAACTAGAGAGTCTATATGACTTTTAATTGAGAAAAAGGGTTGCTTATTCGTTCCCAAAATATGCTACGACAATACCTACATATGGAGAAATTTTGCCCAAACTACTGACAGGGAATATAATAGATAATCTGGTTGTGAGCTGTAGCGGTGCAGATGAAACTTTGTTGGAATTAGTTGATATTGAGTTATTTAATTTGTAAGTGAACTTAGTTTTAAAAATAAATTGTTCTTGGGATAGTTACCATTGTATTCTAAACCTATATTTTTTTGGATAGGCATGTTACTTTGACTACACTAGATGATATTCGAAAGGAAAAGCAAAAGTTCGTGGATGGATAAGTGGGTTAGGATGGACCAGTGGTTCAAGATGAAAGTGCAGGTCAGCATATACCACCAGTGGTTCAGGGTGGAGGTGCATTTCAGGTATACTAGTCGTTCAGGAATGAGCAACGGAACATGATTGAGCTACAACTGCACATCGCTTGTTCTAATAGAATGAAGAGTTGCATATTATATGTATTGTCTATTATTGGTAAGTTTCTGTTTCGATCTGAGTTTTATTGGGATTCACCTTGAAATGAAGTTGTTGAAACCACATAGGATGTTATTAGTAAAACTATCACATAGCATGTTATAAGCGTCCCAACATATCAAGTTGAATATCAACAATTGATATGAATCTTCCAAAAATATGTAATGGTAGAAGCTGACAGAGAGATCAAGAAAGATAACCTAGGGCACTGGCGGATGGCAAGGAATCCGCACCGAGATCTGAGGCACAAAACAGAGAGAGAACAACCTGTAAAGGTTTTGGCTCCTTGTGATGACAGAATACTGGCACATGTTTGCAAATCCCCTTGTGAAGAAAGGGTAACTGTTCCTCCACTTAGTTTTTGCCTTTCTTATCACTACTATAAATCTTTTTGACAAGTGTTGAGCTATCATCCATTCCCTAAAGGAGGTTGTTTTTTTTCATTGGGCTCATTATGTTTTTCCATTCGTTGGGACTTTGGACGTTATGGCCAATTTGGGTTTGCTTGCTTATTTCGGTCTTTTTTTATTTTTCTTTTTTTTAGCTTAAAGGCAAACTTCGTTTCAATGTTATCTATGAACATATGTAGGCAAATATAGGAAACCACTCAAAAAGAGGAGAATGCTTTGCAAACAAGAAAAATATTTGTTGAGAGAGACTACAAACCGGAAACTGACTGTTTAGGCAACCCTGCTGCAAAAACTCTAGTTATCTGGGTTAAATGAGGTTTTTAATGCAAATAGTATGTAATGTATCTCCCATGTTGCCCCTGTTTAATTTCTAAATTACTGCTGTGTCCTTTTGCCTTGTATAATTTGCAATGCATGTTTACTCTTATATTTATCTCTTTTCGTTTTATAAGATTTAAAAATAAAATCCATCTAATTGTTTAGAAATTATTTAGATACATATTAGTATTAAACAAGGCAAAAAAAATTGCTATAATCAATTTACTTACCACATCCATTGATAAAAATTATTTAAGTAAAACATTATGATGATGAATTCTATCCTACTTTTATTAAAACGAAATGGTCAAAATAAAATTTTATCATGTACTTATTTTTCCAAGTGAGAGCGGGAAAGAGAATAATAAGAAAATAATTCTAATTTCTTGGTGAATGTTTATTGTCCAATCCCTCATGTTATTGCCTGTACATATGAAG
The DNA here is from genome assembly GCA_030159115.1 of Actinidia arguta var. hypoleuca. NCBI lineage: Eukaryota > Viridiplantae > Streptophyta > Magnoliopsida > Ericales > Actinidiaceae > Actinidia > Actinidia arguta. Next base: position 29,761 of record BRYE01000023.1, read on the forward strand.
ACAATCAATATCTGTAATTTCTTAAATTTGAAAACATTAATCTAAACAATTCTATGGTGAGAGGTGATTGTTGCTCAATTAATAAAATTCTTTTATGCTTTGTTTACCATTGGTTTTATAATATTGTATCTTTCTATACAAGAAGAGCTACTTAACACTAGTATCAAATTCACCTTGAAGAGGAGACGGCTACTCTAATTGTAGCGCGCTTCCAATCATAATTGAGATCATGGGTTTGACTCATTTCTCCTTTCTCCTGGGGCTTTAGCTGTCCAATTTACAAACAAAAAATCACCTACAAAATGTGAAATTCGTACTTGAAAATGCTAAAAGAAAATGCATTTAATACTTATGCGACAAGAATTAGTGTTTAGTAACAATATTGAGACATTAGCATACAGAATTCTAAAGGTTATCTTGCTATGTGATTCCAATATGGGCCACGCAACTGAAAACTAATAAAAGGTGCTTGTTGGGTTGCTAATGGAATTTAATTCTAGTTCTCTTTTGACTTTTTGTAGGGATGACGTTGCATATTTTATTTTTTTAAATGGCGACTAATTACTAAGACAAAGGAGAGACTAGATCACAACAAGCTGCTTACACAACTTTTCTGTAATGACAGTCAACTAATGGTTTAGAGAACTTAACATGAGTCAAAATGTGTCCCAGTTGGTAGGGATTTTCAATTCTCCTGTTTGTATCACGTGTTCAAACTCTGCCTTCCTTATTTGCCCCATCCCCAAGGATTGAACCCCAAACTCCCCATTTCCCCTCATCTTAGGTCATAGCACAAATGCAGTGTTGATAATTTCCAATAAGGCTCACAGGGCATTCAACTTTTTTGGCTCCTTCCACGCCTTAAAGTTCACTTCTGGTAAGTAACTTATATCACCAGTCCCTAGACTCAGAAGCAAGTTACAGCTACATTGAATCAATGAATGGTTCTCCGATGTTTGTATTCTCATTTGAGTAAAAAGCAAGTCACTCTTGAATGATAGACTCCAGCATGAATGAGTAATATGCCAGTCGAGAAAAAATCCCATCATTAGATTGCTAGAATTAGAACTCACGCTTTTAAGTTTTTACCAAAAATTCTCAAAAGAAAAATTAGTTAGTAAAGATGATATAAGCTACTTAAATAAGTTTGGTCAAAAGTTCATCCAAAAAAAATCTGAATTTAAGGACAATATTTTTGAAAGTTGTAATCCAGTGATCCACTAATCCAAAAAGGATGGGAAATGCACAATTGTGGTGGATTCCGTTATTTTTGAAGGGTTGGATCAGAGTTTGGAATATAGCCGTAGATGCTCAAATGTCAACGTCGATGAAGGAGACGAGAACTAAGCCCCCGAAAGTTACGAAGCTTCCTCCATCAAATTCAGTTAAGAAGTTTCCAAGGTCTCTCTCTCTCTCTCTCTCTCTCTAGTTTTCTCCGACTAAAAGATCTACCCACTATGTAGAAGTTGGCAACCAGTGCTCCAGAGCCATGTGACTAGTTTTAAAGAAATTCCAGGTACTCGTTAAACCCACTACCACCCCTATTTTGTATTGAGTTCACTGAAGGCTTCTGAATTATAGACTGGTAAAGCTATATGTCCTGGACTTTTGTGTTTGCATTTCTTGGATTTACTGTTAGTTGAGTGTTTCTGTTTGTGTGTTTATGTGTTTGTTCTTTCTATCTTTAAGAAATTCTATTCAGGATGTACTCGATCATTTCACTGGAGTCTCTTTCTGGTTCCATGTTCTGTCAAATTACACAATCCTAACCTTTCTTCCTACCTAATTTACACGTAAATTAATGATAACATGAAGATAATTTTAATTTATATGCTGACTCTAAAAAATTATGGGGAAAAAAAAAAAGAATTATTGATTCTGAACAGGAAATAAATGCTTAAAATTTATGGAAAACTAGATGGGTGGGAAATATTTGACTTCTCTTCAAGTTTTTTGGCTGATACCCAGGATTGAACTATGGCCGAGAAGGATTATTGGCGTAGTTGTAGAGTGCTTTTTAGCTCTGTGGAAATCAAATTGACACAAACTTTAAGTCAAAATCCTTTTTGATTTTTTTTTGATTTAAACTCAACGAGACAGTTATGCAAAATGGGTTTGGAAATTTTCAAGGTTTTTGTTTGGATTTAAGATAGTATAAAGGGAAGGGAAGGAAAAATAAGTGTTTACAGTTAATGCCTTTGTTGCAAGGTACTAATACTACTACTAAATAAGAAAATATAGCGAATTGATTGCACAACTACTGGAATTTTCAGGCCATGTCAAAAACTTGTCCCATGGCTCTGGATCACTGATTGCAGTGGATCTAAGAAAATAAAAAATAATTCTGTGATTTTTTTTAAGACATGAATATGATTTGCACCTTGAGAAACTTTTGGAGACTGCCTCAGGATTTATGTGATTATTTTCCATCTGAGAAATATCTAAGACCTACATCCAAATATGTTCTGCTGCTGCTGCTTTTTTTATGTTGGTAATTGAAAATATAACGAGTAGAATGTAGATTTTTTTACTGACCTCATATATGCCTCTTTATCCCCCAGGTGACGTTATAAAATTGTTTAAAAATTTCAAAAAATGAAAGAGAAGTGTTGGTGATGTTCCAAAACAGTCATCCTTTTTTTAATCTATCCTTTACATTTAGTGGTTTTATAACATAAGACTAGGATACCCTTGTACTTCTTATTGCCTGACAAAACTATCCTTCCTTTACATAGTGACGATTGCATGGCAATACTCCTGAATAGTTAGTTGAGCCTCGCAATCTGATCATGATCTTGTTAATTGCAAATAGAGCTGAGCTCAAACATGATTGCACATAATTGAATCTATATCCAGCTGAGGTCAACCATTATTTTAGAACTACCGAGCTGAGCTTGATCAAGAGAATGTACAGTTTGGCTCTGCTTGATTATATCCTCGATGTAGCAGTGAATTATATTAGCTGTAAAACAATGAATCAGGAATTGTCAAAAGAAACCATGTAGTAAATATGTTCCTACTTCAAACCTCAACTTGATCTGAAGCCCTTCTAGAAACTTTAATGCGCCATCTCAATGTTTATCTTAGTTCTTTTAGCTTTCACTAAAATGTTGTCTTTTCACTTCAGCAAGTTTAACATTTCGATTTGCTAAACAATATCATTTTTTAGGTTGTGCAGTTTGGACTGCAGATTTTGAAGATACCTTTGGTACATGTATTCCAGATTTTGAGTTTGGACTTCAGTTTGAGCTAGTTCAAGCAAAGTTGTCTGCCTGCCGTTTCTCACCCTATGGAAAGCTGCTTGCCAGTGGTGGCCATGATAAAAAGATGCATGGAACAGGGTAGATGCGTACAAGAGGGTGGATTGGATTTTATGAATGATTCAAGGAATTCAATTTATACTACAGGAAGACTTAAAGCTGCTTAATTGTGAATGATCCAACTGGAAATGTGATGTTCTTTTTTGTCTGATGATTTCTGATGCAGTCTGTGTTGTGGTTTACAGACACCTAAAAGCCAAAAAACTACACTTGAAGGACATTCATTAATTACTGATGTCCATCCTCTGCTGGAAGTGCAGGAATAAGTATGTGTTAGGCTTAAGCTTCCTATCACTTATCCATTTTCTTATTTCTGGGTTTTCTTGTGGTGTTAACATTTGCCTGTGTAGAACCCTAGATTTGTTTCAGCTCGAGTGCACTTTGGTACATGTTTGTGTTCTTAATAAACTTAACTGGAGTCTCCGTAAACCTTGATATTGAAGTGCCATAGGAACTCTAATTTTTTTAATGAAATCCAATATGCATTTGTTGGTTGTTCTGTTCCCTTCTCTATAGTTTGAAGTCGAACTGATTCAAGTTGCATTTAAGCATTGGTCCAGTTGAACCCTAAGAAGTGAATTTGCATAAACACCTACTTTGTTATTGCTCTGAATAAAGAATTTTATTTCATTACTTAAAAAAAAAGATACATATGTCATCGTTTTTATGGTGTAAATGACCCTAATTTTGTTGAGAAGCTCTTGCATAGGTTACTTGTTAGTTCCTTATTCCTTCATTGTAAAACCATTTTACTGTCTCAGGCAAATGCTCTGGACCTACTTTGTTAACAACAGAGAGCAACCACAGACCCTTCAATGCCCACAAAGGACTTGATCTTCCCGAACCCTAAGATGTACATTGATATCAGATGTTTGCCCATAAAGTTGTAATTTGTTCGAGTAGTATTAAAAGCTATCTTTTCTCCAAAAAGTTCAAGTACGAGCAATAAAGGAATGACCTATGCTAGATAAAATGAAACTGGGTTGTCAATTGAACATTGAAGTTGGAATAAAATAGTAATGCTGTCAATGTTTATGAAATGCGAAAGTTGCAGCAAATAAATTCAAATTGGATTGAATTGTAGGCCACTGACAGTTCTAATAGTTTAGCATTCAGTATACTTTCCCCTTAGAGAACTTCTTCTAGCAAATTTGGCTTTATAATTCCTTTGGTACGCTACCACTAGTCCACTAGATGATGTCTCGCTTATCTGCCAGACATTAGAGACACCTTACACTCTCCATTGACTCCATCTGGATTGAGATGGGATAATGTAGTTCTATCCACGAACACACATTTGATGAACATTCCTTGTGAACAAGTCAACTTGAAGAGTGAAGTGCCAAGATCCCTGTTCTGTCTTGAATTATCTTTTGATGGTGATGGTCTCAACCAGGACAAGTATCTGTCTATTGGATTTGATATCTATTGCTGTGGAAACTAATTTGTTAACAGACGAAACAACACAATAAAGCAATTCATTTTTGCAGAGAGAGGATATGGTTTTGAACTGCCAATGGGTGATTCTTCAAATATGTGCATTAGTTGTTTGGAGCCTTGGATTATTTACATTCTCCCTAAGCATTTATAAGAGTTTGGTTCAATATAACTGCAATTTTCTCTTTTTAATTTTTGAAAACTTGCCAGAGGGGACACTTGGAAGAGCAAGTGAAGCAGCATAATAAGAGGAGAGCAGCAGGAATTTCTGAAACGGATGATTCAGAAGAAATCAGTCAAGTGGTTTCTTATACACAAATACTCCTGCCAATTTTTGCATCTCTTATGATCCGCTACAAACATTGATCTTTGAGATCTGTGTAACTCTGACAAGTGCAGCATACTGGTTGAGTCCCAAGCTTAGAGTGGAGGAATGTATTTGCAACAAAGCATTTAGAAGATATATGCCACTGTAAATTATGTATGCCTGGTGTTTCTACAAGTAGATATGTGGTGATCTATAGTCTTTTCTTTGCAAGTGTTGTTTGATTGGATGCAAGAAATTGAAGATACTTGATCACCCGTTTCTTCTTTTTGAGAAGTATTCATTACCTTCCGAAAGAAAAGAAAAAAAAAAAAGCAAAGGAGGTTATTTACATAGTTCTGAGAGGACATTTGATGTGTAATTTTCTTTTCGTTTTATGATTACGAGTCAAATTAGATATAAACTAGCACTTTTACCCAAACCCTAACTCCTAACCCACACCCATAACCCAAAACCCTAAAGCCTAACCCCGAACCCCCAAACCTTGAACCCTAACCTCCGATGCCATTATCGGGCTCAATAACAATATCAAACTACAGTACTCAATTAAATAACATATAAATTTTCACATTCTATACAAAATCTAAAAAAAAAAGAAGAAGAAAGAAGAAGAAAACTCTAGAAATTAATTATCTACACAGTCTCGTCGCTTGCACATTCAGCTAAAATGGTTCCCAAACTCTAAAAAACCCTAGACCCTAAACCTCTAAGCCCTAAACTATTACATTTAAAACCCCTAAACTGTGAAATCTTAATCCTAAATCGACGACTGTCATGTTCACATCCTAATTTGGTCTTACTGAAAAAAAGAACTCTTGTCAAGAAGATTGCAACCCTAGGGATGCTTACTTCATTTATTCTTGTGCTTTAATAGTTATCCCGCATTCTCAATGTAATCATAATTATGTTGGTGTACCATGGTCTCCAGCAAGTAAATTGTTGCCAAAGAAAAAATAAAACTCAAACTAATTACAAGCTATAAACTCAAACAAGATTTTAGATATGGGTTTGAAATTGGATAGAATAAAGAAATGAGGGTATATTTGTTTTTCTGATATGGAAATTTTATGAATTGACGCTTTTATTAGGAAATTTGACTAACTAAACTTCTTTCATGACAACTGGCAAAACAAGCACATGACAAAATTATTGCGAAGGACAAAGCATCGAACACTGTTAGTCAAATGAATATTTGTAAGTGAAAAGGGGGAAGAAGTGGACCATGGTCAAAACATGGTGGGTAAAACAGATTTTGTACTGAATAAAATCGCTGTATGCATAATTTATACGTAGTGCTAATGACAGACTAGTTATCGGGAATGTCGTGATTTGCTTTCTGCGCTTCCACACGAACGCAAGACAGGTTCACTTTGATCTCTCTGCAAAGTCTGCCTTCAACAAGACGAACTGGCAACCACAGTTTTGGCTCCACATCAACAACATATGAAAGAGTTGTCTGAAATTCTTGGCCTACCAAGGAATCCTTGTCTTCATTTCTTTTTGTATTGTACTGCACAACGCAAAATATAAAAATATTATCAGCTCTTATATGTGGCCCACAAAGTCATTAAAGTTATCAAATAAGACGAATCAAACAAGCACTTCCAAATGTGCAGCCTTTTGATTGCAATTCCTGCACAATTTTTTTGAACAAAATAAATTCAATTGGTGTGATGTAAATGCCCAAGTCCACTGGCATACAAAAACAGGGGAGAGAGAGAGAGCTCAAAAGAGAAGTAAAACCTTAGGCTCAATTTTCATCAATCAGTTTAAGGTATGTCCTCAATAACATCTAAATATAACAAACAAAACCCGAAATTAAAGTAAGTGAAACAATTTCAACCGTTTGATCAGCTCGTCATTTGACACAGACAAATATTAACAAAAAGTGAGAGAGAACTTAGTTGATCCAATTTATAGACCATGATACCAATTGCGTCTCACTTTACGTGTGAACATTAAAAAAATGCAATGAAGGAATGGCTAGGAATACAGAAAACAAAAAATGTCCATTACTAACTGCAGAAACATCCTTCACACCTAAATTGATGATTCACCAGCATATCAGCCAGAATCCAGTGGATGTCAATGACAACCGTTACCTGTTCGATAGACCATTTTCCCTCGAAGAGCTGAAAATCCCCTTTAATCATCTTAAATTCAATATCACGCCTATGACCACAAGCAAGACTCTCAAGATCTCTCTCGTAGCAATCAACAATTCCTTTAGCATTGAAGGTCAGCCCAAACGCCAACTTCTGTTGTCCAATCTGTTGGAAAACATACATTCTAGCATTATAAGATAAAGGGACTGAATGAGATTGCGAGACTGAATTTAATTAAGCTAATATTTCAACTCTAGCCCAAAAATAAAACGCAAGCTTCAGGTGGCTTTTAGGCAAAAGATTTCTGATCCAAGTTTCACAATAGTGCATGCAGAAATTGCCAGAACTCAAACATTCAAGTACAATACATCCGAATGGAATGAGGGAGTTGTTAACCTGTGCCATAATTTAAACTAGACCCTCATGATTAATTGCAAGTAATCTCATCATCCAGTAATTGCCTTGTCCAGGTACGAAACTGTCCTGGAAATGAATTCGACAAGTAGAGCTTTCCTTTGGCTTTGCAAAATTACAATGTGCCTCATTAATTCTCATAGAGTTTTAGAATTGTTTCTCTTACATGCTTTGAATCATGTACTCTTTTCACACACCATCTTGCTTTGAAGTCGCCTCAAGGTTAACCGTGCCAAGTTCTTTTGTTTAGAAACATTACACGTGCAAAAACTCAAGATTCATACTCTGGGGTGGGAATGCATAATGCGCAGTCTGAAAAAAGGTGAGTGGTTGTATTAAAAGATGAAATTGTTTGGCAGATAAGGGAGCGAGCATTCCAAGAAGGAGCACAAAAACAAGAGAAGGGTAAAAGCATTCAGAGTGTATAAAAGGGAAACTAAGAAAGAAGCATCATGAAAATTATTTCAGACGGGCTCATTCGGATGCTTGGAAAAATTAACAACAAAAAAAAGGTATAATAAGAGAAAGATAGAAGTTGAAAAAAAAAACATAAGATTTCTTTTAACCCCTTTAATTCTGCCCGATTTTGCTTTGACTTTCTTTACTTCAAAATGTTGTCATCCCGTGTGGTTAGACAATTGTACAAAAAAATAACATTAACATTTTTTTTCGTAAATAAATGATAACAATTTGGTAAAGAAGAAAATGCCATTTTCTTCCTTCTATTTTCCATTTTTCTCTGTTTCTAAATTCAACACACACACATCATTACCACAGCACCACCCCACAGCACCACCAATGCTGCTCAAGCTTCTCTCATAAAAGTTACGCCCAGTTAGTACTCATTAATGGGTGTCTAGCTGCTCATGTTTCTCTCATAATTAACCAAAAAAGGTCAGCCCATTACACAAGGCTCTCACCAATACGGATATGGGGACGGTTAGGTGTGCATCTCCCTATATGTGTTTCTGTGTTTCAATCCCGTGCAATCCAACTTGCAATGGTGCTACCTTAGAGTTGCATCGAGGTTGGCCCTCTCTTCTACAATAATTAATAATGTGATGCAAAGAGAGCATTTACACAACTTAGGCTATATTTCATTCACTGTCGTAAGGGTTGTTTCAGATTTGTTTGTGGGCGTTGGGTTGATTTGAGCTCAAGGTGTTCAAAGCCCCTCGTAGGGCAATGGACAAAGGGGAAAAGAATCAAATTAATAAAAAAAATGGATTAAAGACCAAATAACAAGCTTTTTTTTGTGTTCCAAAGGGTGGAAAAGGCAACCAATGTAGCTCCACCCCACCCCACCTCCGGGCCATGACCTGTCCTGATTAGGGTTGTCACCCCATGGCACTCTTGCGAGGTAACCACTGCCCAGCGGTGGAGGACAGCCCGTCACAATAGCCCCACCAAAGTACAGGCGGTAACAAGGTGCCCTCCACACTGCATCTGGTTCATGAGCACTACTACCCGCAAGTGGGATTGGAACTCGCGACCATGTGGGAGGGAGGGAATTTCACCCCGCACTTTGTCCAACTCGACTACCAAACAATCTGAATATTCAGAACTACCATCAAAAGACCACATATAGTTGGTATCTTACTTCTGCATATTAAACTAAACATTCAAACGGAAAAACAAATAGACAAAGTGATGTCTGAGCAAATGACACCATAAATTCTAATTGAAGACTATTTGTTAATATATATAATGTGAGTACATAACTGACGTGTCAATAAACAAATCCCAAGATCATTCAAAATAATAAGATGGATATTGCATGAAAGGATTTCTATATTTTTCCTCGAATGTAGCATGAATGTTATGTTCACTCGATAAAACCAAACATCAAAGACACAATAATTTTTCCTAATAATGCCACATTTGGTTAAATGTAAAGTATCCTCTCTAACCTATTTCGACATTCTCCCATGTTTAGTTGCTATTAAGATTAGTTTTTTTTAATAAACATTTAGCATTTTGAGTCAGTGCAACGTTTTTAAATGTAAAATATGCCACATCAAGACCCTGAATATTATTTAATAAGTTAACTTCCACGAATTAATGTGCTAATGGGTGTGGGATGGACGGAGGTGAGGAAGACGACCAGTTCCACCTGCATCTGCTAAGGGCAATGAATTTTAAATGCCAACAATTGCATTTCAACACCATCAATTCTTGACAGCTTCTAATGGAGCATGAAAAAGAACAGAAAAGGCTAAACAATTTTGAATCCGTTGATTCTACGAATGCCGAAAACAAAACGTCTCTCTAAACCCATTGATTCACACATAATGCCAGGAATAAAGGCATCAACGATTGGTTGATTTACACAGAATACCCAAAAGTTGGAACAAAAGGAAGAGATAATCTCTCTAACTCTCAATTTTACTAATAATCATCAACTCCTCCTTGCCCAAAGGGCTACAAGCATACTTATAATAAACCTAATTCTTGGAAAACAAGAAACAAATAAAAAATAAAATAAAATAAAAACAAATAAGGCAAACAAATATCGTGGGCAACCTAAATTAAAACTGCAATATTCCTAACATGATATTAAATTCAAAATAAGGGAAACTAAAATATTAATTAGATAAAATCTTGGTTGCATCAACTAATATTTTTGTTACAAAGCATTTCAACCCAAAACAATTATATCATCGTGTACATGACTTGGATTCTATTACAATGCCTAAAGTCTGTTGTTTCTAATGTCATTCTTCAACATTCCCCTCCATGTTCCATGCATCGCACCTTTCTAGATATAAATCTGGTAATCTTTGCTGGCTGTTAAAATCATTAACATAAGCTTGGATAGTCCAAATTTAGTAAACTAGCGCTATTTTGTCATGGGTGAGATCACAAGTTCTGGCCTCATTCCATTCACATGCATTCTTCTAAATGCATAACACTCAACACTTATAAATTCCTCCATGGACCTTGTAAAATAAATACAAATATTTTTTCGTGTCCACGTGTCCTTCACACGGGAATTAGATCAATTCGACAATGATACACATGCCCACATCCGACGCTACCCAAGTCCATGTAATGTATGCCATATTTTATTGGAACCAAATGCCTACCAAAGAAACATATTTCACACTCAGAAAAACAGAGCGTAAAATGAATAAATGCTCATACTATTATAAAATAGGGAATTGCAAATGGGATTTTCCTTGCTTCATCAAACATGTAACAGAGTTATACCTCCACAAGTGGGACCTGCTAATAAACTCAACAAATGCAGTGTGGAACTTGCTAATTTCCACTACCTCATCAAATAGACTCACAAGACCGCTCCTCCTATATGTATGCCAGTTATTTCCAGCACATCGCTGCTGTCCCTCACAGCTGGGTGCTCATTCTATCAGGTCCCAATGTGGGATGTGCAATTTAGGGTTGAGAGCTTAATAAGGTCACGGATGTATGCATTTTTCACCATTCTCCAATGTGGGACTGAACTCATAATAGACTACGGACTTTGAGCTTCTTTTTTGCACCTGTATTCTTGTATTAAGTCATATCAAATCGATGAGCAACAATCATATCGGTTTATATAATATCTAGGTGGCTTTCTATTCATTTTGTCAAAGGAGAATTATATTATTTCTTGTAGATTTTGTGAAATTTACTATATCACAGGTTGATTAAGAATTAGACTTTAACATATAACTGCTTTAGCATTTGGCTGGGTGGAGGGTCGATCTTACTTCGGTTGAGTGGATGTGCAAATGTGTTTTTCTCCCACATAATGTCGCAACAGTCTAACCTAAAATATCTGTTTATAAAGATATTTGTAAATTTACTATCCCAGGGATCATAGGAGGAGATGGATTGTTTTAATGAGATCAGAGAGACGAAGGATAAAAAAATAGAAAAGGAAAGAGAGGGAGAGAGAGTGACCCCTACAATTGACATTATTGTTATTGTTAACTATCAAAAAATAAAATGGAGATCTTGGAATTGATTAAAGACAGGAGAGTGGATTGTGCAACGTGGCACAGCAACAATGCCAGGATTTAATTCTAGGCAAGATTAATTTATAGAAAAAATTTATACAAACCAGAGTCAAATTAGGAAATAAATTAAAGAGTAGCAAGCATATTATGCTAAAAATGCCTCAAAAAAGTTTTCTTATGGATTCCTATCATTATTACACAGGCAGTAATGTCTTTGAGTATTACCTATATAATAAGCAAGTAAGTTGAAAATACAAGCCAAAACTTGCATTGTTAAAAATTTATACATTAAAGAATTAAGAGTGAAGAGTTGTTCTACATAGTACGTAATCATAGTTACTATTTAATTGCATAACCAGATTCACTTTGGGAACGATCCATAATATACCAATGTTGAATACGTGAATCTACACTTTACATTTGCTACATGTTTTTATAGGAATCAATTTTAAAACCTCATATAGAAATTTGTTCGGGGTTGGTCCATGAATTTGTGAGATGATTACGGAGGTATAGAACAGGGAACACATTTTTTCTTGACTATTTTTTTCTTCTATAACTTTGTTTTTCCTTTTTTCTCTGTATTTGCACATGCCAAACCACTAGTAATTTAAACACAAGCAATAAGAGTGTATGATTAGTCCGCGGTAAGCGTGGATTCTGCAAGTGAGGCTACTGCCCATGGGGTTTGAATCTATTGTAACCACTATTGTTTATAGTACTTAATTTTCTGGACTAGTTCCCGTGGTTGTCACCCTCTTAAGGCTTTCCAGGTTAAAAAAAAAATGCTAGCGTCCCTCACTGTGTGTTGATTAGGTTAATTGGTAGCTTATGTTATGTATTTAAATGAATTTGGTTATATTGATGTGGAACAATCTTTGGTTAGTTAATTTAGTTGTGGTATAGTGAATTTATTGCCTAGTAATTGACCCGTTGGTTTAGCAATCAACCCTTGTTAGGGGGATTTTCCAATAAACACAATTTTTCAGGTGCTATTGAAATCTTATGAAGGTTCTCGTATAAAAACCAATTTAAAAACCTGTATTCTATCAATCTTGGACAAGATTTTCGGAAAACATATTCAAAAACTTGGACAAGGCGGGAGTGGTACCTGAAAAAGACGGACGAAGTTGCCTCTCTTTTCAAGCAATTGGCTGACAGCGAGGCCAGGGATAAA
>BRYE01000023.1:55000-67500 GCA_030159115.1 Actinidia arguta var. hypoleuca
TTGCAACTTAATCAACACAATTAAATTAATTCATTAAATAATAAAATTTTAAAATACGGGTCTCACACCTAGAGAGCATTTAGAGTACAAAGAGTTTTCTTTCTGCTAACTTTAGTATGAAAGATGTGGGTGTATATGATGTAATTTTTGGTATTAGAATTAATCGACGTGATAGTCATTTAATTCTATCTCAAGAACATTATATTGAAAATATGTTAAAAAAAAATTTTTATTCAATAGTACATCAGTTTCTACACTTTATGATTTGCATGCTCCCATTGAGTACTAATACTGAAAGAGTTGTATCACAACTAGAGTATTCTAGAGTAATAGATAGTTTGATGTATGCTATGACATGCACAAGATCAGATATAGCATTTGCGGTGGGTAAATTTAGTAGATATACTAGTAATCTAGGACATATGCATTAATAAGTAATAAATAGAGTATTGAGATACTTGAAAAGAACTATAGATTTTGGAATAGTTTATAGTGGGTATCCTCCGGTATTATAAGGATACACGGACGCCAATTGGATTACTGAGAGAAATGATCACTTTTCAACAAGTGGTTGGGTATTTACATTTGGTGGAGGAGCAGTCTCTTGGGGATCAAATAAGCAGATTCTTATTACATATTCGACTATGGAAGCCAAATTTGTAGCCTTAGTATCTGGCAGTAAAGAGACAGAATGACTGAGAAATTTATTGTTGAAAATTCTAATGTGGCCTAAGCCTATATCTCCAATATCTTTGTAGTGTGATAGTGAGTCGACCTTATCACGTGCTTATAGCCAAGTGTACAATGGTAAGTCCAGATATATAGGACTTAGACATAGCTATATGAGAAATTTGATAATTAATGGGGTGATAACCATTGATTATGAAAAGTCAAGTCAAAACTTGACGGATCCTTTTAAAAAAGGTCTTACAAGGGACTTGGTGTGGAAAATATCAAGTGAGATGGAACTTTTACCCACTTAATTTGATTACTCTTAGTGGAAACTCAACTTAACAAGTTGATACTCTCAATCTTTTGAGGTCAGTGAGAAATTACACCATACGTTGTAATTAGAAGCACTTTTAATTATTTTCATCCCAAGGTAAAGTGTTTGAACTTGTAATGTAAAACAAATGAGGATAAACTATTTAGTTATTAATATATCTTTCTGATGCTATTGTTTCAAGGGCATTGATAAAGATTTACCTATATGAGTGTGAAGGTGGTGTCGCTTACTATAGGTCACATGGGCTAGACCTTAAAGCGCTCATGAAATTAAGATACCGACCCAATGCCAGTGTACGGGTTAGCCGATTTGAATATTTATAATATTAAAGGATTATGTATGATACATTTCTGATTAATCACTAGAGGATTGCTAGTTCAAATATGTGTCTACTATGCTGCCTTAGTTAGTTTTGAAATATTTTCACTAAGTGAATGGTTGAAATCGTGAGACACTATTCATGTATGCATAATTCTTTATAAGAGAATCTTGAATAATTATTCTGTATTTCAAAAATGGTGGGGGATTGTTAAAAATTTTCAAAATATTAAGAGTGTTAGTTTTGGAATTTTTGAAAAATTTCTTTATTTTCTTAGAATGTTCATTTTTGTATGTGGATTTTGTCCCACATTGATTACATATGAAAAAGTTATCTTCTTTATAAACAGAAAGATGTTTAAAGTATTAAATATATTTAGATCTAAAGGGGCTATGTTGGTGCTCTGCACCATAAATCGACAAAGTCGGTGCTTCGCGCCACGAATTTGGACCCGCACCACGCGTGGTCGTGCGCATGAATGACAGTAGGCTGTATGGCTGCAATGTGGTGCTTTGATGGTGCATTTTGCACGTCGATGCAAGGTGCCTTGTAGACGCCCTTTCTTATTGCCACTTGGCGACAAGTGGCAGTGACGTGGCGCTTGCGTGGCGGTCGAATTCAGATGACTGTTAGTGATGACGTGGTGCACGCATGGACCAAAGGATGCTATGGTTCGAAGGGTTGTGATATCAGTCGTTAATCGTAATAGCGTGATCCAACGGATATAATTTAATCTGAAAGGTTGTGACTATTCTGATTGATCTAACAATCACAACTTTACGCGAAAAGTTATGATTGAAGGGGTGCGTGATAACTTATAAATAGACCACATCTTAGAATATTTTGGATATCAAAAAATTAAAAATATTTTAGAGAATAAATACTGATTAATTACATATCATTTTGAGTATTCATTTTAAGATTTTGTTGTTCTGTAGAAATAAATTTTTAATAGTTTTTGGTTCTCTTGTTACTATTTACGCAGATATTCTAACTGTTCTGTTTGTGCAAACAAGAACAGTAAAAATATAGATTTCGAGATTCATTGTATCTTGAAGGCAGATTTGTTGTAACCCGTGCACACTATTTGATGGGAAAAAATACTATCTTTAAAAAAGCGACATAATAACCTTGAAGTATATTGTATTTGAAGACGCCGCCATTCATCAAATTATTTTTTTCTAACATAGCGTCCGGCGGAAAATTAGAAGGATCCATTGGAGAATTCGAGGGTAATTTGTCCCAGTGCGAACACAGCACAAGTTATATCAGATTTTGCTTGTATTATTATCAAACACCTGTTTTGTGTCTAGTGCTCAACAAGCCTCATCTCAAAAACTACCAAATCCTGAAGCCAGCAAGGCCTCAAACCAAAGTGGTACGGCTCCCTATCCCATTTTAGCCATGGTCTGTGCATTCTCAGGGACGCAAGTGATCTCGGCCTCTTGCCGTGCTTTCCACTTCCAATCCCAGTCCCAGGTCAGCCTGCTTCTCTGTTTCTACCTTTTTCTTTCTTCTATTGCATCCCGTGAAATGACTTCTTGTTATCAAAACCTTCTTCTTCTTCTTCTCCCAAATGTCTATGCCTGTTAGGGTTTCCACACATATTAGTCAAATCATCATACTCACATTATACTTCGATAGGGTGATTCAGGAATGTAACTAAAGAGTCATTATGTATATAGGTGAGTTGCTAATGTAGGTAATTCTAGCAAGGACGAAACCAGGAGATTTCTTCATAGGGGACAAAGTAAGTATAGCAAAACCTTAAATAATATTTTTTTTAAAAATCTCATAAGAATGAAATCAATAAATTTATATGGAATCATTTCGTAGTAACTGTTTCCGTTATTTATTGTAATTCTTTGGAGCTATATAATTAGGATCTTAATGTATGGTTGATTTGACCTCCATTTTGGGTTGTTTTATTTGTTGACCATCCCATTTACATAGTAGAAAATTTTTAGAAAACCTTCGGGTGCCATTCCATATGTATTATAGAAATACTCATGAAGTATAGGGGTATTTAAAGAATCGGGGAAAGCTAGTGACTAGTGAGGGGCCAAGGGTTATGAATGTCTTAATTACCTAGGTTAATCTAACATGACTAGGTGCATGCTGGTTAGGTCCTATAAATACCACACTACTTTGGCTATTGATGTAGTGTGAAGGTGAATTGTAATGGAAAAGTAGAGTGCGTAAATTTAGTTTCAAAATATGTGTTCTGCTCTCTTATGTGAGTTGCTCTCATTTGTTATTCTTGTTCAAAGTCTTGATTTCTTCAACGATTTGGGACTCTTGGGAATGCAATCTAGTGTCTCTAGTTGCATTGTTTGAGAGTGTGTTCTCTGAAGTTGCTATCAGAGCTGTTTTAAGGGCTTGATCATGATTAGAGTGTCAATTGGGTCAGGATAGCATGGGCACGACATGGACACAATTAGAGATGGCAATTTCACTCGCCCCTCTCCCCGCCCCGACCGGGGTGAATTTTTGGGATTCGGTTCGGATTCAGGGATAAAAAAAAATCGGGGACGGTTTTGTATATCCCCGCCCTGAAACCGCCCCGAATCTGTAACCCTAGCCAGCTAGCCTCCCCTAACATGGCCTACTACCTCTCTAATTCATCGGACGATGATTGTGGACATACATACCTTGTTTTGTTGCACTCTCTAAGAACCAGAAACAAAACTAATCAAACACAATCACTATAAGGATTCAATTGGTTTTCTTATCGATTGGGTTTTACGAAGCTTGATATTACCTATAGACAACCCAAAAATCAAATTCTTAATTGCAAACCTAGTAATTTCAGCCTCCAATTTCTTCGTCCCACACCAATGTCCTCCAAGGCTTTTCGGTAGTTCCTAATGGCAATAAAGATGGTGGGATTAAGGGTATAGGGCCGGAGATTGCTCTGTTATATTTTAGACAGAGAATCTTTGGGGTTTGTTTTAGAGAGATGAGGAAAGGAAATTTCGGGGTTCGAATTCGGAGAGGGGATCCCCGGTCCATGTTAGGGGCGGGGATGGGGATATAAAAAATTCCCCCCCGGAGATTGGGGTGGGGACGGGGATTGTAAAATATTTTGGGGATCAAGGACGGGGATACCAACCTCCAGCCCCGCTCCGCTCCATTGCCATCCCTAGACACAATGATGGGCATGATCGGACCACTATTTTTTGGGCACGTCACGTCACGTCACATTATTTGAACAAATCTTAAATGATTTTAGATTTTTGACGCATTAAACTCATTCATAATAATAAAAATATATGGCATGGCACAAGCACGATTAGGCACGAATGGGCCGGGCCGGGACTCATTTTTTATCAATGGGTACGACACGAGATTAAAAATGGGCACATCGTGACACAACGCGTGATCCATTTGACACCTTTTGTTATGAGTAGGGTGAAGAAGTGATGGATGAACTTTGGGCTTTTGATTGATTGGTTCTTTGCCCAGATGGTCATCAATGGTGGTGTTTTGAACTAGTTTGGCATGGGGAAGAACAAGAACGCCAATTACTAGTATTGGAAGCCTTGTATGAAGATTTATCTTCAAGGGCAAGATCTTTGGGAAAATGTCGATGAAGGTGATATCAAGATTTGAGTAGATACACATGAGAATGCTGGAAGGTAAGATTTGGAAAAGCTTTGTTTGCCTTACCTAGTTACATTTCCATAGAGTTGATTGAACATATTCAGAAAAAAGAAGAAGAGAGAGACGTTGGAACAACTCTTTACAAAGAGGCACACTTTTAGACTCAAGCCTTCAAATGCTTTAGAATGGGCTAGCACCACTACCCACAACTCTAGTGCTTGTCACTGATGTGATGTGATGTTGTCTACTTGTGCAATTCCCAAGTGCATGAACCTATCAATGCAACATAATGCATGATTGAGTATGGTGCAAATAGAAAAATTGTAAAAATATGTGTCTTTGGATTTTTTAGATCAATTAACGTAAATTGAGTCTGTAAGCAAATATGTAAAAATGGCATTGCTCAAGTACTTAGTCCCTTCTCCTAACTTAGGTTTTCTAATTTATTCTCTCTTATTGTACTCAACCAATTATTAAGGCAAGATGATTTTGGTTGGAAGATTTTACAATGAAATCATATATTTTGTCTAAGGATGTGTCTATTGAGTTGAAAAATGGATTTGTATGTTATTTAAAATACTTAGAATGCAAGGGATCTAAGCATTATTTGTACCAAGTACTCTTGTTGACAAATAATCAAAAATGTATACAATTCCAAGTTTTGATCTTAGAATGACCACTGATCAACTATAGACAAACATTCAACCCATTAAAAATGAGAGAAGAAACTAGTTCATCCTAAGGGTTGGATGAGGACATAGTCCTTGGAACAAGCCTAAGGATTTCCATTAGTGAGCAAAACTGAAACATATATATGAAATAAACTAAGAAAATAAAAGGAATTAAAATCAATTTAAGGCTAAAATAGAAATCTGAAATCCAATTAGCATAAATGAATTCAAACATTGAAATAGATAAGATTTACAACCAATTAATTGTAGCAATCATAGACAAGATTACAAACTTCAACTTCCAACAAATGTTCTTCTTCTATCTCTCAAATCTTGCTAGCTATAAGCTGAAACTACACTCTAAACTACAGAAGTGAAAATGGAAAAGAAGTGAAAAAAGGAAATACTTCAAAGCTAAGAAATCTACTTTTAAAAGTGTCTTCAAACTTGGGATTCAAGGCTTTCCTTTTTCTAAGATTATTCTTCTATTATAGACTTGGAAGAGTGAGAATTGAAAAGACTCTTTTGCCAATAAAAAGCTGCATTTGAATCTGCATTTAATACTCCACCGCTCTTGTTCAATCGGTTGAGACAGGGCTCAACTGGTTGAGCCGCTTTCTTTCTCCTCAATTCTTTACTCTGCTTCAGGGTTCAACCGGTTGAACACGGCGGTTCAAGTCCTCTGATCATGTTCAACTGGTTGAGCTTTGAGTTTGGACCGGTTGAGGTAAGGCAATTTGGTTTCTGATCATCTTCACCCGGTTGAGCTTTGAGTCTGGACTGGTTGAGAAGGGCGGTTTCTGCTTCTGATAAAGTTCAACCGGTTGGGCTTCTGAACTGAACCGGTTGAGAATGGCGGTTGAAGTCTTCTATAGAAGTTGAACCGGTTGAGGGTTTTCCCTAACCGGTTAGGAGTGCCTTTTGAACATTTTGCTTGACTTCAACCGGTTGAGGATTTTCCTCAACTGGTTGGGAGTTGCTTCTTGAACCTTCTATTCTCTCTCAACCAGTAGAACCTACAGGTTCAATCGGTCGAGGCTTGAATAGCCTTAGCATTTTTTACTCCCAATCCATTCCATCTCGCCTCTTCCAATCTCCTTTATGATCCTTTTCGATCTGCAAAACCGTTTAAAACACTTGTGCCAAACAACGATTAAATTGAACAAATAATATGCGCAATACAACTAAAATGTGGGGGAATTCGACCGATAATTACTAATATAGTGTGTGAATCATCTAGGTAGTCTATTTCTCAATATTTCAAAAGGTGAATATCATATGTCAACTTGATCCAGCAGAGCCTGTTAGTGAAGCAATATTATGAAGCTATCTCATTCGATTAATAAGAAAGAGTATGTTCCATTCTTGGTATCCATGCAAGGTGAGCAAACCAGCCTAGAATTGTAGATTTTGAAATTCTGCTTGCTAATAAAGAGTCTTTAGCCAAGCGAATGCCAACTGCTTCAATTTCTAGAAACGACGAGGCCATATTTTTTGGTATTAAATGAAACAAAAAACAAGAGCAAGATAAGAATTGGAAAGGATAAATCCGAAGAGCAATAGGAAGGGCAAAAATCAAAACGAGCAAGGCAAGAAAAATTGAGTAGGAGATCATAGAATGAAGCCAAAAAGAGAATAAATATGCTACTAGTTGGTAAATCTGTGCATATTAAGAAGAAGTTTTGCACGTTCAAAAATTGTCAAAGGAAATGTTAGAACTTCCAAGAACAAAATTGAAGAGATGGATTCTCGCAACCATGAGTGGGATACTTGTTTATCCACCAAGGTGATGAATGCAAAGGAGATGGCCAGGAACCTGCATTAACTTACATTGATGAAAGTACAAACACCGATTACACGAGGGACTGAATAATTGACTCCAGTTACTCTCATCACTTTGGTGCTTTGTTTCCAAGTTTGCATGAATTCAAGGCAAATGATGCAATTTTGACAGCCTACAACTCCATTCACCAAATAGAAATGAAGGTAGTGGTAAAGGGAATGCGTCGAGATCAAATGCTAGTTGTGTTCCTCTTAACAGGGTCTACCATGTTCATCGTATGACTAAAAATCTCATTTCCATTTAAACATTCTTTTATTCTGTGAAATATTTTTTTGGGTCTACGTGATGTTAGTATTGGCCAACGTTAGAAATGTAAATGGTGATCTTGTGTTGGAACAGAAGAGGTTAGATCTCTGTATGTCTTGTCGGCTAATAATGCATATGTTAAGACTAGCAGACAAGATAATGCATCATTTACTATTCGAGCAGTCCTCAAAAAGGTCTAAAGAGCCTTTGAAACTAATTCATTCTGATTTGTTGACGTGTCCTACAGTGAGTTATAGTGAGTTGCACTATATTCTAGTTTTGTTTATTAAACCAAGTTCCAATGGGTGTAATTCATGAGAGGAGAATCTGAGACATTTGCATGATTTAACATATTTGAAAGGATTGCTGAGAGTGGTGCTAACTTCATTGGTATAATTTGTTTGTATTATCTAAGTTCTAGATGTTAGAAAATAATGTGTGTTTACCATTTGTGAATGAAAACCATATTCTGAAAAATATAAGTCAGAAACAAAACTGAATTTGAAACTGTAAATTACAACTTGCAGACCGAACAAAAAGCAGATTTTAGAAGAAACGGATTGAGGCTTGTGTCTGAAACTTTAAGGCATCAGTATCTACATAAATATGAATTTATGTCAACCTTAAGGCCTTTAACTGTATCCATATGATGGATTTATATAACAGTTACATATTAACTGTAGTCACCCAAGCCTATTAAAAAAATTGTAATATTTGGACGTACTAGCCCAAGCCTAGTCATAACACCTATCCATTGTTAATTGGCAATGAAATTTGAACTTCCAATGATTAACATGCATGGCCCGGGCCTGCTATTCTATCATAAAGACCCAAATCTCTTGATTTAGTGGTAATACATACAAACGTATAGATTCAAAAATGAAACAATCAAACAAAAAAACCTGACAGCGCTGCCTCATAATCCGTCTTCAATAATGCCACGAAACTCGTGTCGTTTCGCATTCCCAGATTAGATACTTAGCCATGAAACTGCTGTCTGGTGGTCAGGTCAATCTAATATATATAAATTATATTATATATAATGACAGTTCTGGCTTTGAATTTTGACCCATGATATCTAGGCCAGGTTCTTAGTTATAATGTCCAAACTTCTTATATTAAGTCCCACCAAAATAAAGAATAACCCAATCAACACTCGGTAGCCAGATAGTAACGTCATCTTCTTCAGTGAAGGTGACGTTCAGTTTTACGGTGCGGCCAAGATGACTACTAGAAAATGCCAGAAGCCCCAAAGCTCTTGCAACCAAGCCTTGACAGCATACCCACTCCATTGAATCATTCAATCCCTCAAGCAATGTTGCCGACTCGGCCCGCTGATTGATTCATTTTTTTCAGCGTATGACTAAGTTCTACCACAGTAATGCACATAAAAGTCTCTGGATTTCACAATGAAACAAGCAATGGAGAAGATATTTGTCCGCTAAAGTTTGAGGCCAAAACACGAGAAAAAATGCTCATCGGAAATTTCTTCCTCCTTGAATCAATTAATGACTCAAAACCATTATTTCCAAATTGATTGATTTGCTTCCATATCTGGTAATGACAGGCAAAACCAAAGTGATAGAACAAAATATATCACATAAACAAATTTCTTTCTTAAGATTGTTAGAAAATAATGGGTGTGTACCATTTGTGAATCAAAACCATATTCTGAAAAATATAGATCATAAACAATACCTGAATTTGAAATATTAAATTAAAACTTACAGGCCGAACAAAAAGCAGAATTTAGAAGAAATAGATTGAGGCCCATGTTTGACATAGTTCCCTTAATACAACTTTCTCTCTCACCGAGGTGCTAACGATTAATGGACTTTTGTCTCCCAGGATACAACAATCTTTATGCACTTAGATGAGACACACTTCAATATGTTTGCATAGTGAATCAACAGTGTAAGAGCTCTCTTAGTTATTTACTGACTGACTTACGAATTGAATCAATGAATAATGGAGCGAGGATGAGGTTTATATAGAGGAGGAAAAGACCACCATGAAAAGCTGCAATTCTTTACGCGAAGAGGTGCCTTGAATAGATACAACCCTTCATCCATGGGTGACTATTGAAGTCAATTTTATTCACACTAAAGGTGGTTTTAAAAATCCATTTTTTCCAACACTAGATGCATGCATTTTACATGCATGGGGTGATTCAAGAATGTAACTTAAGAGTCATTCATGTATGTGGTGCAAGTGATATGAATATCTCAATTACGAACATTTATGTGCATGTTGGTTAGTTCTTAGGAATACCACATACACTTTTGCCATTGATGTATTATAAAGGTGAAATGTAATGGAAAAGTAGAGTGCAGAAATTTAGTTTCAGAATTTGTGTTATGCTCTTTCATACGAATGTTGCTTCTCATTTGTTCTTCTTTTTCAAGTCTTGATTTCTTCTCATTTCAGAATGCATATTCGCTCAAGTTAATCGAATCTCAGACATTGTTCTTTTCTCTTTTGATCCTGTTCACTATGTAGATGGCTGGAAAGAAAAATAAAAAGAGATGAAATTGCTTTTTTGTTTAATAGTTTCTGTTTTAGCAAACCGTTACTCATACATTGCCAAGGCCTTTTTTTTTATGAGTAACGCGCCATGCATTTACTGGGAAGAATTGTTTACACTCAACTTTGCTTTGTTAGGTTGCACTGCTTAAACAGGGTAGTTGCCTTGTTGAATTTTACGTTTCATTTTTTGTGCTTGTCTGATTCATCATGACCAGTTAAATTTATTAATTCTCAGGGAAGTTTGAGGCAAGATGCTTCATGTGTTCAAAGGTCAGTGATATCAGGACTAAAACATTTGAAGCCAAGTTGTTTTCAAGTTAAAGCTTCATCCTTCTTGAGTACAGTACTGGCATCAAGATCTCACCATGTATCGTACTTTTCCACAACACACCTATCTAAAGTACCTACAGTTGCAAACCGAAGAATGGTGTGTACCAACTCCATGGCCGGCGTAAGTTCCTCACTCTATCTGTTTTCTACGGACTTTGTTTTGTATATCTCATGTTTGTCTCAAATATTGGAAAATGGGTTTTTGTTGTACAAATTCTATTAAGAACTTCTTGTGACAATTCTAAGTCACATCTTGCTCCTCGTGTTTGGGCTCAGATATAAAAAAAATTCATTCTCGAATGCTGTCAAAGAATTTAGAATGGGCATCAAACTATAATAGATTCAAACCAAGCATTTTTGTGGAACCTACGTGTGAGATCCCAGTCCTACATTGGTGGGACAGCTTGTGATTGTGTTGAATGTATACGAACACTTCCTTGATACATGGTAACTTCGAGGATAGCTGCATATGCTTTTTGACGATGGCTCCTTTGAGGTTGCCATGGACCATCTCGGATGTGGGTCATTACACTACGTATTTAATTTAAACATCTTACATGGTTTTTCTTTTAGAATCTTGAGCTGCAGGCTAAAGTGACGACCAAGTGCTTCTTCGATGTAGAAGTTGGGGGTGAACCTGTTGGTAGGATTGTAATTGGCCTCTTTGGCGACATTGTTCCAAAAACTGCTGAGAATTTTCTCGCTTTGTGCACAGGCAAGCTCTTCTTTGTAGAATCATTTTTATTTAAGGTTATATTGTACTCTTTTTTTAAACCCATCGCTTGTATGCAGGGTAAGAAATGTGTATGTGCCTGTGGGAATGGCACACCCTTTAGTATTATTATTTGTAATATTGTGAAGGCAGACATGCAGTTTTGTATTTTCAAAAACACGTAATTAGATGGTGCTGGACGGTCACTGCCTTTGTCAATATTGATAGTAGCCACTAAATTTAATATTTCCTTTTCCTATAAAAGAAATTAAAAGAAATATCTTGCAGGGGAGAAAGGATTTGGTTACAAAGGATGCTCCTTCCACCGTATTATCAAAGATTTCATGATCCAGGGAGGAGACTTCACTGAAGGAGACGTGAGCTCCCTCTCTCTCTCTCTCTCTCTCTCCACTAGAATGTAAACTTCTTTAAAATATTAGGATGTTCACTGGCTGCAGGGCACTGGAGGAATCAGTATATATGGTTCTAGTTTTGAAGATGAGAATTTCACTTGTAAGTGTTTGACTTTCAGCATAAATGAGAGTACTTAGATTTTATAGCATGAGATCATTGTAAATTAACTTCTTTGCCACGACTCTTCATTGTCTTTCCTGCAGTGCTGATATTTTATTGAATTTGTTTGCAGTGAAACATGTTGGACCTGGAGTGTTGAGCATGGCCAATGCGGGTCCTAATACCAATGGCAGTCAATTTTTCATTTGCACAGTAAAGGTGCAATAGCTGCAAACCTGCAACCTTTGTCTTTTCTATTGTTGACATATCTAACCGCATCCTTTTCACTTCCTAGAGACAAATTGGGTGCCTTCCATTACAATTATTAGAAGTAGAATTAATTTGATTCCTAGAGTAATTTTGAGATACATGAAACTTTCCGTTAAAAGCCTAGATATGTTCACTCACCCACTTATGTGCAAGTGTCTTGCATCACTGTCATATGCTTAATTTAGAGATACATGAAACTTCCGTTAAATGCCTAAATACATGTTGTGCAGTTTAAATAACTGAGTTATAAAATCTGGACATCAATTTTCTTGGGTTGTAGGTGGTTATTATAAGGTTCATTAGGCTGATAAAAAAATTAAGGTTGATTAGGCTTAGTTGGCCTCATTTTTGGTAATTAAAGTAATGGTTTTAATGTTGACTTGGGGGCAATTTGATGATGCAAACAATAACTTCGTGAAATAATGAACTTCAGAAAATAAAAAGAAGGGGAGAAGAAGAAG
>BRYE01000023.1:72500-82500 GCA_030159115.1 Actinidia arguta var. hypoleuca
ACGCTTTGCTACTCGTGATCTGATAAAGTAGCAGCACTTTTAGAAATTCTGCTGGTGGTGGCAGAAGTAGCGAGCATATCTAGCAGCACTTTTTAGGAGAATTCTTATGCATTCTGTTATCGGTCGTTTTCTAGAAATGGCATTTCGCAAATGGTGTGTGCATGCCCCCTTCTAATTTCCCACTTGTCACGCATGTACCACCAACACAACTTATATAACCAGAAATGTGATTTAATTGAACATGATGATCCAATGCACCTTGGCCGCCTCTTGGTTCCTCAACAGGAATGGCGATAAGGACAACATTGCACGAGCAGAATATGCTGATAATTGGGGATGCAAACCAGGAGAGGTGAGGGAGAAGCTATAACACAAGTCTTGTCAAATAGAGAATGTCGGTAATATCTCGAATTATTTTTATATTACGTATGAGAATCCTGACCAGGGGGCATGTGCAAGGAGACTAGCTAGGTAGTTGATCGAGACTGCAGGTTGTCATTCTTAGACGAATATTTGTGGCCATCTGGTGGAATGATTTTGAAGATAAGGATATATTCTTTTCTCCAAAGGAATATATGGATGGAACAAACATATTCTATTCCATCTGTAAATTTAATTAGATGCTTCACCCACGATCCACCATAGGTAGGATTGATTAGTTGTTCAGTGATGTCAGATAAAAGATGGGAATCAACCACTTAATGAACCGGGCAATCTGATAGTTTGTTTCTTATTACACTAAGAAATAAGAGAATCTCTCGAGAAGAAGCATAAATAAGTAGTAGAACGATCACTGGCCCAGTTAGCATTTGATTCAATGCATAATTCAAGAGAGCAATGAGCTGAAAAATAAAGAATATGTTTAGTAGATTCGCATATCCAATTAGCATTTGATTCAATGCATAATTCAAGAGAGCAATGAGCTGAAAAATAAAGAACATGAAACATAGAGCTTTTTATGTGACCGAGAATGTAAAGCATTCCAGCAAAGTGAGTAAAACAATGAGCTAATAAAAATTAACTGTCTAATAAAACAGTTTAACTGTGACATAAACAAGATTAGGTAATTTCAAATTGTTATAGAGTCATTTTAAAAAGTTAAAACATTTAAAGTGGAGGATTTAATTTTAATTCCTTAAAAAGTTGGATTTTTCAAAATCAACAAAAAATTAGAATGGAGCGGTTAATATACGATTTATTTTTTTGTTTTATTATTATTTATACGAATTCAAACACACCAATACACTTATGTTAAAAAAACGAATAAAAATAGTGAACAAAAAATGAATACTACTTCAACAAATTGTTGAGACACAATAACGACTGTCAAAATGATTAGTGTTAGCTTAATTCACTGAGTTTTTTCTCTCTCTCTAGGTTTCACTGGGGAACTTAAAGAAAAAAGAAAAGAAAATGACAAAACGAGAAAATACTGAAATGTTTAATGATTCGCCAAACATGCCCCAAGGCTAAGTTGTATTTCTGATTATACGATGGCATCCTACCGTTGTCGTTTTGAGAGACGGGGAGGGTAGAAACGGGGGGAAGGAAGAAACAATGAAAGGGGAGGAGTTTTGGGGATTTTAAATTTGTTCTCAAAACGCTGTCGTTTTGAGATGTTGTAAAAAATGTTAGTAATAAAATGTTGTAACCGTAGCCTTTCTCATTTTTCTTTCTTTGAACTTATCCGGGTGGTGCCCTCTCTCTCTCTCTCTCTCTCTCTCAAAATTAGTACGTGTGAAAGTCACGACTGTGAGTGATCGATGAGCTTTTCTGCTGTCAATTGAAAATAATTAATGGAATTCCCATCCACATTTCATTTTTTTTTCTTTTTCTAATAATTCAACTTAAAGTGTGAAAACATAACGAGAGTGAATACAATTCCTATAGTACTAATTAAAGGTCCAGTGAGCGAGTGCATGTCTTAAAAATGCTTATTAAGAAAAATATTTAATGAAGTATATGCACCTGACCACTATTATAGAGATTGTGGAACCAATAATGGGGTGATGGGCTAACAATTTGAATTTCTAAAACGGTAACCATTGTAATCAATCACATAAATACCCCTACTTCTAAGATGTGAAAATTATCAAATCAAGAAACTTCAAACACTTCTTAACAATACTCTTTTCATAATCTAGTTGGCTTGCTATAAGGTTTGCAAACTATATCTAAAAACTTAATAGATAAATTTAAGGTGGCACCTAAAACTCGACTTGAATGAATTTATTTGCAACCCAAAACCACCCTCTCCCCTGCGGTGAGGTCGAGGCCGATTGTTCTAGTATTGGCTAGTGTCAAGACTTAGAGAAAACTCTAATTAAAAACTACATAGCAGAGTTTAAAAGTTTAGAAGTTGAAAGTTTGTGGTGCGTAATTTTAGGTTCATCAAAAAATAATTGTAATTTTTTACATTTATAGTTAAAAATTAAAAGAATAAAGTTAGGACATTCTATGGATTATCGAATGAATTATTTATACAAGATGTAAGTCCCATAACTAAGTGATAATATGAGACTCATACTTCATGTAAATATAAAATAATTTGTTTGATTATTTATGGAGTTAAAAATCTATGATTTAAAGTTGGCAAGCGAAGTGGGACCGTTTTGTGAGCATTAGATGAGTGAAAATTATAGAACCATATCTTTTTGGCAACAACCGTTTTCATATAAAGAAATGTCGAATATTGTCCATCATCCTCTTAGTTATTTTCCATGGTTGGGTTGGGTGGTCCACAATCCACATACACAACCCAAAAAACCCCGCGTGTCCAACAAGGGAGCTGGGGCCTGTCTTTCCCCATTTCTTTGCACCTGCGTGAATTGGTTGTTTCCCATTCCTTTAATAATGGAGAAATTTCATATTAATGGTATGTAGGACAATTTATACTATTTTTATGGATATAAGTCCCTGAATATCTTTAGGCAAATTTAAAAAAACATCGGACCCTTTACCTCCTAATGAAAACCACCTCACTACACCCTAATAATTCTTACAATACCCACTTCTTGTAACCACTCTCTCTACACAATCAATATGGCCAAACCATCACCACACGGCGCAAAAACAACCCCACCACTGCCATCAACACCCAACGCAAGCCACCATCATTGCCATCCTCCATCTCTTCGTTCCTTTCTCTCTCACACACATACACAAAAAAAAAAAAAAAAAATAGCAACCATTGTCACTTTTTTGTCCCTCCACCTCGTCCTAACCACCACCATCATCTCCAAAAAGCAACTTGATCCACCACAATTCTACAACACCACGGCAACAACCCAAACCCAATCTATCAATATCTACAAAACTCGCACTAGTTCCCACAAATTACTTGCAATCACAATCTCCAGTGGGTGCGACTTTTTGTGTACATCTTAGTGCAAATTTATTATGTGTCTAGTGCAATGCAATTCGGTTCAGCCACTTGGGCCAAACAACTTCTTACGGGTAGTAACTGATGTGGATATAGGAGAACTCAATGATAATAAACACTAATAGTTTCGAAGTATGCCTTCATTGTTTTTCTCTCTTTGCATAATGACGTCAAGGACTTGCCAAGGAGTGGTTTCAGTTTAATGTACTAACTGTGATGAATATACTATATCTTTTAGACTTGACTCTTTTATAAATTTAAAAATCAATTTAAAAATATTAATTATATATATGTATATTGTGTTTCTTGTTAATTGAATTAAAAATATATTTTTTCGTATTATAGGGGTAATTTGGTTATTTTTTAAAATTAGTTGTAGATGCAGAGTAATTTTAAGGTCTCCATATTTATTAGAAATCATATGTGAGATTTGCGTAATTTGTCCAAACTTTTTTTTCCGAATATCTATAGGTTTCAGTTTAATTCCAAATCGCATAGAAGTTATTTGCATATTTACTAATAATAGAAAGATAAATCGCACGTGAAATAAACTACAATAATAAATCGGACTTATCCCCAACTTTAGTAAGGAAAAAAAGTCCTCATGAGTAGAAAGAAGTTTTAACTGTGGGACTGGAATGTATAAAACTTGTAGACATCTCTAATTTCTTCTTGGAAGAAACTGAATCAGGAAGAAGGTACATTTCTTTCAAAAATAATTATAAATCGTAAATGACGGTTGATAGGAGAAGCATTTTCCATTCATTAAATAAACTATCTGTTCAGTTAAGGCATTCGATTAGTGTCAAACACGTGGGCTGAAAGCCTGAAACTGCTGTGGACCTCAAATAAATCTAACTTATAGTTGTCACAAATCAACAATATATATATATATACCTTGTTAAAGATGGTGCATAGTAATATATAAACCTTGAGCGGCCAATGATGTGATGTTTGTGTTGTCGACGAAAAAATATTCATTACAACTGTGTTACCTCAGTTCAATTACTGATTGTCATTTAAGTATAATAATGAATTCTACACATATTTGTTATTAACTTTTCAAATAAATCACTTACATTCACAAAGTGGGAATCCTCATCCCTACGTAATTATTATTAGTTAGTGATAGCACGTTATCATTGTCATGTGGTATCACTATTGTTGACAATTTACTCGTTGCCGACGGGTTTAATGATTGACACGTAAAGTAGTTAAAGACTGAGGGCATTTTAAAAAAGGAATAAAGTTTGCTTTTGGTTAAGACTTTTTTTGAGATAAAAATGACTTTTTCTTGAAGAAAAATATTATGAATATTTTATAAATTATTTCATTTTTATGCAAGTATGAAGTAAGATATAGAGTAATTTATAAATATTCCTAACATTATTGTTACCAATTGAGAGTTTTTTGGAGGGGGTGAATTGGAATCATAGTTTTTGGAGCCGGTTTCACTTGCACCTGGACATTTTAGTTTTTTGATCAACAAAAAAGTGGTAGGTATATGTACTTTTTCCGTCAAATATATTTAAAAATGACTAGCTTACGTCTAAAAGCCATTAATTTACACAACACATTGTCGAAAGAAGTGAATTAATTTATCCAAAAATACATGAATGACGTACTTAATTTTCATGATAAATCAAAATATATTTACTCTATTTAATGAACAAATTAGTATAAGTAATTTATCGACCTAATATATTCAGAACATACGATTGAGGTGAAAGAATTCATTAATTAGAACTGGTGCGCGCAACTTTAAAAAAACTTTCTCTATTCAATACTTCAAATGCACTATTGTAATCACGGGCATTAAAAAAACACATATGACCTACATTGGATTTAGATATCATATACATCTTTGTGTATGGAAAATCTTTATGTATGTAAATATATAACTCTGTATTTATGGGTGTAAGTGTAAACATATATGTTAATATATTTCTATTAATTCTAATCCATCAGAGTGACTATTAATTCATAGGTCTCGAAACTGGTTTAACACTATAGACTACATTTTTCACTGCGTACATTATTTTTTCTCCACAAATGACTTCTCCAGTTGGGGAAGGCATTACCTGCATTTGGGTCTACGTTGCCACATTTTCGGAATGTATCCGCATAACTGATCCGAGATGAGACATCATTTGGTTGAACAATCAATTCTTTTTTAACCTAATCGAGAAAAGCTAGCTCTTTCCACAAATGAAAATACATGTAGAAAGTTTAGGTTCGATACCTTATTTGAGAGAGAGAGAGAGAGAGAATGACTGTTTTTTTCAATTGAAGTCGAACAAGAGAAGGGAAAGAAACAAGTGTTTTAATAACCTAAGCACTTCCAAAGTAAACAAATAAAATGACCCATTATGTTTTTATCTAATAATTCTAGGTGTATCAGTTTATCAAATTCTTGCCAAAATTCCAATTAATATTGCATAGGTCCTTAATCCACCGAGCAACATATAGCTCCGTCCATGGTTAGAGCACCTCCAAAGGCTTGCTATTTCTCTCGCCAGAGCCATTTTTTGACTTTGGCAAGAGATCTCAAAAAATACACTCAGAATGGTTTGGCAAATATGTAGCCAAAAAATTACTTTAGCATTTCTTGTCACGTCACCAATGTGTAGATCCTATAAAAGTCTTGCGTAGTTCAAATCTCTAGAAGATGGTCCAAGTGAAATGATCGTGATGGACTAAACCAAAAAATAGCTTTACCACAATTAGAACGAATTTATTAAAATTTGAGTAAATAACGCTAGGAAGCTAGAAAATGGTTTCGATTTTGAAAAATAATTGTCATGCCCCAGATAACATTGGCTACGTAAACAATTACAATAATACAATAAACTAAATCAAAATAATACGTCTCAATGACATCATTACATCATAGTGCGGAAATAATATTACAACATTTTGTCATATCATCAGAGTACTACTAACCTATCCCTCCCGTGGGACCATGCTCTCGATGAGCTATCAACTACAAAATATGGATGATGCTCCATGGACAATGCACATACCGGGTCAAAAGAATATTATAATTCTCAAAATACACTTTAATATGTTTATCAAAAATAAATTACACAACCGGCATCATCATGCCTCACGATTCAGGATAACACTCGGTACCTGAAATTCATATTATAATAAAGGTGAGTTATTTTAAAAAAATTTAACAATGGACTTGATATCTCAAGCCAAAATCATGATACATAATCATATAATGAAAACATAATACAATAAAGTATGTTTTCATTTACATCAAAATATACTTTTGATTTCAATCCGTAATTTCTCAAATCAACAAGTTTTTAATTCCCGACTTTTCTCAAAAAGCAATAACCCAATAATCTCAAATGACACACCTAAGTTAATACCTAACCAACCTCATTATGCACTAAGCACATGAGATGATATTCGTCAACTTCCCGGACTTTCACTGTGGGCTTTGACATTCCCTCCGTATCGTTGTCATCTAAGACTTTCATTTTATCAACTTCCCGGACTCTCACCATGGGCTATGACATTCCCTCCGTATCGTTGCCATCTAAGACTTTCATTTCATGCTTAATCTAAACCATCTAATTTCGGTACATCCTAGCGTGTCATTCTCCAGAAATTGTTTTCAATCCAACATTCACAAAATTATATTTGTTAAAAGCTTTAATGTAACAACATAAAATACATGATATTATAGACCGTCAATAATGTGCATTATTGAAATCATCCGATGCATTTGTTATAAACAAAATACATAGTCATAACCATAACTAACTGTGTTTACTTCAAAAAAAATTCATAAACTGTGTACGCAAGTCACTACTGGTAGTGATCTGGACACTATCAGTAGACAATGTCCTAAAGACAAAGCTACCAAAACAACTACTGGTAGTGAAAAAATGTCCTATCGATAGAAAGTCATCCGAGACAAAATGTAATAATTCATTACCGGTAGTGAAAGGGAGTACTACCGGTAGACAATTGTCTAGTGACTAAATACAATGAATTACTACCGGTAGTGAAAACAAGCACTACCGGTATCTGTCCATCCAGTGGCAAAATATGAAAAAATACTACCGGTAAGTCGGGCCCTCAAGCCAACTCCAGAAAACAAAGGAGACTACCGCCAAAAAAAATAGGACTACCGGTAGACATCGCAGAAAACAAACGATTTCCAGATTTCAGAACTCCAAAACTTTCCTTTAACTTAAATCTTCCATTTTATAGTTCAACACTCAAAATAATGCCTCAATAGGCTTTATATAAGCCATTAACAACAACTCCAAGATTAAACCCCACAAGGAAAACCCCATTTACCTTAAATCCAATCAATGCAACTCCAAAAGATGTTGAAGAAGAGATGAACCCTAGAATTCCGATTCCAAACTTTCTTGACTCAAATTGATGCCCTTGTTGAGTAGATAATCTTGCTACAAGAATTTCCACTCAAACCTCACCTTAGCACACTCAAATCAAAGTTTGAAGATCAAACCCTAGAGAGAGAGAGGGGAAACGAAGAGGGAAGTAAAATACCTTAGAAATAAATGAACTTAGGTCAAATAAAAATAAAAGCTCCAATGGCCTAAGGCCTTATTTGGCTTGCCCAACTAAAATCAACCAATCATGGAGCAAGTATTTAGCCCACTCTCTCCCAACCCACTTTCCAATTCTATCAAGCTCAAATTCAATACACAAAAGCCCAATTAACTTAATTGGGTCCAATTTATACTAAAACCCATAATGACATACGCATATATACACGTAGCATTATGACATCATATATATGTTATAAGAAAAAATTTGAAACCTTACCATGACTGAAACATTGAAGATGCTCTTAGGGGTCATCAATACATCCAGATATGATTTAGGCATTAGAGACACGGACTAGAGTAGAACGTGCATCTGTGTTGCTGGTGCACCACCAGTATGGGAAGATATCTTATTCCATATAATCGAATCCATGATGAACCTTTTACCATCCTATTATGCTGTCAATTCAACTGGAGATTTGTGACAGTTAGTTCACTACACATACCTGGCAACAACTCATTTAAGTCATTCCATAAACCCCAACGGCAAAAGACCAAGTCAAACTCATTTAGAAAGAGTTACATCGTCTGAGAAAGTAAGTCGAGAAGTGAAGTCACAAAATGAGAAATGAGTTCCAATGTAAGAGGTGATTATACGGCCATTCTCTTGCCTACGGAGGAGGTGATTAACGATGGCTTATGTCTCCAACATGGTAGGTTCCAGTCGTGTCAACTGAGAATACCCTCTTTCAAACACTCAGCTACAGCATTTCTCAAGTGAAGCATCTTCTCCCTTGCCAACTGCAATGAATATAAAGATAAATTACAGGAACACCCTAAAGTTATGAGTTGCCTCAATAACAAAAGTAAAATCCACAGTTTCAAGCCACATGGTACTGTAAAAGTCGATCATATTTTCCAGACAGCATAGGATGGCAATTATGTATGAGGATCAACTACAACACCTGCAAAATCTACAAGGTCACTTAAAGGTATTCAGACGATCAAAATCCGGAATATACTAAATGCAGTGCACAGTGATATATGAAGATCCATTTTGATGGGCAAAGCTCTGGGATCAAAGATGATTAAAGATGTTCCTTGACAAAGAAAACATTTCATAAAAGAGGAAGAGGCACTGTGGGAAGTCTAGGTCCGCATTACTGCTTCAATGGTTTGAGAAGACCGATAGAGGTTTCACCAGAAAAGGCAAGTTAGGATAAAAATACGTGTTTTGTAACTTAATAGGCTTTACATCTAAGTAACGCCTCACAAGTCCAGCACATTGGATGGAGAAGGATTATGTAGTTCATAACAGGCATGCCCTATTGAAAAGAACTCTTTAGAGTATAAGGTCTGTTTCTGCACCGAGTTTAAGGCTGTGTTTGGATCAAAGATTTGGTGAGGACAAAGAAAAAGACAACAGAAAAGTTAGAGGATCCAACCGTTCATGACTGTTAGATCTACTAAATTTTCATTTCCGTTTCTTTTCCCTGATCCAAATACAGCCGAAGCGGATTTGCCAGCTGATATCAATGTTAACAAGAACTCAATATCAGTAAACATCATAGATACAGGAGAACTCCACCCACCCACCCCACACACCCACACGAAAAAAAAATCATCAGCATTTACAGCTACTGGCCAATATTTGTAGAGTTCTAGCTTCTTTGTGTGTGTGTTGGCGGTAGCAATGAAAATCAAAGCAGAAGCCTGCGGAAGAGGACCTAAATCCAGGGGAGGAAGCTCAAGAATCTCCAACTCCATGGAGAATTGAATTCCCCTGCCAGCAAGATACCCAGCACAAGATAAAACACACGTGATTGTACAAACACTCTCACATGAGGAGTGTGGGATCCACATTGGTTCAGCTCGCATTTGTAGAGTTCTATCAATTATAAATCTAGAATAGGTTGTCATCAACGGACAGATAATTTAAAACAAGGAAACAAGCATCTGTTTTCAGTCAAAACAACAATGTTGGCTCTGAGCAAACCATAGTTTTCCAGATGCATCACCGATAGACAATGTGCTCACCATTCTACTTGTCTCCAACACCTCTACCAAACATAAAAGACTGAAG
>BRYE01000023.1:147500-150000 GCA_030159115.1 Actinidia arguta var. hypoleuca
CCATGCTCGTTTGATTTTATTTTAGGCTGAATTATCCTTCCTGAAATCTACTATTAATACATATTCCTTGTTCAGGATCAAAAAATTATACTTACCTCCCCGGTCAACGTTGTCCGTAACACAAGTTACACAACACACAAAAGGCATTAAATGGACTAGTATAGCCTCAAAGAACCCGCATATTCTCCACCCTACCCTTGTTTTTATTATTTCTCTCTCCTAACTATTTTCTCTGTCCTCATCCCATCAAATCTGTTACTATTCTCTCTCTCTCTCTCTCTCTCTCTCTCTCTCTCTCTCTCTCTCTTAATTGCCTCCTTGCTCATCAAACACCAATTATAGCACCACGTCAACCAGTAAAGGAGGGGGCAATTTGTTTTACTATTATAATCCACTGGGTATGTAATTTATGAAACATAAGGGGTACTAATATAATGATAAAAAACCTGAGGGGAAGTTATTGTATTTCTCCCTTTATGTTGGTAGTAGTAGAATGGTAATCCGGTTTGTTTGGTTTGGTTTGGTTTGTGTACTTTTTTGAGAAGCGGGTCCGACCCGTGGTTATCGTTCTGAAAGATCTGGTTAACGGGCGACAGACTGTGGGTTCCTTGTCTACTCTATCCCATGTAGAGACGGAAGAACTAAGAAGCCACGGTTGGAGATGTCTGAAGACGATTTTGCTCCTCCTTCAACGAGGTTGGTGAATTTTGTATCCGAGGAACAGGTATTTGTTTTTTTAAAAAATTTGTTAATATTTATTAACCCTAGAACTGGGAAACGATATCATCTATTCGTTTCTTGAGCCTTGAATTCTTGTGTGGCAGTTGGCTGAAGCCAGGAAAACTAGGGGTGCGCGAGTTGATGATGGCACTGGCCAAAGAGATAGATCCCTCTACGAGGTTTCTCTTTCCCCCCCTTCTTTTAAATTTTACCCTTATTAAGCTTCTTTATTAAGTTTCCTTTCTCCTTGAAACGATATCTTCTACACCCGAAACTATTTATTGGTTTTGTCATTCTGTATTTTGGACCATTGATTTTACGGCGCTTCCATATGTTTCGGGTTACCCCCTCTCATTTGGAAACTAGAGCCCAAACTTTCATGGTTCCTGGACTAAATGCACACTGCACAGTTATACTTTTTCGTCCAAATGGACTGACTACCACCGCATGATTGTCAGTCAATTAAAACATGGAAGACGTGGGTTTCATTTGAAAAAGTGTGCCCCTCTGTTTGGCAGGTGCCCTTGAATTTTTGCCACACACCAGTATTGAGGGCGAGAAAGGCAAAAAAAATATTAGTCAAACTCAAATTCGAACCCAAAAAATGAGTCACAATGCTCCTAAACATGTTTTTACTTAATACTATAAACGTAAGTTACAGCTTACACCCTTCAACGATCACTTTACCCTTTCAACTAGAAAGTGCTTCAGCTTCCCCCTTGATCTATGAATTTAGATCTTGATCCACTAAAATGCCCCTTGTGCATCAACTAGAATATATATATACATGAATCTCTCTTGCTTCTCCCTCTTGCACACCCATATATCTCTCAATTAAAAATAGAAATTACTTTATAATCCTATTCATCTTGCTGCCCCTTTCTCTTTTCCTTTGCCCTTTAGCCCCCTCCCCCAATCACCCAAGCGAATGTCGCACCCACTGCCACCGCCCAAAACCACTTCCCATTGCCACCATCACCAAGTGCTACCTCTCACCTCCCACCACCTAGCCATTACCTTCAACAATGAACGGCAACCGAAACACCTTCACTGCCTAAATTGTACTCATCCAAACAATCTCCACAGCCACACCATACCCGTTGGCCGCCACCCAACCACAGCCACCCAAATCACATCCTTCCCTTGTTGTGGGTATGTCTTGATACTCTCAATTAGCTTGTATACATATACAACTTTATATATTTATAATAAGGCTTATGTGAAATGGAGGTTTATGATAGTTAGAAAAGAAATAAAAAGACAGGAAAGAGTGCATTGGTGTGTTTAGAGAGAGAAAGTGGGCTTGGATTACTTTTAAAGATAGAAAGTGGATTTGCGTTTTTATTAGAGAGAAAGTTGGTTATTGTTTTTAGAGATGGAAGAGAAAAGTGGCAATATAGAATGGACAGGCAAAACCACAGGGGTAAAATATAATTACCCCTACAATATGCCTAACATAAGAAAGCCGTCTTGTACATTTCCATTTCAAATAGATCAGGGGCATATTGTAGCATTTTTTCAGTTGACAGAGTAAAGTGATACCAGGAGCCAGGAGGTATGCTCAAATTTCTCTCAACATAAAATAATACTTTTTATTAGTTGTTCATCCCTTTATTTTATTTTATTTTTCTTAGCCTCCTATTTTACCACAATTTCGTGCACACGGCATACTGTGTTTCCTTTCCAGTCCCTTGTACTGAAACGATCTATGTTCTTGGTAGCTTATGGAGTGAGTGAACGAATAGACATTAAGATATTGAACCTTGCTTGTTTAATTATT
>BRYE01000023.1:162500-165000 GCA_030159115.1 Actinidia arguta var. hypoleuca
TTTGCGCCGGTTGTTGTTTTCTTTTTTCAATTTGTTCTACAAACTTTCATTAGTTTGTAGTTTCGTTTTGTTGTCGTGTTTATGCAGTCGCTATTAAAAACAAAAAAACACAACGGACACAAATATCCAATTTTGCAAAGAAGAAATTAATTTTGTAGGTTCAAATAAAATGCCAACGCATAGTGTGTGCCATCCTTTTAGTAGTTTAAGAAGGGAATGGGAGAAAGGTTCAAACGTGGGGGCGTACAAGGAATCAGTCAACACGGCAAGAATTACATTCATCACTTCACCTCCGGTATAACCCTTTTCTAATATCATCTTTGCACCAAACCAAATAGCCGAAGAATAACTGCACTATGTGACAAACATAACTGCTCCAAAACCCAATTCGGAAGCCAAGCCTTCTTGAACACCTGAACTATAAGCATCTCCCAGAGATTTGTTCTAATTAGTTACAGCTTGCTTCTCCCCAGTAAATGATGCAGCCTAGGATACAAAAATGGTGATGATTCCTATATTTACTTCATCAGTAGTAGTGCAAAATCAAAATAACAAGACCAAAATTCCAAAGGTATATGTATCTATATATATGTGGGTTAATTACTTGTGGAAGCATATTGATTCGTTATACATACCGTCCTGATTGAGTCAATGATCTGTTCAATTGTAATAGCTGTTTTCGCATAAACATTTTGTGAATGGGATGCCATTTTGGAGATGAAGAGGGAAGTGGCTCCACAAGTTATCACAAGTAAAGGAATAGAGGATAAATAAATGTTACTAAAATCTAGACAACAATTGATCTCTTTCCCCCCCCCCCCCCCCCCCCCCCCCCCCCCCCCCCCGCGTAAATTAAGATATGTTAGAACAGTTTCACTTACAAAGGAATGAAGCTATCCCGGCCCCCAAAGCCAAATAGAGAAATTTCAATGGAACCAGGCAACTACAATGAATCACAGTTTTTCATTCAAATGTATCTGATCTAGAAGAAAAAAGAAAGAATTAGGTGTAATAGGAAGAAGTTATTAAAATTTGAATCAAACATCCTAAAAACGAAGAGATTGAATATGTACCTTCATTTGAAGAGCATGGATCAGCCTATAAATCGGCAGTTTCCGTTACATATAAATAATGCAAGTGAAAGAAGAAAAATTAACTAAGCTTATACATGAATTCAGTTATTATCATGATGACCTTAGAAACTACAGGAAACACTTGTTTGTCATTCTGGTTTTGTCCGACAGAGTCAGATCAATTCCCCAAAATGTAGTGACATGCATATACCGTTTCCAATGGCAGCAGTGGTACCCATTATCATCAGTAAAAGAGAAGAGCTTGAGAAATGGAACCACATTGGATCTGTTTTCCACTTCATTACTTGTCTCAATCTCCTTGGACCCTGCTGTTGCAGGGCCGCTTATAGAAAACAATCCATTATAATTCTCCTCAAATTGTATATTTGAAGAACTCAAACTCCATCCTCTCAGATAGAGAAAATTATAAAACTGTATATTTGA
The DNA here is from genome assembly GCA_030159115.1 of Actinidia arguta var. hypoleuca. Taxonomy (NCBI): domain Eukaryota; kingdom Viridiplantae; phylum Streptophyta; class Magnoliopsida; order Ericales; family Actinidiaceae; genus Actinidia; species Actinidia arguta. The sequence goes on from BRYE01000023.1 coordinate 164,018, forward strand.
AGAGATCAAACTCCATCCTCTCAAGTGGAGACAATTATAGAGTACTGGATAGATTGAGCAAACTCATACTCTAAAATGGAGATATATAGAATGTGGGTTGGAGATGAGAGATATAGAGTATTTGAAAACTTCAACCCATATGTCCTCTGAAGTAATTGATCTCCATTGGTGAGGATGAGAATTTGATACTCTAAATAAGTACGGGGACTAAACTGGAGGATGATTCTCTATTTGGGAGGGTAAAAACTTTATTCTTCGACTGCGTTTTGAATAATTGAGAAATAATTGAGTTTTGAATAAAAAATAGTGACATTTTTCTACATAGAAATAGAAATAGACGATTGTAGGTTGAAGTTGATGCATGTGAACAGAAAAACGCTTCACATTCATTTTTGGAATTAAATATACTATTTTGTGCCTTTACAATAGAGTCTTGGATTCGAGATGGATGCTCGTTCTAAGCTAGGCCTCTGTCTGATTGAGTTCCTCTTTTATATTTTGATTTCCACATGTTGAAAATTTACATAATTTCGGTATGAATTGAAAATTTATATTGAGGGTTCCTCATGTGTAGATGTCAGTTAAAAAAATAAGGTTGCCGTTGAATCTAACCAAAACTCCTTTTGTTGTACATGAACTCCAATTGAAAATAACCTCTGCCCCTTTACAGTTTTACTGGAAAAATAATTTTTTCCTTTTAGTATCCTATAGGGGTGTCCATGGTCCGGATTGGTCCGGTTCTATAAGAATCCAATAACCAATCCATTTTTAACGGTTCTGAAAAAATGAGAACCGGAACCTAACCATTACAAGTATAAAATCGAACCAAAACCAATCCGTCTTATCGGTTCGGTTCCGGTTCGGTTCCAGTTCAATCCAATTAACAGTCTAAATATTTTTGTAAAGTATAAAATTATAAATAAAGTTGTTCATTTAAATAACCCATAACTTCATTAATACTTCAAGTCTTGAACCAAAATTAG
>BRYE01000023.1:185000-187500 GCA_030159115.1 Actinidia arguta var. hypoleuca
CTTGTTCTAAGGTCCGTATTCGCATTGATCTAATTGACGAACATGCATCTTGACTTCATGGTTGCTAGTATGAGTCTTGTCATTACTATGTATCTTGGGTCGCTTTTTATGCTTTACTTTGACCATACTGATGTTAACTCACTCATACTCATGGCTTCTTAAATTTCATTGGTTGTATTTTGCATGAGTTGGGAATTGAGGTTATGCGCATGTTCATTTTGTCATTATTTTATTTCATTTCTCTTGTGATTTTTTTTTAGTAAAGAAAAGTTAGCGGGATCTCGCAAGTTCTAGATCCCGCAAAGTCCACTTCTCAGCGAATGTTTCACTGGATCTCGCGGGTTCTCAATCCCGTGAATTTCACTTGTCAGGATGGGTATAAATTCCCAACGACTGTTCATTTTTGCCCAAACTTTTTAGCGACTGTCTCTCTCTCTCTCTCTCTCTCTCTCACCCGTGACTACTGGTGATCTTGGATGGTCCTTCTCCCTCGATCTAGCGAACCAATCTCCTCCATTCTTCACCAATTGTTCCGAGTTTTCTCTAAGTAATCCTCTTCTTCTCCGATTCTTCCTTCCTTTTCATTTTTCTGCATTGTCTTAATACCGAGGGTTTCGAAAATTTTTTTGGGTTTCACTCTAATTCGTTGTTTGTGGGTTAATTAATCGTGAATCCGAGTGTCTACACGTTGTTGGAGGGTAAGTGTGTCATTGATTTGAGAGTTAGTGTGGTTAGGGCTCGTGGTTAGTTTGGGTTGTCTTGGTAGGCGATTTGTGTTTCTTGGCAGTTATTTCTTGGACCAGTCATTTGCTGAACTAGTGCGTCTGCATTTGTATTAATATTGTTCTTCTTGTTTAATGTCTACTCCTCAAAAAAGGAAGGGCCCCAAACCCCGTCTTCTCATCGTTCCATGGGTACAACCAGTAAACGGCAGACCACTAGCTCTCGTAGTAGATCTGGCATATCTAGTGCCTTTGGTTCTCGTCAACGGGGAGACTCGTCAACCCCGGCTGTCTCGAGTCATGTTTTAATCGCTCTTTTAAATCATGCCTAGTGTTTGTCTCCCGCTGTGTTATCTATACGTACTTTACTAAATGAGGTTGGCAACGTCTAGTGGTGTCTGATGGAGTTGTTTGTTTAGAACTTGTCTGGGAGTTCTTTGTCAATATTCATTCTTCGGACAAGGAGGCCGGGACGTTAAAGTCGTATGTTCGTGGGGTGTACCTTGATTTCTCTATTTCTGATATTTGCACTTTTCACCACATTCAGCCCCTCGACCTTGATATTATTGGGTTTCCATATCCTCCGTCTATGAGTGGGCCTTCCTTCAACTCCTTGGCTCATTTGTTATTGGGGGATGAGAGTGATTGGCCTCCTGGTCCATCGAGTCTTCTGAAGCAAAATGGGTTGAAGGACGTGTTTTGTGTCCTTAACCATATTGTCTGTGATCTGTTTCAATGCACGTCCCATGTGAGTGAGATTGATGAGACTCGTGCACACTTCATGCACGTTATTGCCTCTGATTTGCCAGTGGATGTGAGTAGACTTATGTTTAATCTATTCTTGAGGCATCGTCGGATAATTCTTCACGAGCTTATCTACCCTTCAGGCTCTTGATTACTGAGTTTCTAGCACGTCATCAGATTGTGTCTGAGCCCGATGAGACTCATATTCTGATTGGTAAAGCCATTGCAAGACATACTCTCAGGATGAGTAATGCACATCTTGGTGTTGCTCCTCCTCCTCCTCCGCTTCGACCCCATGCAGTGGGTCTTGACCCGTCTTATGATGAGACTCCTCCTACTGCTCCTGATGTTCTTTCTACCTCCTCTGCTCCTGCCGATCCTACCGATGCTTCAAATTCAAATATCGCTGATGCCATTGCTGCTCTTTTCATGCATTGAATGTAATTCATACGGACTTAAGCATCAGGCGCATGATATTGTTGCCATCCGCGATACTCTTTCAGCACTGTCTCGCCGGCATACTGAGTTCATCACCGAAGTGAATGACTTCATAAATAGTATTCGTCGTAGGTGATGTGTTTTTGTAATCCTATTTGAATACTTTTATATGCTTTATGGATACTTTGGTTTGTAATTATGAAGACTGATCTTAATTTAGTTTTTGCTTGTTGAATGTTAATACTTTTATATCATTTGCTTTTTCTCTGTATCTTTGTTCCCTGTGCTTTCTTCGTCAATTTGTTCCAAAAAGGGGGAGAGTAGTAGCTTATATCTGTTATGCTTACATTTACATCTATTGATTGCACTTGATTGGATTGGTCATTTTCTTGATGTAAGCGCAGGAATGATGTTAAGAGCTTGTGATTAGGGTCACATCAATGTATTTTTTTTATTTACATGTAATGTGTCATAGTATAGGATTTTGGTTACGAAATTGTTAAAGGGGGAGATATTGACAGGTTATGTAGTTGGCTAAATTTCGTGACATGTCTTATTTAATGTAATTCGGGGATTTGGATTATCAATCAAAAATA
>BRYE01000023.1:295000-297500 GCA_030159115.1 Actinidia arguta var. hypoleuca
TTGCGTAAATGAAAGCTAGCGATTGAAAATGAGGTCACAAGTAAACCCTATCCTCCGTTGATTCATACTAGTACCTATTCTGCATGTTGCATAGGATGGACAAATTCAACAGCCCCATGGGGGGAACTTCATTCGCATGAAAAAATGTCAAAATTCATATGTAAATGGATGCAAAATATTTTTTAAATGGCTCCATTCTGATTCCTTTTTTGGCTCGCTGCCTTAATTTTTTTATATTCACTTATTCGTTTTTTGTTTTCCTTAAGAAATAAAATCAGATATCCATCAAACCCTGAAAAGAAACTAGCTAAATAAATCTCTATTGGAACCATGTTTATGAAAAAATTTCATGAAAAGTCAATAAAAGACACCTCCAATATAAGATAAACAAGACATAGATAAAGAATTCATTGAAGTAGAATGACTTCTATTGTGACTATTTGACTTGGCTGGTGTTGCTTTTGACAGACGTCTTGGGAAATTGGTTAGGTAAAATAAATTATAAAATAACATGGTTTGCTTGTGGGAAGTCACCCTCACGAGATTTAAGTCAACTGTCTAAATTGGACTATTCGGACGAGTCGTGGCTTTACCACCCACGGGGGATATTATTTTACGATGAGTCCGTGAGGCTTCCCTTAGTAAAGAGGATTCATTTTATTAGAGACTTATCATTGCACTATGGTGGAATGGTAACATTTCTACAGGGGGAGAAACGCAAGCATAGGAGAGTGCCAAATGCACGTGGATGGAGCAAATAAGATGACAAGAAATAACCTATGAGAATATTTATATGCTTCATTTTGGGAGAATTCAGGTAGTTTTACTAGAGCTTTATTGAGTCGAGTGATTCTAATTGAACAAACAGTATTGGGTTATGGTTAGACAATAACAATAAATCACTCGTTCCGTCTTCGTTCAATATAAGTTCCTGCAGGTGTTGAACATTCTCACATAATGACTTCAACTTTTCATTAGTTGAATATAAAATTTTATAGGATAAGTCTAGAACAAATGAATGCCCCAAGAATTTTAATCCAGTGACTAATAAAAATTAGAGGATGAGAATTTTATGACCTTCGCTTTGCATTCCCCCCCCCCCCCCCCCCCCCCCCCTATCCTGAGAAGGGGTTGGAGAAAGGAACTCATCCCTAGCAAGCCATGCTCATAAAGAGTCGAGGTTTCAACAGGACGTGTACTTTGTTGCAGTATTGATGGATCCCTCGTTTCAGTGAAGCTGTTAAATAAAAGGCCAACGTTTTTTGATTTTTCATTCACTACGTGGCTTCCGACATTTCTTATATACTCATGCTCACTCAATGGCTGCCAACACCTACCCTAGATACGACGAGGATGATGAATACGATACCCATCCTAAGTTGGATTCAATATGACTCTACTTAAGTGATGCCATGCATGTAACGATTTTTATGAATGAAAAATTTCTCCTAACTCCATCCGGTTCGTAGGATCATGAGTGAGTATTATTGAGTTTCATTAGTGAGAGATCAAGACGAGTCCCATCAAATTTTGTTTCTGATAGTTTTTATGATTTGTTGAATTTTGTTCCATGAGTTGCATATACCGATACCTATTACATGGAGAATTACTTCAGTTAGGAAAGAGAAATTCACGGCTCTTCGTCTTTTTTTCTTCTTCTTTTTCTTATTTTGTTTGTCCTCTTTTCTTTTTTAGATGTTCTTAAGTATTTATTCTTTTTAAAAAGTCGACAACAAGAACGTTTAAATCAATGTGACTTTTAATTAAGTAATTTCAATTTGGAGGTATTTTATTGAGGTTTAATCATTTTTTGAGGTTTTCTTGTAGATATGCTTTCTCTTCCGGAATTCTATTTTTTTTAAGCTAATGATATTAGTTGATTGATTGACTTGGTAAAAGCTTATTATCAACTATGTTTACCAATTTAACAAGGTCGGTAGATATTACTTTTAAAATTTGTAACTTGTTAAAATAATATGTTCACCTACTACGTCAAAGATGAGCTAACATAATTAGACATAATGGCATGTGGCATGCATTTTGGTGCAATGGCATTGGAAATGTTCCAAATAGGTTGATCTTTAAGCTACGAAAAAGTATAGATATTGCGAGAAATTATTTAGTTCTCTTACATAAATTCTAGTAGTACTCTAACTTTAAATTTATTAAACTATACAATAAGATTCATTGTTTTTTCATCTAAATTGTGATCAATATATATAAATATGTCATTTATTAACTGATATATAGCATTGCTCTAACTGTCTAACAACACCAAATAATCTCTCAGATATTGCACATATCAAGCAAGAATTACAAGGTCTGACACCTTTACCCCCTCAATCTGATCAGAGGAGACCACACTGATTTTTTTTTTCTCTCTCCAAACGAAAACTTGTATATCTGTCCATGGTTTGGGAGTCCATTTATTAGTTCTTATCAAGAGGTTAGAAGAGTAAATTATTAACAACAAAAAGGATTTGTGCCCCAAAGTATATTT
>BRYE01000023.1:435000-440000 GCA_030159115.1 Actinidia arguta var. hypoleuca
CTTCTGGATCCTGAGATTCCCTACCCAAGCATGTGAGCCTCTAATGTATATGTCATTTCGACGTCATCTTTTCTTATTGAAGAAGCAAGCACTTGATAAACTCAATCATCCAGTGGAAGATCTCTTTGCATAATGAGCTGAATCTTCGATAGGATGAGGATGAAGGAGGACCTTTCTGCCAGATACTTCGAAAGTGCAGAGTCAAATATCTTTTGGAAAGGTTACAGTGAACTATAGTTTTACAGAATTGATTTCAATCCCTGATAGTTTAGTACACCATAATTACGAATGTTTGGGACCCACAACTACTCACGGGAAGAGGCCTTGAAATATCTCTACACACGATCTCTGGACCGTGATTTTAAAATTGACACGTGTCAAAAAAAAAGAAGAGAAAAGAAATGCAAAGGTTCACTTCGGCTAACAGACGCAAACGCACTCCTAATGGAAGCAAATAAAAAAATAAATTTCCAAAATCCAATCCAGGCTCTCTCTCTAGAAACGGCCAAAGGGGAAATCAAGAGGATATATATATATATATAGAGAGAGAGAGAGGAATAAAAGCAGGTGAGGAAGAGGGTTGCTGTGAATTGCGTTGCCGACAACGAATTGAAATAAAAAAAAAATTAAAAACCTAAAAGCGCATCTAAATCTTCTCAGTGATGGACTCAGAAATTACATTGAGATATATTTTCAATAGATCTTTCCGAAAAAACGTTTACGCACTTTTAAGACTCGGTTATAATCGTTTAGCCACTTTAACATTTGGCATCTATGAATACTATAGGTATAAGAATTGACTCGCAAACAAGATGGAAAGAAGCGTGGACCCGCTTTAAGACTTGGTTATAAAGAACTTTTCTCAATTGGATGACGCAATAAAACGAAAGCATATGATTTTAGAATGGGTGAACGTTTGGAGACCAGGTTGGAAAAGGATCCAATCTTTGGGTGAAAAAAAGACGGGGCTTCCTAGATCCATAAGACCTTTCCCCATGGATGCTTGACGGAGAGGGCTTGTTCGTGTTCCTATTCGGCAACACGATGAACTTCATCCCCTGTTCTTATTCCTCTCTCTCGATCCTCTTGATTTCTCCTCTGGCCTTTTTCGAGAGAGAGAGAGAGAGCTTGGATGGGTTTTCTGGGTTTTATTTTTATTTACTTCAATTAGGATTAGGAGATCTCAGTTACCTGCCGGATTGAACTTTTTTGAATTTAATTTTTTGGACACGTGTCAATTTTTCAAACACAGTACAGAGATTGGGTAAAAATTATGGAGCAATGATAGGTACATACCCAAATGAGTGTGTACAAGACACACCTCCTAACTAGGATTTTTTTAAAAATTTTAATTAGAGCGGGTCTCACTTGTTTGTGACACCCAATTTTAAGTGCGTACTTATCATTTTTTTAAATTATGAGCTTCGGATTATTGTGCAGATATTTTTACAATCATAAATAATAACGTACTAATAGACATTATTTTAATTAAGCGGAGGGCACAGCCGCCAGTTCACCAAGTTGGCAAGTTGGGTACCGTGGGCTCAAATGTCCAAACCAGGACAATAATAATACAAAACCCTCAAAACTGGAAACCAGCTAACGAAACGACCAATCAAACACTTGTTTGCGGAAAATTACTCGTTACTCTACCCTCCCTCAGTAAATAGTTAATCACAATATACACATTGTATATAAATAGTACGTACCCCTACAAATGCTTTCGCTTGTTAGCAAATTTTCTTGAATTCTGGTGCCCAGAAAGATCCCTCCCCCCCAAAAAAAGGGAAAAAGCTTTTTACATCCGTTTTTGTATTTGTATTTGTTTTTGTTTTTGTTTTTGTGGGTCATGGACGGAGAGAAGGAGAGGAGGATATTGGTGGCCGTGGACGAAAGTGAGGAGAGTATGTATGCACTGTCTTGGTGCCTCAACAACCTCCTCTCTCTCAACATCAACACCAAACACACCACCACTCTCCTCCTCCTTTATGTGAAACCCCCTCCTCCTGCTTACTCTTCCTTAGATGCCACGGGTAACAATCCATTTCTCTAATTGACATTTATTAATATATTTTTCTTCTCCCAGCTAACATTTGATCCCCTGTGGGGCTAACTAAATTAGCTCACTCATGTTTGACGGCTCCGTGAATGGTGTTTTCTTCTTCAGAATACCTTTTTGCAGGCGATGCTATCGCGAGCATGGAAAAGTACAGGAGGGACTTGGCCAATTCGGTGATGAGCAGAGCCGAAGAGGTCTACAGAGACTTTAACACCAGCGTACTACCCTCTCTCCCTCTATCTTCAAATTGGTTTGCACAGTTTTTTCTCTCTCCAGAAATTTAGATTGGTGTAAGATTTTGCAGGTAAAAGTGGAGAAGAAAGTGGGGAGCGGAGATGCAAAAGAGGTGATCTGTGTGGCGGTAGAAAAACTTGGAGCGGACATCCTGGTCATGGGAAGCCATGACTATGGGTTTTTCAAAAGGTGTTTGATTCAATTCCTCCATTAATATTGTGTGTATACTTCAAACCTAATCGCAGCATCGATCTAATAATTACTTCCTCCATTATTTTGTTAATTTGCAGGGCCCTGTTAGGAAGTGTGAGCGATTACTGCACCAAACACGTCAAGTGCCCGCTTGTGATTGTGAAGCGCCCGAAGAATGTTTGAATTTTGAACACGGAAGACGAAGAAACAGCCTCCTTTGCTTCCTGTGTGGTGTGGGCAACCGTCGTTGGGAGAATGAATGCGTGTATTATGATTGAGCAATTATGGAAACCACCACGATTCGGGTGTAGTAAATAATTGAATGAAATTCGAGGCCATTTCTGGTTGCACTCTGGTGCATACCCAATCATTTGAGAATTCTCAAGTACACAATTCAAAATGAATGGAGGATGGATGGATAGTCTCTTAAGTTTGGGTGGCTGTTCATGATTGCAAAAAAATCGCGTGAAAAATTGACTATGGGCAAGCACTCAAACCAATGTGATTTAATGAACTAGGAGTACAAAAAACCAAAAATATCTTCATCTTTTGCCAAATCGTCATGAGAATCCTATTGAGTTTTACGAAACACGTAAGAGTACAAATCAGTGAAGAAAAGCCATAAAGAAGAGGGTAAATCAATTCTTGATCTTCCTAGGGGTGTCTAAAAAAACCCGAAAATTAATAAATCGGACCGAATCGCTTTTTTTGGATTGGTCTATGATTTAATAGTTAAGTTCTGATTTTTAAAAGTTAAGAACCGGTAAATTTGGTTCGATTACTGATTTTTTTTTTTCAAATCGTGGTTCGAACCTAACAAGAATCGATTATATATATATGTGCATATATATACACGCATACATATTTATCTGGAACCGTAACACCTAACCGTCGTAATTCACACCTGCGCGTGATTGCTTTGGCTATCCCCAGCAAAAATCTTGCCACTTCCCATTGATATTTGGATTACTCCATCATCTTCCCATCAAAACCTTTTCACCTTCTTTCTCTACCCAAGATTTTATCAGTTCTACATCTATTTAACACAACTAAATCTACTTTCATTATTTAAATGAACAATTTTGTTTGCATTCCAACCAAATCGCTCTTTCCAAAATCTGGAAATCGGAATTGGTTGATGTTGCTTAGCACATCACAAATGCAAACTAAGTTTGCATTCTTAGTTTCTTATGCGTGATGGATGTGTCAAAAAGGTATAAAAAACAACAAATGGTGATTTTGTTAGAACTTGGAAATCAACTGCAGCAGCATCTCGTTAAGCTCTATGTTCATTTATGTAGCAGGGGAAATATAAATGTAAGTTCAGATTTCAAGTTCCACGACATATGGTTATTGATTTGACATGACAAGCTCTCATCTGAGACTTAAACATGAGATTGTGTTTTAGCACTTGCATATGCAATGGGTAAAAGAATGCCAAAAGTGTGTTGTGGGTTAGTTGTGTGCGTGCATGTAATGCCAAAGATGGCTCCATCATATGGTATCTTGTTCACATGTTGTGCTAACTCATGTTTGTGTCAACATGCACATGCAGCACATGGCACAGGTACTTTTGCATATCCAATGTCATGGTTAAGATTTAATAACTAGTGGTTGTTAATTTTTTGGCAAGGGGACGACTTGGATTAGTTGGTGATGTATGGTTTAGGCTAGGCGTACAGCAGTAATTCCCGTTTACTACCTAGATGGCCGCTGCTATCGAATCAAACGTTGTTGGCCTTGTCCTAGTATTGTTGTATATGTATCACTGGTTACTTGACCAAACAACTGTCTTGTGACTCTGACTGGCTTTTTTTCTTTATACTTTGATGACATTAGTTTTGATCAGTGATTGCCATATTTTCCTCATGTTTTCTCCTCTTTCTCTGGGCTAGGGTCTCATGTTCCCTCTCATTTAAATGCAACGTTTATTTGAGTGCGGTTTTATCTTTATTATTGTTGTTTATTTTGTTTTGGTTACTCGAACAACTTGCATTTTTGTTTCTCCCACTTCTTTTAAGTTTTACCTTTTCCTCTTGGGGGGGAGGCTTTGCTAGCATATCCCACAATTCGGCCTCTGGCATAGCTTTCGTCATATCCTGTACAGGCTGTACAATTTCATCTTGAAATTCATCTTGTAGAGACCTTTGCTGAATGAGGTGGATGAATGGCTAGACTAGCTAGGAAAGAGTAGATATTGAAGTATGCAGGAATGTATTTTAAATGATAGGATTAACAAATCTGGTGTAGGAAGATGACGAACATACGATTGGGATGGCCCGATGGGGAAGAGTGGTCGCCCTATGATACAAATGGAAAAGCCCCTGCCCTAATTCCATCGTTTGGGTAGAAGATGAACATGACCTGGATTGGGGTGTAGGATGACCATGGAGTTTGGATGAGTTCAAGATGATGATTTTAATAACTTCAGTCAATATCGCTTGGTCGTGCTAATGTGATGTCAGGTTTCACTAAGCTCTCTTACTATTTGTTACATTTTGGTTCTGTAGTTTAT
>BRYE01000023.1:445000-450000 GCA_030159115.1 Actinidia arguta var. hypoleuca
TTTATCTGGTGTAAGTTGGATAGAACTCTAGTTAACAGCCGATGGGTTCTAGAAGGCCTAAGGGCTCATGCAAATTTTGAATTTCCTAGGAAGCTTTCTGACCACTCCCCTTGTGGTTTCTCTCTTTGAGAACATCAAGCAAGGGGCAAAACCTTTCAAATCTTTTAACATGTGGTCTCAGCATGAGGATTTTCAGGGGATTGTAGATATGGTTTGGGGCTTCCAAATCCAAGGCAGTGCTATGTTTAGATTATGCAGAAAATTGAAGCTTTTTAAGGACCCCCTTAAAGCTCTCAATAGGAAACACTTTTCCCACATTTCTTCAAGAGCTGCTACAGCTGAGGCCAGCCTATTCGATATCCAACAGCAATTACATGATAATCCTACAGATTCCCTTCTATAGGAGCAAATGATAGCGCTTAAATCCTCCGCTCTCAAACTGGCCGAAGCTGAGAGAAGCTTTTGTTCTCAACTTGCAAAGATGAAATTCTTAAAGGAAAGTGATAAGGGATCAAAATTCTTCCATGATTTGATCAAGAGAAACAGAAATAAATGCCAGATTGTGTCCCTAACCCTATCGGATGGGTCCAGAACAACCTCCTACCAAGAGGTCAGCAATGCATTTATAGAATTTTACAAAGGTCTTCTTGGCACTAGATCCTCCTGTGCCCAATTAGACAATAGTATTCTGGTGGATGGTATGCTAGTGAGTGAGGATCAGGCTATGACTTTGATTGGTGATGTTTTTGATGAGGAGATCAAGGAGGCTTTGTTTAACATTGGAGATGATAAAGCTCCAGGTCTGGATGGGTTCTCTGCCTATTTCTTCAAGAAAGCCTGGAGGACAGTGGGTGCAGAGTTCTATGAGGCAATTAAAGAATTCTTCTCTTTAGGGCAATTGCTTAAACAAATGATTCATTCAATAATTGCCCTTGTCCCTAAAAGTAATAATGCCTCTAGAGTGGAAGATTATCGTCCGATTGCTTGCTGCAACGTCTCATACAAGGTTATATCAAAAATTTTGGCTTGACTGTCTCCCATTTTGGTAAATCTGATAGACCCTGCTCAAGCTGCTTTTGTCCAAGGCCGAAGTATGGTAGAGAATATCTATTTGGTTCAGGAGCTCCTTAAACGCTATGGATGGACTCGGATTTCCCCTAGGTGCAGCCTAAAAATTGATTTAAAGAAGGCCTATGATTCCATCAACTGGGACTTTATAAAGGAAGTTCTTACAGGATTGGGGTTCAGCAGCCTTTTTGTGGGTTGGATTATGCGGTGTGTATCCACCACGTCCTACTCAATCTCTATTAATGGATCCCTACACGGCCAACAAGGCATAAGACAAGGGGACCCAATATCCCCATTTCTATTTGTGATGTGCCTAGAATACCTAATTCCATCATTTTACGGATAGAATTACAGGTTATATAACCTCTTGGGTAGGTATGACGCTCTCCTATGCTAGTAGATGCAAGCTAATTAGATCAGTATTGTAGGGAGTTGAATGTTTTGGGTTATCCAGCCTGCCCATGCCTACCGAGGTAAAGGCAAAAATCATTCGGATGTGCAGGAATTTCCTATGGGGAGACCAGTGTTACATTCCTAAAAAGGCCATTTTAGCTTGGAAATATATTTGCCTCCCCAAAATGGAAGGAGGTCTGGGATTTAAGAATCTAGAAGCTTGGAACTTGGCCTTTATTTCAAAACATCTCTGGAACATTCAAGCTAAAAAAGACTCTCTGTGGATCAGATGGGTTAACCAAAATTAAACAAGACTCGAAGCTAATGAAGCATGTGCTGGTCATTCAGGACAAGATTCTGGCAGGTGAGGGATCTATACAGGTAGCAAAAAAATAGAATAAAACATTGGGTTACTAATGATAGATTTAGCACAAGAGCAACCTATGATTTCTTTAGACCACGGGGGATGAACCTCACTTGGCCAAAAGTGATATGGCATAGCAGCCTCATTTCTAGACACTCCTTCCTCTTATGGTTGGGGTTGAGAGATAGACTCCTTACAAGAGATAAGCTTCAAGGGCTCGTAGAAGACCAGATATGCCCCTTGTGTAATGCTGCGAATGAATCTATAAACCACTTATTCTTTTAATATATTGTGGGAAAACAAGTTTGGTTACAAATCAAGCAATGGCTGGGTATCTTACGAGCAATGAGTACATTAAAAATTGTTGTTAAATGGATCACTAAGGAGGCCAGGGGCACGGGGGTCCAAGCTAAAACCAAGAAAATAAAACTTGCATTATTCAATTTATTCTATTTAGGAGGCAAGAAATGAGAGGATATTTGAAAGCAAGGTCAAGCAACCAGAGGCCATTGTGAGACGCATACAAATACAGGTGTATAGGGTTATCTATAACCTCTACCTTGACATAACTGGACTGTGATGGGTTTGCTGTCTGATTTATTTGGGAGATGTATTGATTTGCTTTAGAATGGGTTGTACGTGTACCTAGATCTTTGCTTTATCTGGTATAATGCTCTATGTTAATTATTCATGTCATTGGCCTCTAGTAGTTTGCAGTGTGTTTGCATGCAGCCTCCCCCTTGTTTCTCTACAAATTCTCTCCAGAAATTGCTAAATGTTGCTGTGTTGCTGGGCTGATGAGTATCTACTAGGATGATGAGAATTGGGCTGTAATTGAAAGCCTGTTGTTTGCTTGCTCTTCCGTGGCTTCTAGTTGAGATTGTTGTTGCATTCATCATGGTCATGTTCGAAGTTGTTGTTGGTTCTGAGTTGTTGGTTCTGCTGGCTTTGCTTAATTCATTATCATATAGTTTCCTACTGTGATTGTTGATACATTCCTCTTGCTTTGTTTGATGCTACATCCCTCATGGTCTTATTTGATGTTGCTGCTGGTTCTGTGCTGTTGGCTCTACGAATTAGGTTGCCTACTGTTAAGGTCTTGCTACTGTTACGTCTTTTTCTAATTCTGCTGCTGTTGTGAATTGTTGATGGTGGATGGTTAGAGGTTGCATCAATTAAGGATTAGGCTATCTTGTTGATACTGCTGCTAAGGTCTTAGTGTTGCTACTACTTTTGATGCTGCTATTGCAAAATTGTAGCTGTCTTCTGGAGCAGATCAAAGGCTGGGGGTCATACAAAGATGGGGTTGTTAAGTGAAACTGACGCTGGGTTCTACCCTCAAGTCCTTTGCTATTGTTTTTTGTTGTTGCTCTGTTGTGTCTGCTGCTGCTGTTCTACTGCTGTCCTACTGCTGCTGGTTTGCTGCTGCTATATTCATTTTTTAGCAGAAATTGTATTTGAAGTTTGGAGGGTTTCTCTGAGCCCAAATCCTGAAGTTTCTGTTGTAGTTCTTTTGCTATAGAGTTGGCTAAAAAAATATCTACTATAGGTTATAGCTGAGTCCTAATAAGATCTTGTTGCTGCTGTTTGTTGCTTCTAATGTTGTTGTTGTTGCTGGCTGATGTTGCTGTTGATGCTCATGTTGCTGCTGTCGATGATGGTCTGATGTTGCTGCTATGAAAAGGTTGCTAGATTCAGAGTTTTGTTGCCGGATTCTGGTTCGCATCACAGGGCTAAAAAAATGATGTTGTTACTACTGCTAAAGTTGCTGCTGCACCATTTATTGATGTTGATGTTGATGTTGATATGGATTTTTTGATGCTAAGGATGTTGCTGCTGAGGTGGTTGTTGTGATTTTGCTATTGAGTCTGGTTAGGTTCGCAAGGTCTTGTTGTCGCTGCTACTGCTGCGAAATTGTTGTTGAATTTGGTTCAGTTCATAGTATATGTTTTCTTGCTTGTATAGGTGAACCTCAGACCTATTGGTAAATGGTCTTGGCATGGTCTATGCATTTGGCTCCTGGGATTTTTTTCCTGCTAAGATAGCTGCTGTATTTAGCTCTGGCAGATTCTTATTGAGGGAGGGGCTTGTCTTATGAGATTCTGCACATCCTGTGTGCCTTGCTGGTTTGTAGCTTGCTTGTTGCTACTGCTACTTGTGCCTTGCTGGTTTTTGTGGCGTTACTGTTGCTGCTGCATGTGCTTTGGTGGTTTATAGCTTTGCTGCTGCTGTTGCCCGGGCCTTGCTGTTGGAATGTCTGCCAACCTCAATTGGTGGCTGCTATCTGTTTGGTCTCTATTTTGGGAGCCATTGTTTTGGCCTGGTGTAGAGGCAGTGATCTTTTAAAATGTATTTTTCTTGTTTAGGCCTAGTGCCTCTTGTCAGTCTCTTGGGCGTGTCCGGAGATCTCCTGTACATTCTCATTTGATCAATGAATTATTTATTTACCGATAAAAAAAAAATTAAGCAAAGGTTGTCTGGGCGATGGGCTAAAAAATGATGCCAAAAGCTCTGGCCACCACCCACTCTCCGCCAGCTCTATTTGCTTTTTTGTTTCACCATTTTATAATAATTACTTCGTATAGTATACAACACGAACAAAGACTCTAAACCACTCTTTTAAGCTGATTTAATGCAGTAAAATTTGGGGTGCTGTTCACAATCCAAGTACGATTAGTAACCCATGTCAAGCAAAATGGGTCAACAAAAAATGAAGATATATTTACAAAATGATTTGAAATTCATAACTTGGTTTGACTCTTAGGCTGTGTTTGGATCGAGGATTTGGTGAAAGAAAAGGATAAAGATATGAAAATATTGGAAATGAAAAAGTAAGTGGATCTGACAGACTTGAACGGTCGGATCCTCAAATTTTTCCATTTCCATTTCTTTCACCCGCACCAAATCTTGGTACAAATAAAGCCTTAAATTGTACCCAAAGATATGAATATGATAGAGTAACTTTTTTATTATATTTTACAAATTACAAGTCTTTGGACTTTGAAGGTCTTGTATGTGTTTTCCAAGCAAAGATGAGAGAGCCGTTGTTTTAAGGCAAAAGCTTTCAACCATCCTAATTTGTGTGCCTGTACCTCCATCAGAGCATGGATCATAAAACGGAGCTGATTTTGTGTACCTATACCTACAATGTAGGACCATGCTAGGCTAGGCGATC
>BRYE01000023.1:470000-482500 GCA_030159115.1 Actinidia arguta var. hypoleuca
TTCAATTTTTCTATTTCCTTATTCCTATATTATTTAGTTTTTTTTAATGTGGAATTTTGATTTCTTTCATACTTTTTCTCCTCCTATAGTTTTAATTTTTGGTTTTGCTTCTTATGATTGTTATAATTTAGTTTTTTTTATATCTTTAATGAAGTTTTTCTCTTCTTTTTTTTTGTTTATATAATTTTACGTCCCTATTTTTTGATATTTTTCCCCCTCTTTCTTAAAATATTTTTTTTGAATGAGATATTTTATTTCATATTGTATATTTTTTTCAGTTTTGCTTTTTATAATTAAACATTCAATTTTTTTTTCTTCGTTTGTACTTTTAATAAAGAAGATTCTATCACTTTTTTTCTATATATAATATTTAATATCCATATTGTTTGACTTGTTTTGTTTTTTTCATGATTTTTTTTTTCTCGTATATTCGATTTTGTTTTTTCTGATTGTTAATTTAGTTTTTTTTTTTTGTATCTTTAATGATACTTCTTTCATTTTTTTCTATATATATAATTTATGTCCCTATTATTTGATCTTGTTTCTTCTTCTCTTTTTTGTAGAATTTTTTTTTCATGTGTTACGTGCTTATTTTTTTAAAAAATTTTGTAGTTTGATTTTCACTTTTGTTTTTTAATGATTGTTTCAATCAATTTTTTCTATTTCTTTTTTTCTCTATTATTTAGTTTTTTTTTAATGTGGAATTTTGATTTCTTTCATACTTTTTCTCCTCCTATAGTTTTAATTTTTGGTTTTGCTTCCTATGATTGTTAATTTAGTTTTTTAATATCTTTGGAAGTTTTTCTCTTTTTTTTCCTTTATATATAATTTTGTGTCCCTATTATTTGATACTTTTTTCCCCCCACGTTGAATTTTTTTGAATTTGGAATTTTTTTCATGCTTTCGTGTTTTTTTTTCTTTTGTAGTATGATTTTTAGTTTTGCTTTTCATAATTGTTCATCCAATTTTTGTTTCTATCTCTTTTTTATTTTCTAATTTGCTTGTTTATATTTTTAATAAATTTCTCTCATTTTTTTTGTCTATATAATTTTACGGCCCTATTCTTTGATTTTTTTCCCCTGTTATTTAAGTTTTTTTATGTAAAAATAATTGAACATTCAAGTTTTTTTTCCTTCGTTTGTACTTTTAATGAAGCTTCTATCATTTTTTTTATCTCTTTATAATTTGATATTTAGTTTTAGTTTTTTTTAATGTGAAATTTTATTTGTCCTTTTTTTGTGGTTATCTTTGAAGTTTCTCTCATTTTTTATTGGTTGAATACTTTTTTTTTAAATTATTATTTTTGAATGTGGAATTTTATTTGATGCTTTCATGCTTTTTTCGTTATTGTAGTTTATTTTCGATTATGCTATTTATGATTGTTGATCTTGTTTTGTGGTTTTCTTATTTGCTCGTTTGTATCTTTAATTAAACTTTTCTCGTTTTTGTTTCTCTCTTTATAATTTTATATCCCTAGTCTTTTATATTTATTTTTTCTCTTGTTTGGTTCTTTTTTTGAATGTGGAATTTTATTTCATGTTTTCATGCTTTCTTTTTCTCTTTTAATTTATTTTCGGTTTTGCTTTTTACAATATTCAAGTTTTTTTTTCTCTTTCTAACTTTTTTTCGTGTTTTTTTCTTATTTGCTCAAAGCTTCTCTTATTTATTGTTTCGTTCTGTATAATTTTAGCTTCTCTCATTTTTTTTCTCTCTATATAATTGTATATCTTTGTTTTTTCATACTTTACCCCTCTTGTTTAATTTTTTTTTTTAAATGTGAAATTTTATTTCATGCTTTTTTTTTCTTTTTCCTTTTGTTTTTAGTTTTTCTTTCTTTGTATCTTTAATGAAGCTACTTTCAATTTTTTTAATATAATTTTATATCCCTATTTTTTTGTTTTTTCAATTTTTTTTTTGAATGTGAAATTTTATTTATATGCTTTTTATGCATTTTTCCCCCTCTTCATGTAGTTTGATTTTTGGTTTTTCTTTTTTATGATTGTTCATCTTTTTTCGTAGTTTCCTAATTTGGTCGTTTGTATTTTAATAAACATTCTCTCTCATAAACGTAAAAGGACTCATGCCCATTTCGAACGGATGCCTACTCCTACCCCTGTCGAATGGATCCAACCTGCATGATTTACTACCGAAATTTTTGTGGGAAACTCCTGCTTTACGATGGCAAAGTATCCTAAGAATGTTCCTGCTCCTCAGATTTGTAAGAGGGGGTACGTAGCCGCCCCATGTAAACATACTATTAAGCTTTTAAGCAATGATCAGGATCCACTACCTGTTTCTGAGAGCTTGTGAAAACCAACGGGTTAGCCTTTCCACCTCATTCGTAGGTCAAAGGTCCTTTCATGCGTGAAGGCTTCCTCTCTATTTGGAGTGGCATTTGCATTTGTTCGGTTTGTTGGGCTTATTGGATGCCTGCGATGGGTGTGGTTGATGTATTCCTGCCTGAGGTACGAATGTCACTCTGTTCGTTACTTGAAAGACTTTTTTATGGAGAAAGCTGAAAATTCGTTGTTCGATCTAATATTGGGTGAGCCTTTTGTCATTTCTGGTGAAACATAACAATGCAGTGGCAGAAAAAACTTCTGAATCGGCGAGCGGAGTGCCATGTGAAACTAGATAAAAATACAGTGACCATTGTTAAACTGTACGCAATCCGCATTCGATTGTCCTAGTCCATGCTTTATTTGAACTCATGATCGGTAAGATTCTACTTGGATCATTGAATAGGAAATGCAAATATGTGGAAGTGTTAGCAGAGAAACTCATGGTTGTCGTTTTTCCTTTTTTCTTGTTTCAGACCAGGAGCAGAATTTTAGCGTAGGATGATTGGGATTGTTTGAGAAAAAGAAGGGGTGTTGGGTCTGTCTGTTTCTTTGGACAAGTTTTTTCTATCCACGGCAAGGTCTTGATAATAATAATAATAATAATAATAATAGAGAGAAATGGAAGGAAAAAAAAAGAAAGATTTGGTGTGGATTTGTTTCTTTATTCTTATCAGGGAATTTTTTTTGGCGAATTTGATACAATGATCATGGCAGCCTGACTGCGACCATCCGGCTCAAAAGGAGTTCCTTTCTTCATCAGGTGAGGTAAAGGTTGACGTGAAAATGATTTTTACCATTTCTTTTAATGTCATGAGTGAAAAAAAATAAAATTGTGGGTCGATTTAGGTGAATTTACGGATATATATATCAAAATTGTGGCTCTTGTGTGTCGTATTCATTATTTATCTACTTCATTTGTACTATTTTTTATTTTTTATAGTTATAATTTCATCTCTCTTTAGATACCCTTCCTCTTTCACTTTTTCTTTTTTTAATAAAAAATCATTTCTCTGTTAGTAGCTTTTAGGCACACCCATTAACTTCCTTCACACTTTAATTTTCCCTTACATCAATTTTTCACTAAAATATCATGTTTTTCATTTTTTTTACAATTGATTACAAAGAAAAGTTGGATGTATTCAAAGTTTTTTAATAAAAATTATTAGGATATATAAATATTTCATGTTTAATTCTTGTAGTGATTTGCTAAAAAAAAAAGATTTATTTAAACATAATAAAAAAAAAACTGTGCATAACACGAGTTTGAACATTTATAATATATATAAAGCGGAAGAATTGATTTTGAACCTCTATGATTTTGCCACATAGAATCATATATTATATTTTTTCCACATGGCATATCTATAGATACCACATAGGACAATAAATTCCTTTTAATACTTTAAAATTATTACATGCTTTTCGTCTTTCTCCCCTCTTGTTTCTTTTAGAAACTTCCGTCTCCTCTCCTTCATTTCCTTTTCTTGTTCCTTTGAATTCCAGTCATTAAATAAATATATGTGAAGATGTAACCATTAATTAAGTTATTTAAAACCCGTGTCAAGTTTGATTAGAAAATTTACATTTAATTCAGAGGAAAAATAATAGAACGACTTTTAATAAAAAGATACCACGTTGTTTTGAACAATGTTAAAGAGTTTTACCGAGTGTACTCACAAAAATTTAAGAGAGCTTTTTTAGTTTTTTTTCCCTCCCCTCTTCATTTTCTTTCATTCAAACAGTCTCTTCTTGCACTACCAGTATAATAAATACATTAACTTCCATTAATTAGTGGTTAATTCATCCTCCATATATTTTCTATTTATTCACTTTTCAGTTTTTTTCACAGTACTTTAAATTACTTTATCTATTTTTGATTTTAAGATTTGTGAAGGAAAAAAATGATAAGATGGGAAACTTTGATGGACCCACACATTTTTTATTTCTCCGCGTGAATTTCTCCAAAAAATTAAAATTCAAGTACAATTCAATTTTTTGGCAAGAGGAGAAATACAAACTCTATCTTTAAAAAATAAATTTTGTTATTAATTTTAACAAAATTTTTATTACAAATTCATCATGTACTACTAAAAAAAATTAGTGTTTATTACAAAAAATGTAATAAATTAACGAAAATAATTGATTTTATAAGAAAAATTGAATAAATAGGATTGTTTGAGGGGAAAAAACAAAGAAATTTAAAATATTTATTTATCTTAGAGAAGGTTAATGAACTTTACCTAAAAAGATGGAAGACAAGCAATTTGAAATTGTTTGTCCCAACTTCATGTTCTGCTTTGTAATGTTAAAATAAAAACTAATTTTAGAGAAGCTTTTATATGATGTTTTTCAACCTGTTTTTTTACATAATCAATTTTTAAGATAAGTTCAACTGCAACAAATACTCGCAATATCTCGGTCACAGATATGGGATAAGTGCTTAATTCTTTGAGATGTTGTGTATAGTCTATTAATCTGATCCAAACTGTTTATCTAATAAAATTGTACTGATTGTATGTCAATAGCCATATAATATAATCATATTTTGTCTTGTACTAAACACAAGTTGATGAGACACAAAATAAAGAGTCTGTGTGAGTGGCTCTATCTTGCGGTTAACAAGCTTTTAATAATTTTATAGACGGGAATTTGGAGTAACTGATCATGGCTACAGAAATCCGATCGAATTTTTTTTTCTCTAGCTTATATGCTCAATGGGCTTTATAAATTGATTTATAAATTGAATGACTCAGTTTATAAAGACGTGCTAATGATGAGCTCATAAAAATGGTAGCATGAGAACCTCAAATCTAATTAACTGTGGTGATACTAGCGCTTAAAGTTAAATTAAGCATCCAAAAATTTAGAATAATTACTGAAGTGAAAGAATGTAATGCCTCTTCACAAGTTGATTATTAGCATTCTTCTATGTTACCATTATGCTTATAATAAGATTCAGAAAAGAATATTTAGAAAATGTAAAAGTGAAGAGAAGTAGCCAACTTTTTTCCAATTTAAGCAGTCCATGTATACGAAACTGAGAGTGACTTGCACTGCAGGAAAAAAAAAAGAAAGAAAAGAAAACGGGAAGCAAAACAAAGCCATGGGGTGTTTGCGAACAGGTTAGACCCAGCCCTGTTTGTAGCGGCGAAAGAGGTCCTCCGATTGGGCGTTCTTGTACGCGCTACAAGCGATGACAAACCCAGATTAGAACCACCACTGCTATGATCAAGATCACGTTAGTTCTCCTCCATTCCTTTCTGAGGTTTCCTAGCAGACCAGCTTTGCAAGAATCGCAATTGTAGCAGAGTTGGGTTTGGTCATTATTCCAGATAGCGCAATCCGGATCCAGTGATCTTCTGCGACATCTCTCCTACATTTGACCGCCACTGGAGTCTCATCCTACCGTTCATGTTTTCCCAACAAGAGAGAAGGGCTGGGGGTGGGTTGGGTGGTGCGACGGCGGCGCTGGCGTTAGAGGAAGATGTCACCGGTGGTGGCTTTGATGGATTTATCTTAGGGTTGGGACTTGAGAAGGTTAGGACAGGGGTAATTTAGGACTATTGAGAACAAAATAAAAACCGTAAATTTAATTTGGATTGCAGTGGGAGAAATGGGTGTATTGGTTTGAAATTTGAAAATATGGAAACAAATCTTTTGTAAGATTTGGGCCTTCAACGGTCTGGAAATATGAACGTTATAGCCGCGCCTATATATATTCACATCAGTGTTTCTAGTGAGAGAAAATCCTCTCTATTCGTCACGATCAGTCTCCAGACCAGAGCGAGAGAGAGAAGAAGAAGAAGCCCGTCTCCATTGATCCCTTCAATTTCAGGTTCTCAATCTTTCCTCTCTCCTTCACCTATTCAATCTTTCACCTTCTTCTTTCGTTTTTCCGTTCAATTTATCGTGTTTGTTTGTGCAAAATTCAGGAGATAATGAAAGAAACTAGTAGTGAATCTTTGTTGAAGCTTATTCTTATTATTTTCCTGTGTCTACAAATCTGGATTGATTTTAGTAACGGATTCTTTCACAGATCCTGTTTGGTTGCACAGATACCGTGGGAGAATGACACGATTCGTCTCTGGAGTTAAGAATTTTCTTGTGTCTTGAGAAACCAGATGCCTATTTCTCCCCCCTTTCTTTTGTTATTTTGATTCATTTTAAGAATTTCTGATCATTGTTTTTTTTTCTCGGTTTTCAAAATTTTAGTACTAGAAATCCCAATTTTTTGTTAAGCTGATTTAAATGACACGATTATTATGTGGTTTCTTTCTCTCTCTCTCGATTGCATCCTCCCTGAGTTGGTCTCTATGTTTTAGGAATGCTTCCGATATCAAGATGAAGAAGCGGCAAAGACGAAAGTGCAATTCCAATTTCTTTGATCAATCGGTAATTTTGATCAATTTTTTATTTGGGATTCGTTGAGGCAAAACTAGGGCTTATATTGGTGTTTGGTTTCTATTGAGGCTGTAGGTAGGGAATGAATTGGTGTTCTCTTCACTCCCACCCAAAAGAAGGGGACCAGATCGGAGTCCCTTACATTGTTGCTGCCGTTGACCTCAACAGTTTCAAGTGAGTCTTCTTTTCAATATTTTTTGTTTTTTTGGGGTTATTTGTGGACTAGTTAGTTTGAGAAAATATGGTGTATGAACTTATGAAGGTTGGATATTTTGATAGTATTGCTACTCAAGTGATGTTGTTCTATATTTATGGATTGTTGGTTTGTGGGTTTGATATAAGCATTGATTTTGGACCTTATTGCAAGTCCCTATCTAGGTGTATGTGTATAATATGTGCATTCATACATTCATTTATTATGTGAAATTATTGCTTTAGTATATCATCTTTGAATAATGTATGGTTTCTATGTCATTCATTATCTCTCCCTCGCTCTTTTAACTATTTGATATAGTTTGTAAGTAGTGTACAGTTTCTAAATAAGTCAATGTTCAATTTTGACAATGTCACCACCTACGTCACCACTACCACCACCCCACCACCATGCCAATCTAGGTATTGTCAGTGTAACCATGATTCTTATTCAATTTTCGTATTGTTGTTGATGACAATTGATGGAATTTTATACGAGCACAAAAAAATTCTTAATGGTAGATCTTATGATTGATGGGGGGTGCAAGAATGTTTATCAATAGACTTAAACAAAAATGAAAAAACACCCAATCTTTTTTTTTTTTTTTTTTCTTGTTTGTATCTTTCAACAAAACTTCTCTTGTTTTTTTATCTCTCTACAATTTTGTATTATATTATTTTTATATTTTTCCCTTCTTGTTTAGTTTATTTTAATGTGATTTTTTTGTTTTTTTCATGCTTTTTTTCTCCTATAGTTTGATATTCGATTTTGCTTTTTATGATTATTAATTTAGTTTTTTTTGTTTGTATCTTTAATGAAACTTCTTTAGTTTTTTTTCCATATAATTCTATTCTATTCTATATCCCTATTATTTGATATTTTTTTCTATTGTTTTTTTTTTTTGAATGTGGAATTTTTTTCTCAAGTGTTTCGTGCTTTTTTTGTCAAGTTTTACAGTTTGATTTTCACTTTTGTTTTTTATGACTGTGTTCATTCAATTTTTTTCTATTTCTTTATTCCTCTCTTGATTAGTTTTTTTTAATGTGGAATTTTTATTTCTTTCATACTTTTTTGTCTCCTATAGTTTGATTTTTGGTTTTGCTTTTTATGATTGCTAATTGAGTTTTTTTTGTATCGTTAATAAAGTTTCTCTCTTTCGTGTTTTTTTTTTTAGTTTGATTTTTTATTTTACTTTTTATGATTGTTCATCCAATTGTTTTTCTTTCTATCTCTTTTTTATTTTCTAATTTGCTCATTTGTATTTTTAATGAATTTTCTCTTGTTTTTTTGTCTATATAATTTTACGTCCCTATTCTTTGATAGTTTTTCCCTCTTTCTTAAATTGTTTTTTTGAATGAGAAATTTTATTTCATACTTTCTTCTACTGTAGTTTTTTTTTTCGGTTTTGCTTTTTATAATTGAACTTTCAAGTTTTTTTTCCTTCGTTTGTACTTTAGTGAAGCTTTTATTATTTTTTTCTATATATATAATTTAATATCCCTATTGTTTGATTTTTTTTGTTTTTTTCATGTTTTTTTTTTCATGATTGTTAATTTAGTTTTTGTTTGTTTGTATCTTTAATTAAACTTCTTTTGTTTTTTTTCTATATATATAATTTTATATCCCTATTATTTTATATTTTTCCTTTTTTTTCAAATGTTTCGTGCTTTTTTTAAAGTTTTGTTATTTGATTTTCACTTTACTGCTCATTCAATTTTTTTCTATTTCCTTATTCCTCTGTTATTAAGTTTTTTTATTTTTATTTCTTTCATACTTTTTCTCCTCCTATAGTTTTGATTTTTGGTTTTGCTTTTTATTATTGTTAATTTAGTTTTTTTTTGTATCTTTAATGAAGTTTCTCTCTCTTTTTTTTCTATATATATAATTTTGTGTCCTTATTATTTGATATTTTTTTCATGCTTTCGTGTGTGTTTTTCTTTTGTAGTTTGATTTTTGCTTTTGCTTTTTATGATTGTTCATCCAATTTTGTTTCTCTCTCCCTTGTTTTTTTTTCTAATTTGCTCGTTTATATTTTTAATGAATTTTCTTTCATTTTTTTTCTATATAAGTTTACATCCCTATTCTTTGATATTTTTTCCCCTCTTATTTAAGTTTTTTTTTTTTAATAAGGAATTTTATTTCATATTTTTTTCTATTGTAGTTTTATTTTCGGTTTTGCTTTTTATAATTGAACATTCTAAGTTTTTTTTTCATTCGTTTGCACTTTTAATGAAGCTTCTATCGGGTTTTTTTCTATATATATAATTTAATATCCCTATTGTTTGATATTTAGTTTTAGTTTTTTCTTAATGTGAAATTTTATTGGTCTTTTTTTGTGGTTATTTTTGAAGTTTCTCTCATTTTTTATTGGTTGAATATTTTTTTTTAATTATTTTTTTGAATGTAGAATTTTTACTTGATTCTTTCATGCTTTTTTTGCTATTGTAGTTTGATTTTCAGTTATGCTATTTAAGATTGTTGATCTTGTTTTGTGGTTTTCTTATTTGCTGGTTTGTATATTTAATGAAGCTTTTCTCATTTTTGTTTCTCTCTTTATAATTTTATATCCCTATTCTTTGATATTTATTTTTTCTCTTGTTTAGTTCTTTTTTTGAATGTGGAATTTTATTTCATGTTTTTATACTTTCTTTTTCTCTTTTAATTTGATTTTCAATTTTACTTTTTATGATTATTGATTCAAGTTACTCTTTCTAAATGTTTTTTTTTTATTTGCTCATTTATATCTTTAATGAAACTTCTCTTATTTATTGTTTCGTTCTATATAATTTTAGCTTCTCACGTTTTTTTTTCTCTATATAATTTTAAATCTTTATTCTTTCATACTTTTTCCCCTCTTGTTTAGTTTTTTTTTTAAATGTGGAATTTTATTTCATGTTTTCATGCTTTTTTTTTTCTTTTTCCTTTTGTGATTTTTTATTCAAGTTTTGGTTTTTCTTTCTTTGCATCTTTAATGAAGCTACTTTCAATTTTTTCTTTCTTTCCTCCTAGCCCTGCTGAATGGATCCAACCTACACAATTTACTACCGATTTTTTTGTGGGAAACTCCTGCTTTTCGATGGCAAAGTATCCTAAGAATGTTCCTGCTCCTCAGATTAGGGTAGGCTTGTTTTATAAGAGGGGTACATAGCCGCCCCATGTAAACATATTATTAAGCTTTTGAGTAATGATCAGGATCCACTCTCTGTTTCTGAGAACTTGTGAAAACCAACGGTCAAGGGTCCTTTCATGCGTGAAGGCTTCCTCTCTATTTGGAGTTTGCGTTTGTTCAGTTTGTTGGGCTTATTGGATGCCTGCAATGGGTGTGGTTGATGTATGCCTGCCTGAGGTACGAATGTCACTCTGTTCGTTAGTTACGTGAAAGACTCTTTTTATCAAGAAGGTTGAAAATTCGTTGTTCAATATAGATTGTGGTGAACCTTGTCATTTCTTGTGAAACATAACAATGCAGTGGCAGAAAAAAACTTATGAATTGGTGAGTGGAGTGCCACATGAAACTAGATAAAAATACTGCTACGACCTTGTGATGTCTCTCCTATGGATTATGTTGAATATCTGCACTGCCATCCTGGACAAACTGGAAGCACATTCGAGTGCCCTAGTCGATGCTTTATTTGAACTCATGATCGGTAAGATTCTACTTGGATCATTGAATAGGAAATGCACATATGTGGAAGTTAGCCAAGACGCATGGTTGTTGTCGTTTTCCTTTGTTGACTGGGATTGTTTAAGAACAGAAGGGGCATTGGGCTTTTACAGGTGGGAATTGCTTCATTATGTAAATCTGGTCGGTTATTTTCATTTCCTTGTCTCCTGCTCATATGGACGCTTTTGGTGGGATTTATCTTCAGAGGGAATGGGGCTAGTGTTGCTCGAATCGTTCCTTATGCGGCATTGCATGATATGGCTTATGAGCAGTATCGTCGATGGATTATACAGAATTTCCCTGATATTGGAAGGGGTCCTGGTCTTGATCTCTTGGCAGGATCATTTGCCGGAGGAACTGCTGTTATGTTTACTTACCCTCTTGATTTAGTTCAAATGAAGTGGGCATACCAGGTAAAAGAAAAGAATTGAAAATCTCTTTCTTTCTCTCTCAAACTGCAGATCTTATCCAAATGTTAAAGGGCTAGTTCATAGTGAACAAGTTTATAAAGGAATTATGCATTGCGTTTCCAAAACTTACAAAGAGGCCGGGCTAAGAGGCCTCTACCGCGGCGTGGGTATGTTGTGTTTTTTATGTTTCCGTTGTGATGATAGGCTGTGTTTGGATCTTGGATTTATGGAGGCAATTGTGGAGAGAAATGAAATGGAAAGAGGAAAACATAATCAAACATATCCAAACACAATCATAAAGTCCTAATTGTGAGTGGATGCCATACAACATGTTAACGCTTTTCTCAGCTCCATCACTCTACGGAATCTTTCCTTATGCTGGTTTGCAATTTTACTTCTACGAGAAAATGAGAAGCCACATCCCCGAGGAACACAAGAAGGATATCACGGTGAAACTCGTATGTGGATCCATGGCAGGCTTATTGGGTCAGACTTCAACATACCCTCTCGATGATTTTTAGGCGGCAAATGCAGGTAATCTCTCTCTCTCTCCCTCCCCTCTGCATGAGTATTTTTTGTTCAAATCAGCCTGACAGGCGACGGTGGAGGTAAGTAGAGGTGAGTGGTTTCAATTGCACCCACTAAAATTTGAAAAATGTTTACAACTTGTGTAGTACTCTATGAAATTACCCCCTCTGCATGAGTATTTTTTGTTCAAACCAGCCTGACAGGTGACGGTGGAGGTGAGTGGTTTCAATTGCACCCACTAAAATTTGAAAAATGTTTACAACTTGTGTAGTACTCTATGAAATTAGTTTAGAAACACTCTTCTTTGTCGGCACACATTTCTTAGGTACTTACAAAACTTGTTTCTTCTTTTCCCAACGTAAAGATATTTTTGATCGGTTCATGCCCGTGGATTCCAAAAATCAAAGTGTGTCATGCTACAGAAGTGCCCCAAGTTTTGTTCTTACATATAATTTGACAAAGTTGGGTGGCTATTACCAATTTTTTGCGAATAGCTTGTTACGTAAAAGTTGATTTTGATAGGTTTTGTAAAACTAAAAGTACGATGGATTGACATTGATGATGACACGAGCGAATGAAATACTTGGCTACTCCACACAATTGAAAGGCGAACGACTCTTGGCATCTAACAGTGGGGACATGAAAGGGACAATGGAAAGCCTTGTTATGATTGTTCAACGGCAAGGATGGAAGCAATTGTTTTGGGGGCTCAGCATCAGCTCCCTCAAGGTCCCGAGGATAAATAGTTATTTAACTAGATCATTTTTTTCTCATGTGATGTGCATTTAATTGTTCGATTGGTGTATTTCGGGTCGTACCATCGGTCGCGATTGGTTTTACCGTCTACGATGTTATGAAATCAGCCCTGAGGGTACCGGCAAGAGACGAAGCGGTTATAGGGGTGGTAACGAACAAAAGAAACACCCATACCTCATCTCTGCACTCGTAGAAAAACCCCATTT
>BRYE01000023.1:495000-497500 GCA_030159115.1 Actinidia arguta var. hypoleuca
CTAAATAAATCATGGCAGAATAATTATCTCTCTATTTTTCTCATCTGAATTATTTCTATGAAGTTTTTTTTTTCAAACATATTTCAATTTTTATTTCAATTTGTGTTGATCACTCTGTTCCAAACCATAAAATCAGAATCAATTCTACTATTTTCCTTATATGGGTTATTAATCTCTCTCTCTCTAAATTTCAATTTTTGCATTATTGCTTATCACTTTGATCCATATAGTCCACACCTATAAGATGTAGAAGAATCAAATGTACCATTTTTCCCACATGCCCTATTGCTATGAAAGATTTTTGTTTTTGTTTTCGCTCTAAACAGATGAATTAAACTAGGATTCGACCAAAGTAGGGGTACTTTAGTAAAAGAAATTATGTATGAAAAAAAAAGGATTATAAGTAAGAAATTTTTGTAATTTGTGAAGCTTAAAACATGTGGCATTTTGCTCAAAATCTCATTTGAATGTTTTTTTTTAAGACTAGAAGAAAATATGGATAAATATATTTTGGTAAATTTAATATAAATATAATTCATTTACAAATATTATTCTAATGTACCAATTATAAGAATTAGAATGGAATTCCATTACTATAATCGATTTTTATACATAACCAAACATTGGAATCGAATTGAGTATTTATACCTTATTCAATTCTAAAATAATTCTTACATTCTTTCATTTTTATCCAATTCATTCCCAAAAACTAAACGCAGCCCAATAAATCTCTTCCTATTTTGCCTTCTTTGGATTTGAAATCTCTATCACGATGAAAACCAAGCTTTTCATAACTTGAATCGGTTTGATTAAAACTTCCAAAATTCTCAAAATTTGACCATTGTGACCATCTTTGGCCTCTCCGTTGATGAAGTTGGCCGGTGTCACCAAACGGTAATGTAAAGAGCAATATTGAAAAGGTATGCCGATTAAGTTACCGTCGTTTGCCGTGTTGAATGTACAGCAGTCGACTGAATAATAGTAAAATAATTATAAGAGTAAGAATAGTAGAAACCCCTAAAAATAGGGGTGCTTTGGGATATCTGTTGGAGTTGTTTTTGTATGAATTAATTCACTATTTAAGCAAAAAAAAAATGATTTTAGGGAATCTGTTGGAGATGCTCTAAATTCATGTTACAATAATGCTACAAACATTAAACTAGTTTACTAAAAATTATTAAAGTCGTGTTAACATATCCACCTGCGCAATGGCATATGAACTTTAACGATGTCATTTTAAACTCCAACAGAAGAGATCCAAGCTGCTTGGTCGATTTTATTCATACTCATGCTCAGTATAGGATAAATTATATATATATTTTTTAGTGAAGTGATTTTATTTTTTATTAATTTTTTTATTTGTCCCATATAAGGCCTCATGCAGTTATACAAATTAATTTAGATTATCTGTATATAGTCTCGTTGTCATAGTTGTAAGATTAATATGCGCAATGGCATATTAATTTTTTTAAATGGTGTATATTGTCCTGCAGGTTATGGAATAATTTTCTATAGGTTGCAAGATTTATATAACAGAAGCATGATTTTAATTTTGCAAAGTTAAATGTATAGAATAAAATAATAATTTCAAACTTAATATGTCAAACATATACAGTTTGAATATATTTTATAAATAAAACTATTATAAAATTAAGAATTTTTAATTTTTTGGGGGTGATGGTCACCCTATCCGCCCCAAATTCACCATTTCTGTAGAGATTTAGGGGAAATAGGAGGGGAGTATTTTTTTTAATATCATAAAAAAGAAATTGTGGGAGTTAGTAGCAATCAATTTTGTCTTTAAATGGTTGTTTTTTTTGCCTTTTTTTTGTTTATTTTGGTTGATAAATTACTGGGTTGTGATTTTTTTGACTTTATTATGCAATATTATAGTAATACCATTAACACTTTTGTCAATTATCAAAATTGCCTCTCTCTGTATTCTTGAATTTTTACTTCATTATTTTCTTAAGAGGGTTAATTTAGATATTTATTTAAAATTTACATAATACTAACAAAAACTAAAGTACATTTAATAAAAAAATGTATTGTAAAAATCATTCCATAAATTATTCTACCATACTCCCAACTCCTACCTAATGGTCTGCCTCAACGATCTACTGTTCAACGTACAAAACAAAGAAATGGCGTCGTTTTACTTTGTCTGGCCTTGCATTTAATGAGATTGGCCTTGGCAAAATCATTTTCATAGAACATTCTGGCAAGCATGTGCATCACGCAGCTCCAAGGGCCAAAACCATTAGCGTCCTTCACTCATTGCGTCCTGTTTGTTACAGTTGTGTTCCCTGTAGTTTCCCTTGATTCATTTTTCTCTCTATTTATTCAATTTACTCAATTTCACATTTGCAATTTTTTCTCAATTGAGTCCAGTAAATGGGAGATAATATTTTTTTAATGGAAATTGTGCATGTGTAGCTTTCATGTCCCTTTTTCAAAGACAAAAAAGTCTATTCATGCCTTTCTCTTCACACGCATAATA
>BRYE01000023.1:517500-525000 GCA_030159115.1 Actinidia arguta var. hypoleuca
ATCTATTTTTAACAAAAATCCCCCCCAAAAAAATCAAATTTTCGAAAACCATATCGTATTTCCATTTCAAAAAAGAGTTTATGAAAAAAAAATTAAACAACCCATGATTGTTAAGTAGGATATATTTTATATATAAGATTATTTTTCATAGAAAGTTAAGTAGAGTAAGTGTTAATAATGATCCAATACACGGATGATGTCCAATTTTTTTTTAAAAGAATAAAAAAAATATATATATATTAATGGATCAAATGATTCAAATTTCGTTTTTGTTTCACATCGATAAGTTTCTCTTATATCTTTAAACTCTATTACTTATAACAAACATAAGTACAGAGTAAAATGTAAATAAAATATTCTTAGCATCATTGATTGTATATTAAAAAAATTTCGTAGCATCTTAAATTAAATTCCTAAACGCCAACCTTATCCTATATACTTTACATAGCAACCTTCTAATAGTAGGCTTTTGAAATCCTTAAAATTGTTTGTTAGCTGTCGAGGCTAAAAAACAAATGCAACCGAGTCCTATTGTACTCCAAATAGTATCCTTAATTTACCTTATCTTGTCTCTTTCTAAAAAAAACATTACAAACTCCACCACTCCATTTGAATCCCAATTCCATCACCAACTATAAGAGAATGGATGGCCAAAGGGGACCTTTAAGTTTTCCAAAATCCTCATTATATTCTTACATTATAGTATAATACCCTTGTTTTTATTATAGTAAATTTGGTAATAAAACAAGAATATTATAGTAACTCTGCCATTGAGTCACACGGTATTAGCTTAAAATGGGTTTTATTGTAATCTCAGAGAATATAGGGCGTGCACTGTGATTTTAGTGAAATATGTCCTTTTGATAGTGTTTGTTAATTGTTACCCATCAAAGCTAATGAAACCTAAGAGGGAATTCAAGATAGTTGTAGGACAAGATTTAATATCAAGTCAGTGAAGTATAAATAATAATATAAATGTCATGGAATCTTTTAAATTAAAAGACTCAATTGCCCCTCTTGGTAGCTAAAATTACACAATTATGTTCACATACCTTGTCAGGTGAGTAAACATTATTTATATTTTTATCGATTCAAATACATAGGTCATACATTAAAAATTAGGATAAGTCTTATTTAAAGTAGTGGGCTCATATATTTGGATCAATAGGAGTGTTGAAAAATTAAAATTGAAAGTAATCAAAAAAAAAATTATTTTTGTTTTGGATTACTTTGGATTTTAGTGTTTTTTATTGTAATTTTTTTTTTGATTCCTTTAATCAAGACAATTAAAAATACAAAAAAGTTAACTAAAAGATAAAAAAGCTCCCTAAAATTAAAATAATTAAAAAATATATATATTTCATTCTCCAAACGAAAAGAGTTGTGTTATTCAAGCCAATCGAATGTACGTACACGCTTATGGTCATATTTTCTTACACATATCTTTTTAGTTTCCCTGTAACTTAATAACTAATTTAATAAATGATAACCCGTTAAATATTTCCAACAATACCCCTAATTGTTCTCTGCATTCTATTGAATAGGGGTTCCCATAGATTTAAGGGAGCAATTTTTTGAGAATCTCTAACGGTAATACTCTCTATTATTTTTTCTCTATCTCATTTAAAAATTTAATTTTAATTTATTTTTATTTTTAAAATTTATGTAGTTTTACTTTTTTTAAAAACGTGGTGTAGCAAGTATTATTAAGAAAGTAAAAATAGAGAAAAAGAGCATTAGTCAAAATAATATTTTAGATAATTTAGCTAGAGAAACTCTAAAAAAAGCTCTCCCATCATACTATTCACTGACTACTTACTATTTTATTAGGCTAATAGAATATAATTATATTATAGAGACTTGTGGGATGTCTATAAAAAGATTTGATTAATTAAAATAAAAAATATGACTTTTTAGTTATAATTCAGTTGATTTTTTAGTTATAAATCAGTTGATACGAATGCACTCTAAATGTTGATCTGAGAAAAGCTTTTGACTCGGTAGATTGGATCTTTGTAAAGGACATGTTAACAGCTTTGCACTTCCCCTCCACCTTTATTTCATGGATTATGACCTGCATTGAATCCACCTCTTATTCCATATCATATAATGGATCTTTACATGGATTCTTTAAAGGGGAAAGGGGTCTAAGGCAAGGTGATCCTCTATCCCCATACCTTTTTGTGCTTTGTCTAGAATATCTCTCCAGAAGCTTGGGGGAATTGCAACACAACCCAGATTTAAATTTTCACCCGAGGTGTGGAGGCCTAAAAATTACGCACTTAGCCTATGCTGACGACTTAGTTCTCTTCTCCAGAGGTGATCCTACCTCAGTCTCCATTCTTATGGAAAAGCTCAATCATTTTGGTGACTGTTCAGGTTTAAGCATCAATCTCACCAAATCCAGCTTTCACTCAGCGGGCATTAGTGACACAGACTTAGAAACCATTAAGGGCATAACAGGGTTCTCTCAAGGTTCTTTCCCCTTCAAATATCTTGGAATCCCTGTGGCTGATTCCAGACTTACCATTGCCCAATACAGCCCCTTGATTGACAAGATTTCGAATAGCATAAGTGCTTGGGCAGGTGCAACTCTATCATATGCTGGAAGGACCGAGCTGATTAAATCTGTGCTCCAAGGAGTTGAATGCTTTTGGCTTTCCATCCTTCCTATCCCAACTGGAGTCAAATCCAAAATTGTCCAGCTTTGTAGAAATTTTCTTTGGAGTGGGAAATGCACAATCAACAAAAGGCCTTTAGTGGCCTGGAGAGAGGTCACCCTTCCAAAATATGAGGGAGGCTTGGGCCTCCGAGATTGCAAAGCCTGGAACAAGGCTCTATTAACCAGAACTCTCTGGGACATCCAAGCAAAAGCGGATACTCTTTGGGTTCAATGGGTTCATCAAAGATATATGAAAGGAGGTAGCTTTTGGGAGTACAAGCCCAAGCATGAGGACTCCACCCTTATAAAGCAAGTAATGACCTTAAGGGATGAAATCATTGGGGCAGAGACATCGGTAGAAAGGGCCATCATCAGACTAAATCAGTGGGCGCCCAATGGGAAATTTCATTCCAGGTTTGCTTATGAGTTCTTTAGACCACGGAGTGCCAAGATCACTTGGCCTAAATTTGTATGGCATAGCCCCATCATCCCTAAACATTCATTTATCTTGTGGCTGGGTCTAAAAGATCGTTTGTTAACAAAAAACAAACTCCAAGGCTATGTTGAAGATCAATCATGCCCCTTATGCAGTGCTGAAAATGAATCACTTGATCATCTATTTTTTCATTGCAGAATTGTTAACCAGATTTGGTCCAATGTCAAAAGCTGGCTGGGTATTTCCCGAGCTATGCAAACGCTTAAAGCCGCTTATGATACTTGTCAACGTATAATTTAGCTAGAGAAACTCTAAAAAAAGCTCTCCCATCATACTATTCACTGACTACTTACTATTTTATTAGGCTAATAGAATATAATTATATTATAGAGACTTGTGGGATGTCTATAAAAAGATTTGATTAATTAAAATAAAAAATATGACTTTTTAGTTATAATTCAATTGACTTTTTAGTTATAAATCAGCAGGAATGGGTGATAAAACAAACTAATCCCTCCAAGGATAAAACAACTCCAGTGGAAGTAGACCAACCTGAGACAATTTTGGCAAGTGCTCAAGACATCCAGGAGAATGAGGAACTCTTGTCCCCTCCCCCCGAGCCTAATCCAGAGCCTACCTCAAACCAACCCATTGAGCCCATCATAGTGCCGAGCCCAGAGCAATCCACACAGCAATCATCTGTGCCCCCTAAGCCAATTCCTGAACAATCCCTTAAGCTAACCCCAGAGCAATCTTCAGTGACCCCCCCCAAAAAAATGCAGTTGGGGGGCGAAATATATATGGAGCAGGCCAAAAAGTTTGCAAGTGAAGAGCTTAGAAACAAGCTGCAACACGTAGTATCAGTCCCAAAGAATATCTCAACAACCAGTGACTTGAAGATTGGAAGTACTCAAACAGCCAAAAAGCAACCTTCTGTACTTGCAAAAGGCCCAGACAAATCATCCTCCTTGATCCATGCCTCTTCTGTAGCAAAAGGGGGGGAAAAAGGGAGAAAGAAAGAAAAAGAGAAACCGGGAAAGGGCAGGAAGCCAATCTCTCTTGCAGAATTTTGTGTAGACATGGGGGGTGATTCCCCCATTTCTAACAAACAATGATTATCTCCTCTTGGAACATCAGAGGCCTTAACTCGCCTCTGAAGCAGAATGGGGTGCTAAAGCATCTGAGGAAAATTAGACCAGCCATCATGGGTCTAATAGAAACAAAACTCAAGCAACAATCACTAGAAAGGCTTGCAAGAAATAAGCTCTGGAGCTGGAAAATGGCTGACAACTCTTGTCACCATCCAAATGGCCGGATCATAGTCATCTGGAAAGAAGAGTTAGTGACGCTGAACATAGTGGAGACTTCAGACCAGGCTATTCATTGTCTGGCAACCTGTAAGTCTACTGCCACCACCTTTTCAATTAGCTTTATATATGCTTTCAATTCTCCTGTGGGGAGGAGGTCCCTATGGGAAAATTTACGCAGGTTCAACAATTCACATCATAACCCTTGGATTCTACTTGGGGACTTCAACAATGTGTTAAATAATGAGGAAAGAGCCAACGGGTTGCCTGTCTCAATGTATGAGATTAGGGAATTCAAAGATTGCTGTTATGATCTTGGGCTCTCTGACCTGAGATCCACAGGAAATTTTTTCACGTGGACAAATAATTCAGTTTGGAGTAAGTTAGATCGAGCTATGGTCAACAATGAATGGACCCAGAAAGGCATTTCTGCTCAAGCACATTTTGACCCCCCAGGGAAGTTCTCAGATCATTCTCCTTGCTTAGTGTCTCTTCTGGGTGCAAATGATAGAGGAGCCACCCCATTCAAATTCTTTAATATGTGGGCAAAACATGACAATTTCCATTCACTGGTTCGCACCTCTTGGGGTATGAGGGTTGAGGGAACTGCCATGTATAAGCTATGCAGAAAGCTTAAAGGCCTAAAAGCCTCTCTCAAATCCCTAAATACTCTCCATTTCTCCCATATTTCTGCTAGATCTCTGGCAGCTGAGGAGAAGCTACAGCAAGCCCAACTCCAGTTGCATAATGATCCATCTAACTCTCAGCTTCAAACAGATATTCAGGACCTTAGAGCCAAAGCCCTCAAATTGGCAGAGGCAGAAATGAGTTATTGCTCTCAACTTGCCAAAGCTAAATTTTTGAAGAACAGTGACAAGGGTACAAAATTTTTTCACAATATGATCAAAAGCAGGCGCATGAAGAGTAACATTCCATCCATTACTCTTGGGGATGGGAACAGATCAACGTCAAATAATCAGATCAGTGATGCATTTGTGCAACACTACATGGGGCTGCTGGGCACAAAGAGAGTATGCATGAGTCTCAAGCCTGAGATTGTTTGCAAAGGCAAGAGACTTGACTCAGTCCAAGGCATAGCTCAAACTCTCCCCGTTACAGAGGAGGAAATTAAGTCCGCCCTCTTCAGCATAGGGGACGACAAGGCTCCTGGCCCTGACGGCTTTTCTTCCTGTTTCTTTAAACAAGCCTGGGATATAGTGGGTTCAGACTTCACATCAGCCATTCTTGAATTCTTCTCCTCGGGTCAAATCCTCAAACAGATAAATCACTCAGTCTTGGCCTTAATCCCCAAGTCTAAAAATGCAGACATAGTTGAAGACTTTAGGCCCATTGCATGCTGCAACGTTATCTACAAACCCGGCTCTCATCAGCATCATTGACCCAGCCCAAGCTGCCTTCATCCAAAACAGAGCTATGATTGATAATATATTCCTTCTGCAGGAGCTGTTACGAAAGTATAGCAGGAAGAGATCTTCTCCCAGGTGCACTCTAAATGTTGATCTGAGAAAAGCTTTTGACTCGGTAGATTGGATCTTTGTAAAGGACATGTTAACAGCTTTGCACTTCCCCTCCACCTTTATTTCATGGATTATGACCTGCATTGAATCCACCTCTTATTCCATATCATATAATGGATCTTTACATGGATTCTTTAAAGGGGAAAGGGGTCTAAGGCAAGGTGATCCTCTATCCCCATACCTTTTTGTGCTTTGTCTAGAATATCTCTCCAGAAGCTTGGGGGAATTGCAACACAACCCAGATTTCAATTTTCACCCGAGGTGTGGAGGCCTAAAAATTACACACTTAGCCTATGCTGACGACTTAGTTCTCTTCTCCAGAGGTGATCCTACCTCAGTCTCCATTCTTATGGAAAAGCTCAATCATTTTGGTGACTGTTCAGGTTTAAGCATCAATCTCACCAAATCCAGCTTTCACTCAGCGGGCGTTAGTGACACAGACTTAGAAACCATTAAGGGCATAACAGGGTTCTCTCAAGGTTCTTTCCCCTTCAAATATCTTGGAATCCCTGTGGCTGATTCCAGACTTACCATTGCCCAATACAGCCCCTTGATTGACAAGATTTCGAATAGCATAAGTGCTTGGGCAGGTGCAACTCTATCATATGCTGGAAGGACCGAGCTGATTAAATCTGTGCTCCAAGGAGTTGAATGCTTTTGGCTTTCCATCCTTCCTATCCCAACTGGAGTCAAATCCAAAATTGTCCAGCTTTGTAGAAATTTTCTTTGGAGTGGGAAATGCACAATCAACAAAAGGCCTTTAGTGGCCTGGAGAGAGGTCACCCTTCCAAAATATGAGGGAGGCTTGGGCCTCCGAGATTGCAAAGCCTGGAACAAGGCTCTATTAACCAGAACTCTCTGGGACATCCAAGCAAAAGCGGATACTCTTTGGGTTCAATGGGTTCATCAAAGATATATGAAAGGAGGTAGCTTTTGGGAGTACAAGCCCAAGCATGAGGACTCCACCCTTATAAAGCAAGTAATGACCTTAAGGGATGAAATCATTGGGGCAGAGACATCGGTAGAAAGGGCCATCATCAGACTAAATCAGTGGGCGCCCAATGGGAAATTTCATTCCAGGTTTGCTTATGAGTTCTTTAGACCACGGAGTGCCAAGATCACTTGGCCTAAATTTGTATGGCATAGCCCCATCATCCCTAAACATTCATTTATCTTGTGGCTGGGTCTAAAAGATCGTTTGTTAACAAAAAACAAACTCCAAGGCTATGTTGAAGATCAATCATGCCCCTTATGCAGTGCTGAAAATGAATCACTTGATCATCTATTTTTTCATTGCAGAATTGTTAACCAGATTTGGTCCAATGTCAAAAGCTGGCTGGGTATTTCCCGAGCTATGCAAACGCTTAAAGCCGCGGTTAAATGGGTGATCAAAGAAGCAAGAGGCACTGGGTTCCCAGCTAAAATTAAAAGAATTGGTCTTGCTTGTACTGTTTACTACATATGGGAAGCCCGAAACAAGAGACTTTTTGAAGACAAGATAGAACAACCGGAGGCCATAGCAAGACGTATCCAAATTCAATCTTACAGAATCTTGTA
>BRYE01000023.1:562500-572500 GCA_030159115.1 Actinidia arguta var. hypoleuca
AAAAAATAATCTAAATAACTTAGTTTTGTAAGTGCCAATAAACAGCGGATGGGATAGCACATGGTTTGGAGTTGGGTAGTGGGTACCGTGTGTTTAGACGAGGTGAACCAAACAACCCCAAGTCTCCTTGTGTGGCAGCTGTGTATCCAGTGGCACAACCCAACCTAACCCAAATTTGAATACGGAGGAGGGTGCCATACTCATATAAGGGTCCCACATTACAGCTTTTGGCATAACGCATGCCAGAAGCGCTCCGCTTCGGAAAAGGAAAGTTCCAAAAATTCAAAGCCTAGCTCAGCTTTATGTTTTGCTTTCCACTTTGCTCAAACAAACAAGCAAACGAAACAGCGTAAGCGTTCACATATCAGCGGGAGCCGGGGGTCCAAATATTTAGGAAAGCTCTCCGTATATAAGGCCCGTCTGCCAAATCGAATGGCACAGCGCAACGAGGCCAACTATTGGGGCAAAGTGGGTGCTGGCCCAATCATTTACGGGTGGCAGTTTAAATGCAATTTAGGAAATTTCCTTGACAGCAGGAGATTTTTTTTTAAAACAGGTTTGGTATCATTATTCATACTTTTTCCCCACAACTGTAAATTGCAGAGTGAAATTTCTCAATAGTAGTGGCGGTGGTGATAGTTTGGTCTCAAGAGTATTCTCCAACGTAAATACTACTAGCCACAACGCATGTGCTTTGTGTTGCTGGTCAAGTTATTAGTTTTATCCTTAAAATATTTTTAAATTGAATCGGATTTGTCTAATATTGCCCCCTTAAAGTATTGACTTTTTTTCACTTCAGCCCTAAACTATCTATCCGTCTGCAATCATCTATTATGTTGACGGAAAATGCAAATTTAGCATCACATGGTCAACCCTACCCGAATCCAAGGGCAACCAAATGCCAATTTTTATTTAGCTGGAACAAAGTCACTGCAGACTAAAATATCTAGTGGGGAGAGAGATCAGAGAAGATGGATAGTGTGGGAGACAATCGATAGATCGAAGGCTTAGGGTTTTTTCGTTGTTTTCTTCTAATGGATCTACATGTCAGAGAAGGTGAAGAAATGCCCTATAGACGGATATTGCGTGGCGCTGAGTTGGCATTTTCCGTCAACATAATAGAGGAATATTGCATGTTGAGGTTGATTGCAAACTGACACAGAGTCTAAGGGCTAAAGTGGAAAAATTATTACTTAAGGTAGATGATTAATGGTCCTAAACGATTAAATTGTCTAAGTTTTTTATTTTCATTTTTTTATCATTTATCACTTGTGTTTTCATAAAAAAAAAACATTTTCGTTTCAAATAAGATTTTATGTTCATAATTCTTTTTTCTTTTGAAGACCAAATTTTTTTTCTTTTGAAAATAAAAATAAAAATATTTATAAAGAACTCAAAGACTCAAAAGGCCATAAAAATAAGTTTGAATTCTAAATGTCAAGCCCACTAAGTAATTTATCGTATAGTCCAAAATTAAATTTTATATGGTCATGACCTCAAATTAAATCAACCAAAACTTAATAAAATAAATTTCTATAAATTATGCAAAATGTAATGCATGAATTTTATCATTCTCAACATGTATCCTGTGTATGAATCATCAAGGCTTGAAACTAAAATCTGCTTGGTGAAACTTTTCTACAAAATTGTTCATGAATTCAACTAAGCCTGAAACTAAAAATTAAAAATAAGGTCACAACTTTTGAAATGAAATTGACAAACAAAAAATAACTCAGGGATTTCAAAAGTATGACTCATTTTTTCACAATTGGCATATCTGACTTGCACCAATAGCGAGCCTGAGTTGCACCATCGGCGCATTGGCCTTGCAGTCGCGCCACGATTTCCACACCCTGGAGAAGTGACCCTAATTACCAAGTCTAAAAAAATCACAATTGTTAGGCACTGTCCAATTCTCAAGAGAGAAAAACGACTCTTGGACATTGTACATCATCCGCTCTCCTGCTACAAGACATGTACCACACTACTCAAAGATTCTCAAATTCAGGGCATTGTTCATTCTCTGTTATCTCTCACAAGGCATGTACCATACTACCTAATCCTCAATATTCTCGCGGGTCAACATCCTCTCCTACGCTTAAACATGTTACTCCAATAACCTTTTAGATCTAGGTTACCATCCATTAACCCCTTTCATAGGCATTCCCAACCTAAGCTACGCTTCAACTCTAATAAGATCTATCTACACATAGGTCAACGCCCTGACACCAAATCATGGTAAACTATGAATACAAACCTTTAAAATGCTTTTCCAGTAGCTTAACCACATTTATCAATTATGAACCAACTACAACTACAGAGGTACGTAGATTCAACAACTATGCAATTTAAGACCCAATTGGCTTGAAAACAAGTAATCACATTATTTTAGCATGTTAAATAATTTATAATTTAATTCTAAGCATATGTCACATTTCAAGTATATTCAACCACTTTAAAGCACATACAATGCCAAAACATAGAAACTTGATAAATTCGCGATTGAGCCCACTCGGCAACACATAAATAATTAACAACATTATTTTAGCAATGTTAACCCACTAATTGCGCAATTCTAGCATATTAAACATATCATTATTAACAAGATTATACATTCAAGTTAAAAATCCCTACCTCAATGCGAAATCTCAAAGTCTACGTCACCGCGCTCACCTAAATTGCAAGGTATCCAAGCCTGAGAGTGAAGGTGGCCTCGAGGGTGAGGGAAAAATGTACCATGAGAGGGGGATTTGGGGAAAGGGGAAAAAAAGGGCTGTTGTGTTTGGTGAAGGGAAGAGAAGGGAGAGCAGAGAAAGAGGGAGGGGGGGAGGGGGAAGGAGAGACTGATAGGGGGCAGTGTGTTTGGAGTGCGAGCGTGTGTGTGTGTGAGAGAGAAAATGCACATAATAAATAGGCTACGCGAACACCTAAGCATGCACCAAAGTCATTATCTGTCCCAAATGACCGTATAAATCCCACGATTAATCTCTCTGGCTCTGATCACGTTGTAGAGAAAGGGCTTGAACAGCAAGACGACAATGTATTGTCCCCTGCATTATGTTTTACATTATAGAGTTTTCAAGAAAGTCTTTTATCTACAAAGGAACATGCGATGTTCTATGAATGCTAAACGACACAAAAGGTTGTATCTGAGAGACATAATATGTAAGAAACTTTTCCCCACTATCTTCGTGCTCGAGACTCTAACCTATGACAAAATAGTAACAACCATGGGATCACATTAAAAAGGCTAGCCAAGTTGACAATTGGATCCATAGCTCCTACTTATATACCCAAGATACCCATATAGGCTTTTGAAGTGGGCCGCGGTCGTCACAACAATGATGGGAGTCTAAGTCACGATCTCAGTGATAAATGACATGAATATATAGCTAAAATAGTTTGATCAGGCTATCAACCACCGGATGAAATATTTAAGCAAGCAGATTGGGAGGGCAAATTTAAATTTCACGGATCAGTCAATGCAACATGGCACTCAAGTAACTTACAGCTAAAAGCTAATGGATGATTGAAGGCAAAATTCATTCAATGCACACTGCCCCTACTTTTATTTCAAACCAATAAATACCAACTCTAAAACAAGCAATTAGGGCAAAAGTTACCCACAAGAGAATGAATAAAATAAATCCTGATTGACATAGATTATGTATATGGAGAGAGAGAGAGAGAGAGAGGTTTAAATTACTTGGGAAGGAAGCATGAGACAGGAAGCAGTAGGTAGTTAAGTTAAATAGACATAATCACATGGTTATGTGAACTGAACTTGGACCCATTAATTTCTGCTTGCTCTTCTCGAGGCACCAAAATTAACATAGTTATGGTTAATCTGCAACTACTCTTTCTTCAAGTTAAGTTAAAATATACAGAATCACATGGTTATGTGAACTGAACTTGGACCCAATAATTTCTGCTTGCTCTTCTCAAGGCACCAAAATTAACATAGTTATGGTTAATCTGCAACTACTCTTTCTTCAAATAACTACCCCAACGTATGATAACGGTACAATTACCTGTCCCCCTTATGCATAAACCTATATAAATGGAGACCCCAGTGAGAGACTTACAATAAGCTGATTGATGGTGAGAAAAGGAGCGAAACTGTGGCGCTTTTCAATTTGAGTTTAACGTTTAATCAAAACTTCTAACATTCCTTGGCTTTTATATATGCAGATTGAGAACGACAAAGAATTGATGGAGAAGGTGAAGTTATTGGTGAACCAGCATTATGAAGAAAAACTTACCGAGAGAGAGATAGCCGGGGTAATATGTCTCAAATATCCATGGAAGCCTTTGCAATGCCATCAGTGTGATGTGTTTGGTCATGATGAAGTGCATTGTTCTCAAAAGGCTGTGATTCCCGAGGAAAATGAAGTGCTTAGGGATGAGGATGGAGTTTGGGTTGTGAAAGCAACCACTCCTAAAGATGAAACTGCTGGTAATTCTGTGAGTATTGGGCCTCGTCATAGGAAGTGGGAGGTGGTGCACTATGATGTGACTGTGTTTGCAACTAGCCATCTGGTTCCTGCTTGGAATACTACAGCTTTAAACTTTTTTCTCAAGTGTGGTTGCCCTTCTTCTGTAAAGGATTATGGACCCATAGCTCGCTGCAATGTGATATATAAAATTTCAAAAAATTTATCTAGTAGACTACAGGATGGGTTGAACCACGTGTGTCTACTA
Source organism: Actinidia arguta var. hypoleuca (assembly GCA_030159115.1). Classification (NCBI taxonomy): domain Eukaryota; kingdom Viridiplantae; phylum Streptophyta; class Magnoliopsida; order Ericales; family Actinidiaceae; genus Actinidia; species Actinidia arguta. Next base: position 567,202 of record BRYE01000023.1, read on the forward strand.
CTAGGTTTTCAGTGTTCATTAATGGGGAGTTGCAGGGTTTCTTTAAGGGGGAAGAGGTTTGAGGCAGGGGGTTCCAATATCCCCGTATTTGTTTTTGTTAGTTATGGAAGGGTACTATGCTATTCTACAGAACAAGATAGCTAGGGGGAATTTCTCGTATCATCCTAGATGATTTCTAACTCATTTACTATAATAAAGGAAGCTTTAGATGATTTCTACCATGTGTCAGTCTTTAAGCCTAATATGCAGAAAAGTGCTATGTTCTTCTCTCAGGTGTGGATGGCAGTACAATTGAGAAGTTAAGATCCATATTGCCTATAACTATTGATAATTTTCTGGTCAAGTACTTAGGAGTTCCCCTGATATCATCTAGACTGACTTATGAGGACTTGCTTGCATTTGAAGGAAAATATTATGAAGAGAATACAATCTTGGGTTAATAAACTTCTGTCTTGTGGAGGTAGAGCTCAGCTCATTCATTCTGTCCTGTGGAGTAGGCAAGTTTACTGGTGCTCTATGCTCAATCTTGGAGTAGGTTTGAGCTTAAGAGCTTTCTATGGACTGGGGCTTCTTTGAAGAAGATTCAATGATTCATGGTCTGCACTCCTAAAGCTGAAGGGGGACTAGGATTTAAACTTCCTAAGCTTTGGAACAAAGCTACCATGATCCAGGACTCATCTTGGACAGTGACTCAGTGAGGAAACTGTTTAAGCTTTGAGAGTTGGGACAGCCAATGATTAAGTATGTTGTTGGGATTGGTAATGATGTTTTCTTATGGCTTCACAATTGGCACCTCTAGATCCCCTCTTTAAACCTGATGTTGGCCCAAGAGATATGGGTTGTTTGGGTCACTTCTGCGTCAAATCTGCTTGGAAAAACATCAAGGCCTCAAATCTTAAGGTGTCTGGTTCTCCATTGAAAAGTCTAAACAATGAAAAGTCAATTTAGGCTTACAAGGCCAGATGAAGAAGATTCACTTCATGGACATAAGATGGAAAGGAAAATGAATAAGCAATTTAGAATATTATCACTTGTTAAACAATGGAAGGTCAATTTAGAGTGATCAGATGACTGAACAATGATGCCACAAGTAATTGTCATGAAACTGACAATGAATAGACCATAAAGGTTCGAGTTTAGGTCTGCATGATGAAAAATCAATTTACAATCATGTAGAATGCTGAATAATGAAGAGTTTCTATTGGGTCAGCAGGATGATAGAAAAATAAAGTGTCTATTATGGGTCATGAGGAGAACCAAAGAAGAACGTGTTACTTTACTGACAAAACTAAGACCACAGGATGAAGAATCGTTTTAGGACTGAACAAGTAGTTTGTTGTCTAAGAGGGACCAAATGAGGACTCGGTAATGTGCAACCATGAGAACCAGAAGATGAATAGTCGTCAATAGAGGCTAAAGAGTAGGAACAAAAAATAACAAGTAGGTTTATCATGAAGAACGCCAAATGGAATCATGTTAGGATGGAGAACCGAGTAATTAGGAAACCATTGAGAGCCATTAAGATCGAACAACATGAAGTCATTTTACACTTTACGATTATGAGAAGATCACGTGATGAAGAGTCTGTTAAGGCTAACTAGCTCAAAAATGCTATGCTGCTGAAGCTGATATTGGTATCATGACATCTTTATCTTGTACAAATCACTACATGATTAGAAAATGTGTAGCACATGCATATCACCAGTAATTAGTACTTATGAATGACATCAATAAAGTGATTAGACCATAAATAATTATGCACACCAATTCAATGCCGCCTTAAGACAGAGCATAACTCACCAGAAAAAATGATGACCGAATAAACACAACCTCCGTTTGATGATTGAAGCGTTTATGCCAGGTTTTCTTGAGTTGATTCTTCATCTAACAACTTCCACCAAAGGTCTCAATGACTCAGAGATAACAAAAATGAATTTTAAAATGGTCATCGAACAAAATAATGCGCATTTACGTGTCTACAAAATACTTACATTTCATTGGTTTTTGCAACCACCAACACAAGTTCTACTTTAAACAGAGGAAACTCACCTAAGCACATACCTTCCATCGAAGAATTCTGAGTCATCTTTATATCAACACTTAACCTAGCTTCTTTCAATTTCATGCAAACGAGAAAGGAATCAATCCCGAAGTCAATACAACAAGTCTAGTGGCCAGAGAAATATAAGGGCAAAAATAGAAGAAAATTTATGCATCTCATAATATCTAATCTTGGAATTATAAAAAAAATATCACTCCCATTGATCACAAAGAAAAAATTTAAACAAAAATGAAGTTTGACCAATTTTAGGATACATTAAGCTATTGCCATAGTACAGACAATCTAACATCCCTAATGAAAGCCACCATCAACTATACAATATTGACCTCTTTTTCTTAAATGGGTAAGATGATCTCTTATTTCAACCCATTTAACATAGTAAAAAATCTTCCTCAGCTAAATCAGAATAACATTAAAATCATTAAAGTATGCTTATTCCAACCAAATTAAACACCTAGGTGGAAATGTTCAATTACAACACTACATTTTAGGATCCTAAAGTCGAAAATTCTCCTCAACAAACAAGGTGTGAAAAACTGCTTAAATTATGAAGAATCTTTTGAAGATAATTTATATATATATCTTTCAACGTCTATATGATTAAGGCAATAAGACCATATTTGATAATAGATTTCAATTTAATAGGATTAGCAATCCAATCCCAATCCCCTTGGATTAATAGTCCCGTGGGATTGGATTATAATACCCCCACGAGATTCCTAATCCTCCATTTGGGGGGATTAACAAGTCCAATGGACTATTAGTTTAGACTTTAATTTTTGCACTAAAATATGGTTAAAGTGAACCCCACAGGACTAATAGTCCAATCTCACCCTCAAAATTTGTTATCAAACGTGGACTAAATGTAAAGCTGAAAACAAGTCCACTTACAATGAATGGCCACAACAAACTCTTCACTAATTGCTCGCCAAGACTAACCCTCCCCTCGAAAGGATGCCCTCTAGTCTTGCTACTAAGGAGTTGAAGAAGATCAGCAATCCAATTATGTCATGCCAATCGATATTACCATCAAGTTCGTCAAACACCACTGTCAAAGGAAGGAAATAACAACTTTTCCATTAAGAAGAAAACCAAAAGTTTTCGAAAAAAGAAAGAATCTAAAGTTGAAAGAGCAAACCTTGTACTAATCCATCTCCAAAACTAACCCTTTACCCAACAGTCTACCAAACGACGCACTGAAGCAGCCAATGAAGAATTTCAGTAACCAGATAAGATAACAATATTAACATTTTGATCAACCGCCAATTTCTTTGATTTCCTGCAAACCAAAGAGGACTTAATTACAAAGCTACAAAGCATTACATATCAGTCTATTTGGTGAGGAAACAAAGGGGGAAAAAAGAAGAAAATTTCTGAATCTCAAATTGTCTTGTATCTATTTAAAAACCTCATGCTCCAATTGATTGTAGAGAACCCATTGAAACAAAATAAAAAAGAGATGATTTTCCTTTTAAGAAATAAACCAGGACCAGAGAGCATGCGTGTTACGGGAACTGTTATTCAAGAATCAAGATAGATGTGCTATTTGGTTTAGTTGGCAATGACAAACCTGCAATGAAGATACTATAATATGTCACTATTGTACTATCCAACAAAAGGTTGATAATTAGCATTGGAAGAGATGACTCAAAGTTTAACCAATGCAAGCAATTTGGAAAGAAGTATTCGTAGTTGTGCCCCTTCATTGGTGATGATATGGTCCCCCATAGGAGTCAAAACTGGTTTTGATAGTTGAATTAAGAAATATGCATGAATAATATTAAATTGCATTTAAAAGAATAAGAGGAGAAGATTCTTACTTCTTACTCTTGATTGATCGCAATGAATACCTAGGCATGTACATTTACATTCTGTAAATTTAGTATCTTGGTGGTTTGATTGCAACCCACTGCTGACGAAACATCTAGGAATATAGATAGATCATACCTAGCTCGCACACATATTTTCCTAAGACATCATTTATTGTTCTTTGAAATCGGTGTGAATCGTGCATTGTACAGAAGTATAATAGAGTAGCATCCTTCTCAAAGCAAAAAAATAAAAAATAGAAATAGAAATCGTTAGCTCTTTTAAGCATATAAACAAAATGGAAGCTAGAGAAAGCACTGAAGCAAAAAAAAAATGACCTTAAGATTTGAGGGAAAATAGGACAAAAGTTTCCAGGATGGTAGCAAGAGTCAAGATGAAATTTTGGGGTTGTTTGCAACAATAGATCTACAAACATCATGTAACATGAGATAAGATGTTTCAAAAATGTAGGCATCAACTATGTAGAATTTTCTTCAGCTTATGAGTTTGAAAATCTAACAAAGAAAAAAAGAAATAATAGACAGCATAATGTAGGAATTAAACTTGGTGAGCATCAGTTTAGAGGGTCTACTATTTCTTTGGAATATTTTAGCATCTGGATTTTCCTTTCCTTGATGAAGAGACTGAGTCATAACCTACTTTTTCAAAAATAAGAATACAAAACCAGCTACTAAATGAAGAATTTTAAATTGATTGTATCCTAAAAGAAAAGGATGAAATTAACAACTAATGAGATAATTTCTTTATGATTAAAAAGGTTACGAGTGCAGTCCATCAAATTTGTGTCTCTATGCCTGCATCGTCGGTATTTTAGTTTTGGGCCACAAGCTTCTTGCCACTATGCCCTAGTAAGGGCTGTGGTTAGGCAGGCTATAGCTCAAGCTTGTTTTGAGGGTGCGCTTTACAAATCCTGCATGGTAAGAAAGACTCAATCAGGAATCACAAAACTAAGAACATCACCGTGGAAAATAATCCTGAAATCCAGAACACAATTTGAGTGGTCTTACCACAAACCAGTTCCCCGCAAAATAATAACAGTAATGTTTTTATACATAGCTTCCATTAACTTATACTCCATCATAACTATTGGAAAATCCTTCCTACTAGAGCAGTTTGATACATGCACTACAATTGTAGTTTGAACTCTCCGAGGACAATGTTGCCCATATTGCTTGAACTCTCATCTGTCCAATCCTGTCCAAAAGAAGCCTCCAGACCCCATTAGGAAAGCAGAATATACACAACATTTATGAGTAAAAATATTCAAAATTAGGAAATAAGCGATACATGGATAAAAAAACAAACATATTGCTTTGCATGAAGTTTCTAATGGATGTATAAGATCGTTATGTTTTCGTTGTATAAAGCATACCCTTGGGCCTTGGCCTGTTAGTTACTCTCCTATCA
>BRYE01000023.1:587500-590000 GCA_030159115.1 Actinidia arguta var. hypoleuca
TTTAATATTTTCCGACTCCTACTTTTGCTTTGATTATCTTAAGAAAGAATGGGGATGTGTAAAATAGAATAAAAGACTATCTATCAATAGTTATCATTGCGACCAGAATCAATTGGTAACGGACCACATGTAAATATTTGATTCAAATTTTGAAAAAATAAAACTCACTAAAACAAATAATTTAGTTAATTTATTGAATACAAATATTTCTTTTAATGATTTTTTTCTTAAATTAGATAAAAATTATATTTTTCCACTCTTTTCGTTAAGATCAAGTTTTTGAAAAGATTCACGATAAAAAAAAATTCAAAAATTCAAAAAATAAAAATTGTAAAAAAAATGCTAAGCCAAATTTGGCCATTGACTAGGGTCCATGGTAAGGCGACACGTGTTGGTACTATGTTAGTCTCTGGAAGAGACGGAGACGGGGACGGAGAAGTGTCTGCCACTGGCTTGTGTTCGTGTGAGGACAAATATAAATCCTTGAGCCGCATGGGAGGATTTGATGATGACGCTACCGTCGTCTCCCATAGTGGAAAAAACAATCAAGATCCCAACGGAACGACGAAACCGAACCGACTGGTTTCGGTCGGTTTGGCCTATGACTTTTAACAGATTTCGATTTTCGATTTTGATCTAGTTTAAAAAAAAAAAAAAAAAACGAACCGATATCGATTCATATATGTTATTATTACTATATAACGCATGTTTGATCTAAATTGTCCGTTGAGATTCTAATTTAATTATTTAATTTTTAGGATATAAAGTCAAAACTATACCCAACTCAGATTGCGAATCAAAGTGGATCAAAATCGATTGGACCAATAATTTTTTAGGCCGATTTCAATCCACAAGTATTTTGGATAAAAAATAATTGGTTCTTTGAATTTTAGAATCGACATGACTTGATACACCCCCGTTATGCAACTAAATAACAAACTATCAAAAATGATGTATCATTCATATTTTTAAGGATGCAAAGATTGGAACAGTTCAAGTATTTTTTATTTATTTTTATGATATAAATCGTACATATTGAAATCTCTGTAATAAAATTCAATAAAAAAAATCAAGTTAATTGAATTCAATTCAGTATTTATTCAGTACTTTTTTATATCTTAATAAATGAATATAACTCACAAGATTATATACATTTATCTTTATATAAATTGATATTAATCAATATTTTTTTTACAGTATTAAAATTTTAAATAAAATTTATAATATAAACGATTTAAATAATCAAAATAGACTCAAAATGGTTGGATTGCACCGGTGTCAAAAAAGTTTGGTTCTTTTTGTAAAAGAAAAATATTAACCACAACTCAATCAACAATGATTAATGAGCACAACACATATTGATATGCGTTATAAATATATAAATATATATAAAGAGTGTATTAAAACATTTAAAAATTGTATAAATATTTGTAAAATCGTGCATTAACGTAGAGCAATGTAACAAAGAAAAGTTTTAACAAAAACAAAATAAGATCATTTGACAACTATTGACTTTGTTACCATGACGAAAATACTTAAATGTTTAAAAATAACATCGATCTATCATTCTAATCAAGAATTCTGTTTAAAATAAAATTTAAAAATTTATAGCAGACCAATTATTCTATCTGAAAATTTTATATTTATGCAATACTGATAAGTCATGTGATTGAGGAACTTCAAGTATATGACTTGCCATTGGTAGGATAATAAACGAGTCAAACAAAGTGAACAGTCGATTATTCAAGTTTGGTTTAAAAACTTATCGAATTTTAAAAATAAATTTGAACTTGACTTGTTTATCAAGTAAACCAAGCTCAAAAGAGTTTTAATCAAGCCGACCACAAGTTGAGCTCGAGTAACTTAAATATTTTACACATTATTAACTTATCGAGCTGAGTATTAAATTATTCGAGTTTAATTTGAAAGCTTAACAAGCTTAAAAAATATGATTTACATAAAAAATCAATTTTAAACAAATTTTTAACGAGTCAAACTCAAACATCTTATTTCGTTTATCAGCCTATGAAGTGGACTTGGAAACTTTACCCAGAGGCAAGCACTTGCGGTTCCCCCACTATTTCACAATGGCGTCAAATCGCCATCCCCTTTCATTATCCAGTGACAAAGTGCATGGAATATAGCTAAAATTAACACTACAAAGCTAGGGAAATATGCATCGTGAAGATCATATTTCAAAGGCCAATCCAACCCAATAAAAGTGGTAGGCCGACAAACAGCCGTACCTCTGGGACAAAACTACATCTCAAGAGTGTAGTGAAATGGACGAAAATAATAGTATTAACAGTCCTGAAATTGTGAGAGATTTGGGGTGAAACAACTTTGTGGGAGTACTGCAATCCTATTTGTATAGCATTATCAGTTTCACTAACAGCGAGATCTAGGAAAATCAACAGGTGCGCAGTATCTTACCCTAACTATTTTGTGAAGAAGCTGATTGAAATGATCATGACTCCATATGAATATGGGTTGAATATGT
>BRYE01000023.1:617500-620000 GCA_030159115.1 Actinidia arguta var. hypoleuca
TAAAACAGTAGTGAATAAATATTAAACTGTGTTTGATTTTTCAACGGAGTTTTCACTATAAATATTTTGGGTCATCAGATCGGAGTTGGAACATAATTCAAAATACTTAGAATACTGTACCCGTGAAATCCATTTTTGAACTGACAAGAGAGGTCCTTCTAATTTACTGTACCCCATAAATATCTATCCGTACTTCCGTAGTACTCTTTTCTGTATGGAAGATGCAGTTATTGGACGGCCCAAATTAGATATGAACCATTGAGTTTTGTTTCCAACCCCCTACTGTTAGGTGGTGTGGCAATCTCATGCGTCATGAGTCATAACAATCGCCTGCTCCTGGAGGGAAGGTTTGAGCAAATGAAGGGATTGGAAAATGGGTACAGGTTAATAACATCAGATTAAATAATATTAATTTAATTATTTTGGGTGCCATTCCATGGAATCTAAGTTTATATGTACTTTACAGAATCATTTGGCTACTACTTAACTTTTTCTCCCAAGTTGTCACCTGTATTATAGGATGCGTTAAAAAAAATTGTTACATAAAATCTATACATAAAACACTATAAAGAATAATGACATATAAATGATGTTTCGATGAATAAAAATTATCTTAAGTGGTGTTTCGTTAAAAAATAAAAAATTCATATTCTATCACATCAGTCTATATAGAAATTTTGTATGATTTTTTTTGGCAATTAAAAAAGCAAACAAAAATAAGAAATTTATACAAAATTTCTGTACGCAAAATATGAGCTTTGTAATGATATACAAACAAAAAAATTATAATTCTTTTAAAAGTATATCATTACTCTTAAAAATAAATAAAATAACTTATCAATTAGGTTATAATTGGATCAAGAATTTGGTATAAAAAAAAAAAAATGATAACGTTAGATGATTTAACCGTTCAGAACCATTAAATCATCTATTATTTTTTTTTCATTAAATTTTTGATCAAAATATAACCTTAAAGTAGTGAAAAACAAGAAGCGGAATTGCATGAGGTTTGCCCTGGTGTCCACATTGTGGAGGGCATCTGGTTAAATGCATATCCACCAAATACGTTCGTTAAGGGTGTATTTGATTTTATAATGTTTTTTTTAGTTAATTAAAGCGTAGTCATTTGTCTGTCTTTTTCATTCAACAGAAAAAGGAACAAAAATGATTATTATTATTTTATGAAAGGGAACATGCATGTTAAGTGGTAGTTCTCCTACGATTATATATGCATTTTAAATTAAATGAAGCGACCTCACTGGCATCTCCATTTCTTAATTTCATTCAAAGATTCCGGCATGGAAAGCTTATGATATTTTGGACTATTCTCTTTTATTGTTTGTTGTTAGAGAAATTTTACAATCGTAGAATTTTATATGTAGTTTATCAGTTGGCTTCATCCAATGTTAATTACATGTTCTCTCTTGGCCATTCAAGAAGTGTGATTTGCTATAGAATTGTAGTTGGCAATAAATGCTCAGTCCTCTCCTTTTCCTTTTTTTGGGAGTTATTTATTTTTATCAAAATTGAGATATATGCAAATGTCACAATCGAAATTTAATCATAGAGACACACAAAATTTATTATTTACCTAAAAATTCAATTGATGCACAACACATGAACAATTGTAGGCAGGAACGGAATCAGAATTTTATCATTGGAGATCAAGAGGCATTTGTGGAGAGATAGGGAGTATTTGTGAGAAGATGGGGGCCACCATATTATATTTGTTATATATATATATAGATATGTATAAGACATATATTATACCAAGTTTTTATCAAAAGCAAAGAAAGTCATGATTCCTACTTCTAAACGCTTAGGTAGTTAGAGTTGTGTAATTGAAAATCGATAGGTACAATTTATTGTTTATATACCCGACATGTACTAGTTAGCACCTCCTTCATCGTGCCCCCGCTCTCCCTTTCCTTCGTTACCTAAATTTCTTTACCAAAATACGCCGTCCCCATCAAATCTCCTCCCAAGCTCTGTGTCTGTCTAAAACTCTCACATTCACATTTTTAGAGTGAGAGAGACAAACAAAGGGAAGAACACAATGGAAGGGGCGTCGAGCATGTACGGAGGGCTAAAGAGGTACTGGAAGAGGAAGGGCTACGAGCGGCTCAACGGCCCCGGCCGCCGTCACAAGACCCGGGTGGAGCTAGGCCGGACGGGTTCCGGTTCACACCAGAGGCGGCGGTTCTGGCGAATCAAGATCACGCCGAGGCTCCGGTTCAACCCGAGGAAGTTCCTGAGGGGGCTTCGGGACGCGTACGTGAACTTCATGCTGCGGATCGCCAACACGCGCGTGATGAGCGGCGGGTACGGCGGTGCCTTGGACCCGTCCTTTGGTGGGTTCGGGCGGGTCCCACTCAAGGAGTATGATGAGAAGATGATCGTCCAGATCTACAAGTCGTTGCTTACGGCGCAGGCACAACGGGTACCCTGCGATACGGCGAATCTCGCTACCCAGATTGGTTCTATCCTGTGAAAGTAATTA
>BRYE01000023.1:672500-680000 GCA_030159115.1 Actinidia arguta var. hypoleuca
TAATTCCCCCCAACAAAATCGCTATTCCAAACGGGTATTGCTGCCGACACTGAACAACGGCCGAGAATTCAGGAGAGAGAGAGAGAGAGGAGTAGCGGTGGGTGGGTTTGATTTCAGCGACTTTTACAATGGTATCACTATCACCCTATTAGAGATCTTGTGTAAATCTCACCGTGGGTCCTTATTGTTCGACTAAAGTTTCACTTTCATTCTTCTAGTTTGAATTTGAACAATTCGACTCTCTAATTTGAATTTAGTTTTGGTTTGGTCTTTTTCTCAATACCCGTTAATAGAGGTGTCATACGGGTTGGGTTGACAAGGGCCCAACACAGACACGACATGGAACAATATGATTATAATGGGCACAAGATAGCATAGTGATGGGTCGGGAGTACGGAACACGACACATTTATTTAAGAAAATTTTAAATAATTTTAAGTTTTTGACACATTAAACTCATTTATAAAAAAATTATGGCACGACACGGCACAATACGAGCACGATTAAGCATGGCACGAATGACGAATGAATCGTGCCAATGGGCCATGTTGGGCTAAGAATTTTATCAAATTGGTGCAACATGATTAAAAATGGGCACAATCTGACACAGCATGAAATAGTTAAAAACACATAAAATAATTAGATTGGATTGGCACAACATTGCCCATTTGACATCTCTAACCATTAAGTATTTAGACAGGAAACTCCCCCCACAAAAACTCACATTGATCCCTACAATTTGAGCAAAATGGCTATGTAAGTTTTTATGTGCTTCTTTGTTATCTAAATTGTTAAGAGTATCAACAGAGGACTATATTGGAGAACATTAAAATTGAAGATACCTAATTTTTTTAATTGCAACTATTGGGACCAAAGTAAACTTTAAGTCAAACTATAGGGCCCAATGGCAAAATTTACCCAAGTATTATAAATGTTAGAGAGAGTAATAGTTTGACTGGTGTTATTGATTAGTAGGGAACAAGGGAAATTAATGTTTGGGAGGGGATTGATTCTGCTGTGTGTGGAGTTCACATGTGGGAAGTGGGACCGACCCACCAATGATGGATCGAGAAGGCTAGGCTGTTGTCACTCAGCTTGCCAGATCATTGCTGCTCCAAGCCGTCGATGTTGGCCCCACATACTTGTTCCCCGTTCTAGTTACACCACTTGCCAGTTTCACCTATCAAATAAGAGATTCGGTAAATTTCACTAACCTTCCCTCAGGTTTGTGTAATATACACGCACTTTTCTGGTAGTTTCTAAAATATTGTTGATATTTTTTTTCTTAAATTATTATTCATTTTTTAATAAAACTATTTTTTTTTAATGAAAATAATAAGATTCTTCTTATTTTTAGAACTTTTATATTTTTTCTACAACACACCATTAAAACTAAATAGAAATTATAAATATTTTTTTAAAATAACCCTATTTATTTAATTTTTCTAATCAAATCAGTTATTTTGTAAATTAATTATATCATTTTAAAAAAATTACACATGATCATTTTAACGTTACTTATTCTATGAAAAAACAATTGTCACTTTAATTTTTGTGGAGTTCTATGTAGAATTTTTTTCCCGAGAATAACGTTTTCTAATTTTAAATGAGGGGGGTAAATTGGTACTCATAAAGTTTTTGGTTCTCGTTCATTCGGGTGATTCTATTTGGACCATAAATATTTCTCTATAGCCCCAGGTTCTTGATACACCCACCCAAAAGAATTTTAACAATTTACATTTTCTCTTTACACCTTTATAAATCCAAAAATATCCTCATTTTCAACTTAACCTAAAACTAGTGTGTTTCTGCACCCACCGCCAATTACTACCATCCGCCACCCGGCAACCCCAACTCCTATTCCCGCCGCAGTAGTTCGTTCAATTAGCTTTGATTTGGATTCACAAATGTGTAACAACAAAAAACCTGATCCAAGACAAAACAATTCATCCATCTTCGCCGCCGCTGGTGTCATCTTCCAAATCGTATTTACTCCAGGAACTTATCTAAAACCCACAGTATTTCTAAAATCAGAAGTGGTTTGGGCGGGCTGAGGTGGTTTGGACGATTCGACGGAGGAGAGCAAGTGGTACGTGGTGGTGGCAGAGGTTGAAAAATTGGGAATCACTGGTAGAAGGTAGATTGACGGCTAGGAATTGAAGAACTTCCCTGGGACGTGTTTTGGGGATGTAAGTAGTCTGAGGCTTTGGGTTCCTCCGGTGTCGGAGTGTCGACGTCTGGAATATGTAGCAATTCTAAACAGGGTTCTGCAAATGGGGCTGGGAAGTGCAAATGGCACAATTGTAAATCACAATCTATGTTTATTTTTTGGGTAAATTTGCCTAGTGGCACAATCGTAATAAAATAAATTGGACAGTTCCGGGGGTAGAGAGAACAAATGTGGGTTTCAATTAAATTTTATACGGTCCTTTACTAATTACAGTTTTTTTCTAAGTTTTTTAGTATAATTTTTAATAATTTTTTTTATCTTTGATATCGATAATGAATCTAACTCGAGTTTTTGCAAATGTAATTCTTTTATAATGTGCTATTTATGAAAGGATTTAATCAAGTCGGATCCACTATTAAGACTAAAAAGTTTAAAGATCTTTTTTATAATAAAAAAAAATATAATGAAACATCTATAATTAATAAAAGGATCACATAAAACTAAATTGTATATTAATGATGAAATTAAAAAAAATAATACACAATGAACTAAAACAATACAAGGTGAATACTTTAGGGACTATTAACATAATTTACTCGAAATTATATTGCTCCGTATAAATAACGTCAGAATGTGAACATGCCCATTGAGAGTGGTATGAGTGACTTCTGAGCAGTCTGTATCATGGACCTAACTCTTGTGGGGAGAAGAATTATAGCCATCACAGTAGTTGACCGTTTTGCTGACGGTCAACTATTTAGCCATAATGCGGTTGAAAATTGCGTCAAGCTGGCTGGCTGGCATATGAATTCGAGATTTATGAGTGCTGAAATTCTGAAATCCAAATTTATCTGATAATGACGACAGAAGAAGATAAATTTAAGGGAGTTTCCTTTCTCTGGGTTCAGCAAAGATGAGTCGTCATTGCATGTTAGACAAGGGATTTCTAGCTTATGATTTAGAATGTGTTTGATGAAGTTGGTTTCCATATGCCACCATCCACTGCTATCTGCTGAGTTGGTATGCAAGTCTCTGGGCAAGTTTACAGAATTTGCAGTGTTGTATGGTTGTTTTTTTGACCTATTTGAGAGTTGCAGATGGAAGAGCCAAGTTTAGTGGGGCCTTTGTTGGGAAGTTGGAAGAGGGAAAGGATAGTAAGTGGTGATCATTCCTCCTTGGTGGACATGGTGGCTGTGGGTTGAGAATCATAGTCATAGATTTGAGTGAGTGAAAGCCCTTATGCATAAAACCGTCTTTTCTTTCTTGTATATATATATATATATATATATATATATATATTTTGCTTAGTTGGGTATCATGAAAGGTGAATCCTTTTCAGATTTCAAGTGATAAAAGGCTTTGCCTGTGGGTCCATTGTGTGGTTGGAAATTGATTCTCTTTTTAAAGTTCGAGGATTGAAGGACGACCTTCTTCTTCTTTTTTCAGGAAGTCTCTTGTGAATCCCGTTGTATGCAACGTCTAGAATGACGGCATCTTTCGACAGGACGGATCGTGTGATCGGGTCTGTGATTCGCCTTGATTGTGTCGTGTTATGCTGTTATCTTTCTGCTAATCATTTATCTCAGAATTGATTTGAGCTGAATTTCATTATGTGCTGTAATGGAATCTTAATTTATCGGACATCACTCAAGCTATCCATCGTCTTTTGTCATTTTTATCCCTTCATTTAAAAAATAAATCATATTAATTTCTATAACTATTTAATTGTATTATTCACACCACTTCTATTACTAATCTGTGAAATAGTGATGAAAATCAATCTTATGTTATTCATATACTTTAATCATATGCATATTTATGTTCAAAAATAGTCTTATTTTTTACGAAAAATAAGTTAACGCTATATATAAAGATTTATTAATAAAGGTTAATTTTTTTTACAAAGAGTATTGACTTATTTCTCATAAAAAATATGATATTTTGAATATAAGAGTATTTAATTGAAGCACGTAAACAATCAATTTTTATCACTATTTTAAATAAAAAATTTAGATGATATAATTAAATAATTAAAATAATCCATACCATTAACTTTTTAGATGTGGGGTTAAAAGTATCAACATCAATACATATTCCTGCTAACAAATTTGATGCTACGAAATTGTTCTTTCAATTTCTGCTATTCCTTTGACTGGTTTGTTTTGCACTTTTTTTTTCTCCCGTTAAATTAATGCCTCATAACATTGAATTGCTTTTGTTATTTCCTTGACCTATACGTTTACTAATATTTGGCGTTTGTAATCCAGAGTGATTTCTTATTGAAGAAATATTCGATCATAATTTTAGATGAGGCCCCATTTAATGTTGTGAAGAGTTATGAAGTAATGTTGTATAATTTAAGATTTTTCTCTTCTATTTAAAAGAGAGACTCAATTTATTTAGATTGAAGTATTGAGAAGAGAAAATGGGAAGCTCTATATCTAAGGGTACTTTGGTCATTTTAAAAAAAATTAAAGCCATCTAATCAAAATTGACGGTAATAGAAAAAATTTGATAATAGTTTAAAAAATAACGGATATAAATTATTCAGCACTAGTAATTGCTCGTGTCCACAAACGCTACGCAAAAAAAAAATCATCTATTAGGCGTACTCGTTAGACTTTTACAACTTAAAAAACGAATTAGATATAAACGTCAGATATAAGATAAATTGTATGCATATACAAAGAAATACATTGCTATAAAATTGAGAATAAATTAGAAAATATAATAATTTTAAAAAAGTGTTGCTAATTTGGGATAAATAAGAAGGAAATAAATGGGTTTTCTATTTTATTTTTTTTGGTCCTACTATCAAATGATCTAATGGATAAAAAATATGTTATACTTTGTGATTTTTTGTCTAATTTTCTTTTATCCATAAAAAGAATTTAGAAATTAAAATATTCATTGGCTTCGGAGGTAGTAGGAGAAGTCTTTCTATTTTCATGTCCTCTATTTGGAATTATATAGACTCCATGTGGAATTTGTTGATCAGATGTCTTAACTCTCTCAAGAATATGTTCTGAAATATGAATTTATTCTTGTATTTCAGAAGGAATTGGTTTTATTTCTTCTATCTTTTTTGCTTGGTTTGTTTGTTCTAGTGTTCCAAAGGAAATCACCAAAAACTGAATTCCTACTAGAAGAAGGGATAGAAACTCTATATTGTTGTTGCGGAGATGGTTCCAAAATTTTGCAAGACATACTTCTTGGCAAAGTAAATTTGCTTATTTGATTTGGGGCAAAAGTCACCATAACATATCTTTATGGAGTTTGAACAATTTGGCTCTTTATCCTTGATTGGGCAGCTACAACACTAGGCATCGCCCAATTAGTTGAGAAAATAACTTATTCCCATTTAATGAGTCTAGGGGTAGCTCCTTTGGTTATTAAACAATTATTGTCTATGACAATAGTTTTTCCTGGTTTACTACGCAGAATATAATTGGGACTAAGAGTATTCATGACCATGTAGTGAATTCTATAAATTACGGCTATAGTTTCAAATTCAGGCATAAAATCGTAACTATGAGTTTGGATCTATAAAATTGCTGCTTCAAAAAGATAAAGTTAGATTGAGGAAAACATTAAAATAGACTAATTCATGACATAAACTAGTTTACGTGATTCCTATAATTGAATTTTTAAAATTATTACATCTAGCATATCTTAAATTAGCTTGTATAGTATTTGTTCCAATTAAAATTAGGGGCTTAAAAGCAATTTGGATGCACCCTCTATAAATATAATGATATTTATGAAAATACTTTTGAATGTCTAAGACTTAAAAGTTTTAGAAGTTGGATTTATGAATCTAGGCTAATGGATTGCTCTACTAATTTAATTGCCTTTTGACTTATAAATTTAAAAAATTCAAGTTTATAAATTTTTTTTTATTAAGTGGAAGGAATTGTCCACTGATTTAGTTATTGAGTTTGAGAAAATTCAATTACTTTTTATTTTTTTATAGAGGCATTTGATAATGCAATATCCATGTTTTAATAAAAATGTTATTATACTATGATGACCTTATAGGTTAATGAAGTATATTACTATTCATCTTCTTTTCCAGATTTCGAAAATGATTCCTTTGGCAATCAACTTTGGACACGTCTGCCAATGACTTATAGGCCTGATGATGTCTTACAATTTTAATGATGTGCCATGCTTTAGAGTTTTTTTATCTATTGGATCAAAACTTAAATGGCCCCATACTTTTAAGAAGAAGGAAGTGATAATTTTAGGAGAAAAAAATAATCTCTATTGAAATTTCAACCGTTGAATTCACTCAAATGAATTTTAACCGTTGATAGCGAGAGATAGATTTAAGATTTAAAATGAATTGTGTTTTATATTATAGATTAGTAATTGCTTGTACCCACATGCACTATGTAAAAAAAAATAAAGACAACCTCTTAGGTGTACTCGGTAGAATTTTATAACCTAAAAAAATAAGATATAAATATCAGATAAAAAATACATTGCATTCAGATACGAAGAGATACAATACTACAAAATAGAGAATAAATTAGAAAGTATTGTTAATTTGGGAGAAGTAAGAGAAAAAATTGATGTTTTAATTTTTTGGGTGTGAGTTCCACTAAAAAAGATAATTTAATAGGTAAAATATATACCCAGTTTTAGAGATTTTTTGTCCATTAGATCAAAACTTATGTAGGTCCTACACTTTTGAGAAGAAAAAAGTAATAGTTATAAGAAAAAAAAATAGCTTTAGGTGAAATCTCAGCCGTTGGATTAACTCAAATAGATTGCAATCGTAAATAACGGAAGATAAATTTGAGATTCAAATGAGTTGTGTTTTATATTATAAATTTGTCATAAACTCAGGACAAGTAGGTGAAATTTATCGTAAATATAATTAATTGTTATAAGAGTTCATATATACCCTTTTTATAATTTAATTTCTCTAAACGGTCGTTTAATTTGTCATCTTAAACTGCAAGATGTTGCCATTCTCACCCGTCGTCTGAACATAGCGGATCGGGATCCGAAGCTACTGGTGGAATTCTCATGGGTATAGAGAGAAGTTTTTAAAATGTTGTGGGTTTAGAAAGAAAATGTGGGGACCGAAGAAAAAGGTTGGGTATAGATAGAACGCACACACAATAACTGGTGTGTTTCCTATCAAAAACCCTACCCTGCTCCCTCGCCCCCTCCTCCCCCTCCCTCTCTCTTCTCTCTCTAGAAAGAATCATCAATGGCCGATCCGGAGCCTCTTAGCAAGAAGTTGGTTTTCCCATCTCATCTCTTTCTTTACATATAGTTATGTATGTGTATATATGAAGTTGCTTTGCAATATACGAAAA
>BRYE01000023.1:695000-697500 GCA_030159115.1 Actinidia arguta var. hypoleuca
TTTACGCTTATCTTTATTGTCAATTGGAATTATGTAATATGGTTAACTACACTTTACCACCTTAAATTATTGATTCATTTCCACTTTAGCCCTTAAGCAAAGAATTCTGTCACATTAACTTTTAACCTATTAATTTTTTTTCAATTAACATCAATTTCTTAACTCGATCCAAATTGGTAACAGAGTTGGCTATGTGGTGTGACCACGTGGTTAAAAGAGAGAGGGAGAGAGAAAGAGGATGATGTTGAACTAGAACAACGTCGCCGGCAAATGCGCCGGTTGTTGGCAAAATAGCTTTGAGTTTCCAAGGACGAAAATGCCTACATTTCTATGGTGATGGCAGGCCTCTCTTTCTCTCTCTCCCTTGTTCTTTTGTGTGTGCATATTGATACTGTCGACGAGGTTGGGGAGGGTGGTTCTGGTGGTGGAAACAGGGTTGGGAAGGGTTTTTTGGCTGGGTTGCTAACCACGGTAGGGTTGGGGTTACTGTTAGTGGAAGGGGTTGTTTTTTTGGGGCTGTCGGGTCTGTGTTAGGTTTGAGTTTGAGTGTCTATGAGTTTGGGTTCCACATGGCCACACACATGGCACCACATGTCTAATTCCGTTATTAATTTGAACGGAGTTAATGAATGTCTAATTCCGTCATTAATTTTAGCCGAGGTAATGAATTGGCATTAATTGAAAAAAATAGTAGATTAAGGTCCAAGGCCAAATTGAAAATGGATTAGGGAACAAAATATAGTTAATCCAATGTAATATATAAATATTATGCCGTTCCACCAAGCATTGAATATTCATGTTTTTGCTAGTCATTTTCCATCGCCGGCTATTATCTTTCGATTGAGTTTTTTTTCATGAAATGGATTTATAATTCCAATCAAACATTATTGAAAAATATTTAATTCACCAAAATTTACATAAGACCCAAGTAGGAGAAAAAAATTAAAGAAAATGGTTGAACAGTACGAAGTAAAAAAATAAAAAACAAAAACCGTTTTCAGGCCAAGGGAGTATTAAAATCGTCGAAGCTCCAAAGTTCCACAGCACCAAAGCCGATGACGTCGTTCTCCGCCGCTATATTAGGAGGAGAATCCGGCGATTGGCCGTCGAGATACGGAATCTGGTAGAATTTCATGATGGACTCGTAGGCCATCAGCTCCTCCGACAGCTTCTTCAATTCGCTCTCTTCCCCTGCTGTTTCCATCACTTCAATCACTGCCGCTTCCTTGCTGTTTTCTCTCTCCTCTTTCTTCTCTCTCTCTTCCTTCACCTTCAATTTGCAATCCATCGAAGGGTAAGCACTTTCTAAACAAGACCCAAAAACGTCCTCACTGTGAAGAACCGAAACAGGGTCAGAACAGGGGACGCTATGGAACCCATCCGAGTTGTATGCGCCAAATTGGATCAGATTGTCACGAAACCCTCCATTGGGATGAGTCATAGCGGCGGGTTTAGGGTGGGATTGTGGAGGAAATTGAATTGAATGGTCGTCTTCATTGGGAAAATTAACCTTGGCTTTGTTGCCTCGGATCTTGCGAGCTTCCCTGTCGTAGGCTCTGGCGGCCTCTTCGGCCGTGTTGAAGGTACCAATCCAAACCCTCCCACCTTTTCTCGGATCTCGGATCTCCGACACCCATTTTCCCCACGGACGCTGCCTAATTCCCCTGTACAGGTTCTTGTGCTGCCTCTTGGCCTTCTTTTCAACACGCTCGTCACCTGTTCGTAAAAAGTCCACAATGAGAAAGAAAGGTTAAAATATGACACATACAGCACACGTAAGAGAGAGGAGCAAGAAACTACCGTTGTTTTGATCTTGTGAGAGTTTGAATTTGGTGACGAAGGGGGAGTTTGGCCAGAGTTGGGAGGCGGAGAGGTTGTGGTTACCGTTGCGAGGGATGAGTTCGGCGAGGATTGAACCGCCGCACATTTTTTCAAATTCTTATGAAATTATTCTGGTTTATGGGGCTATGAAAGATGAAAAGAACAGGCAAAAATAGGGTTGAAACTTGAAAGGATTTTGGAAGGCGTTGACTAATTAGAATGGAGAGGGTGGAGTGTCCGAGGGGGCCTTTATATAGTAGAGAGTGTGTGGGTGACAGCAGGGGAAGCGAACTTTCGAGCCGTTTGATCTGAAGCATTGTTAAGAATTTGAATTTTTAAAATTGATTTATAACATTGTTACAGTACAAGAAGAATTTAGATTAAGAAATGTCTTAAAGTATACCTTAAATTACAGGTAATTTCTTTTCTACGTAAAACTACTCACACCCTATCCAAATATTATCAAGTTATTTATTTTTATTCTCATACCCACTGCTACCTTATTTAAACTTACCAAATCTATTTCATTAAGTTGGGCAGGTGAGAGTACATCGAGGATGATTTATTTTGCCATCCCTTAACAAAATAGATGATTTGAATTGTGAAATTGGACATGGTAGATCCGCTTGGGCCTGGGAAGCAGGGTGCTGTGTACAAAGACCCCAAAATCATCCCGTGA
>BRYE01000023.1:750000-752500 GCA_030159115.1 Actinidia arguta var. hypoleuca
CATTTGTCTAATTAGATTGTTGTGAAATAGATTGTGGCTTTTATAGGTAAATGACAACACATTTTAAGTAAAAATTATATTAGAAAATCTAAAAAAATAGGTGGCATTTCTGTTTCAATGGTTTTTCGAGAACAATCCACGATATACTGCATTAATTACTTCATACTCATAAGACGTGTGGGTCTTTTACGATTATTTGGGTATAGACCCATACTTCATGTGAGTACGAGGGTAAGAAGTAATTTATGGAATATTCCTAGCTTTATACTTTATGTTTCAATGGTGCTAGGGTTACTTCATAAAATATTGTATAAATTATTTTATACTCACATAAAGTGTGAATTCTACATTATTAACTTGTGTGATCTATATCTCATGTAAGGAAAGAGCAATCTGCATGAAACTACATTGCCATATAGTTAGGGATGAATCCAAGGGGGCAGTTGGCGGCGACCGTTACTTTAATGTTTTTAAAAAACTCTAGTTTTATAGTAGTATTAACTGCTAATATTTTTAAATTATATAGATTCTCGACTCTAAAATTAAAATTAATATTGTAATTCCTACGTAAGTTATAAATTTTTTATTCTATATGTACAACCTGAATATAGTATATAGTTATGGATTTGGGGTGGAGTATTTTTGTTTATAGTGTATTTTAATTTTTTTTTCCTCTACAAACTTTGGCTTTTTTGGGTAGGTAAATTTTTTTGTTTAATTAAAAATAGAGGTTGGAAAAAACCAGTGATCTCATTTACTGATTACTCCATTTCTCTTTTTTTTTTTGTATCGATCCACTTCTCACCTTTTCCGTTACAACTATCAAAACAAAAGTAGTTACTTATCATCCCCTGTTCTTGGTCAGCATTACGCTATTGCCCTTTTAGACATAACACACATGATTCGACACGCATAATTCTGTAAGAACAAGTGGCGTGTAAAAATTATATGAGTATATAATTTGAAAATATTATGGTTGAGAGTTGTATTAAAAATATTTGGTGAATAATATAAATAACAAATGTTTCGAATTAGGATGCAACTTAAGTCCAGTTTGGGGTAAGAAAAAAATCACAAAACCATAAAAAAAATTTCTTTTGATTTTTTTTAAGATAAAATTAAAAAAATCACAGCAAAAAACTCTCATTAACTCGTATAATAAGCTTCATAGCTCATTCTAAATGCATCTAAATAAACTTAAGATTATTTTAGTAAAAAAAACTACCCAAAATATTAATTTTGTGTTAGATGTTTGAGCATAAGTTCCAAGTCCAATTAATGGGTGCTAAGTGCCCATTTGTTTTTATTTTAATTTTCACTCCCCCAAACAAGCCCTAACTATTTGGACGTTCCGATCCGACCGACCGGATCCTCAAACCCCTTACCATTACCCGACCCGGACTCCACCATTATCGATCCCCAAAACCCGGGTCCGAAGATGACCCGCCCACTTGAGCCTCATAGTCATCCCTTTGGCAATTAGGGCACAACCTGGAACCCGACCCGGCTACTGTTTTGGCCGGGTACTTTAGGAGCTTAACCGGGACCCTACACAGAGGGCAATTAGAGTGAGAGTAGAACCACATGTCAATGCAGAGGATGTGAAAGCAGTGATTGCATTTGGGCAAAAGTCGGATCAAGTCATTGTTTCCGAATTCGGATAAGCACACGGCGCATTCTAGCGGAGCGCCCCTGTGCGGGTGCGCGGCAGAGTCGTAGAAGAAGGTGGGTAGGGATTTGAGGACGGCTCGCTCCAGGCCCTTGTGAGGCGTGCTGGTGGCGACGGTGGGGCCGAAGTTGAAGACGTAGTCTGACATCGGCGAACGGCGGCGGAGAAGGTGCTCAGCGAGTTGGAATTGGCGGTCGCGGCGTTGCTGGTGGAGCCACCGAGTGTAGAAGTAGCAGATGGCTATGGTGATGCCGAAGGCGACTAGAATTGATAGCGAAATTAGCCACTGGTTTCCGTTGTAAGCGGAGTAGTCGTTTGAGGAATCGGAATTCATTGCGATTCCTGCTGAATTGTCATCCATGAGAGAGAAGAGAATTCTGCTTTGTAGAGAGAGAGATTTGGGGAGAGAGGACTAGAGTTTATTAAATACGGTGAGAAAGGGACTGGTTGTCAAAAAAAAAAATAATAAAAGTGCAGGTATGGTACCCTATCACCTCCACCACACAGCGTCACACTATACTGACATCTATAGAGGATCCCACAACGCTTATATCGGGACAGAAGCTAAGGTCCCACAATTTACGTATAAGATTAGAAGTAAGTTTAACCTCAACAAGAGGTTGCGGGGACTCGAACTCAAGTTTTCACTGACAAATTATCAAAGTATTCATTTTCTTTTGTGTAAAATTATCAAGTATCAAATATTATTTTTTTTAATAACTAGATATTCGAACCAACTTTCACGCACCTGAACTATTAAATATTGTTTTATAATTTTGTATAACAAGAAAAAACAAAAAAAAAAGCATCAAAATCACTGCATTTACAAAA
>BRYE01000023.1:777500-792500 GCA_030159115.1 Actinidia arguta var. hypoleuca
TATAATCAAAAGAAGATGAATTCGTAATAACTTACAAGAAACCCAAGAAAATAAAAATCAACTGGAATTTACAATTGAAATTGGTTTTAATTTACAAAAAATCGAAATTAGAAATGGACATCTCACTAAAAACATACTAAAAACACATGCGAAAAACAAGACATCCAAGAAAAAAAAAAAATTAACTTGTTTCAAAATATGTAATTTTAACATGAAATTGAAAATCCCCGACAAATCAAAATCACTAAAAACCAAAGTCAAAATCAAAATCAGAATCTACATAGAAAGCAAAATCAAAATCGAAAGCAAAATCAATAACAAAATGTATAATCAAAAGAAGATGAATTTGTAATAACTTACCAGAAACCCAAGAAAACGAAAATCAACTAGAATATTCAATCGAAATCAGTTTTAATTTACAAAAAATCGAAATCAGAAATGGACATCTCACTAAAAACATATTAAACACACATGCCAAAAGCAAGACATCTGAGAAGAAAAAAAAAATTCAAAATATATAATTTTAACATGAAATTGAAGATCCCGACAAATGAAGAACGTAAAACTACTGAAAAAGAAAAAGAGAAACAAAGATGAGTTCTTAAAAACTTAAGGATGAACCCTAAAACATAGAAAACCGACACAAACATACAATTAAAGAACAGAAGAATTTCAATTAACAAAAATCAAAATCAAAATCTACATAGAGGTTGAAATCGAAAGCAAAATCAATAACAAAATGAATAATCAAAAGAAGATGAATTCGTAATAACTTACAAGAAACCCCAAAAAACAAGAAACCCAAAAAAACGAAAATCATCTAGAATATACAATCAAAATCAGTTTTAATTTACAAAAATTCGAAATCATAAATGGGCATCTCACTAAAAACATATTAAACACACATGCCAGAAACAAGTCATTCGAGAAAAAAGAAAAAAATAAACTTACTTCAAAATACATAATTTTAACATGAAATTGAAGATAAAACCACTGAAAAAGAAAAGAAGAAACAAAGATGAGTTCTTAAAAACTTCAAAAGGAACCTAAAACATAGAAAACCGACACAAACATACAATTAAAGAACAGAAAAATTCCAATTAATAAAAACCGAAGTCAAAATTAAAATCAAAAACCACCTGGAATATCAATGGAAAACTATTTTAATTTTCAAAAATCAAAATCGGAAACGAATAACAATAAATAATTTCACTAAAAACATATTAAACACATATCTAGCTGCCCAAAATAAGAATATCTGTGAAAAAAGAAAAAATATCGCCAACAAATGAATAACATGAAATGACTGAATTAAAATTCAAAAGAAAAAGAAAAGGAAATATTTACGATAGCAAAAAATTAACAAGAAACCCCAAAACATAGAAAACAGACACAAACATACAATTAAAGAACATAAGAATTCCAATTAATAGAAACCGAAATTGAAATCGAAATTGAAAACCAACTGGAATATCAATGGAAAACTATTTTAATTAACTAAAAATCAAAATCAGAAACAAATAACAACAAATAATTTCACTAAAAACATATTAAACACATATCTAGCTGCCAAAAACAAGAAAATCTGTGAAAAAAGAAAAAAAATCGAAAACAAATATTTATGGTAGCAAATGAATAACATGAATCGACTGAATTAAAATTCAAAAGAAAAAGAAAAAGAGAAGGAAATATTTATGGTAGCAAAAAGTTAATGAAAAACCCAAAATCATAGAAAACAGACACATACATACATTAAAGAACATAAGAATTCCAATTAATAGAAATCGAAATTGAAATCGAAAACCAACTGGAATATCAATGGAAAACTGTTTTAATTTACAAAAATCAAAATCAGAAATGAATAACAACAAATAATTTCACTAAAAACATATTAAACACATCTAGCTCCCAAAAGAAGAAAATCTGTGAAAAAAGAAGAAAAAAAAACGCCAACAAATGAGTAACATGAAACGACATAATTAAAATTCAAAAGAATAAGAGAAGGAAATATTTACGGTAGCAAAAAATTAACAAGAAACCCAAAAACATAGAAAACAGACACAAACATACAATTAAAGAACATAAGAATTCCAATTAATAGAAATCGAAATTGAAATCGAAATCAATAACCAATTGGAATATCAATGGAAAACTGTTTTAATTTACAAAAATCAAAATCAGAAACAAATAATTTCATTAAAAACATATTAAACACATATCTAGCTTCCAAAAAGAAGAAAATCTGTGAAAAAAGAAAAAAAATCGCCAACAAATGAATAACATGAAAGGATTGAATTAAAATTCAAAAGAAAAAGAAAAGGAAATTTTTACAGTAGTAAAAAGTTAACGAGAAACCCAAAACATAGAAAACAAACACAAACATACAATTGAAGAACATAAGAATTCCAATTAATAGAAATTAAAATCGAAATCGAAATCGAAATCAAAAAGGAAAGCAAAAGTTTTTTTCTGAAAGAAAGCCTTCTCTGTATTTTATGGCTTGACTTTCGAACTGGATTCCATATAAGAAGGGGGGCTCTTAGAGCAGATTCCGGTTTTTAAATCAGTGAATACACTTAGCCAGGAATGACAGATCCAGAAAAAGGGGTGATGTCCCCTGTTTAGCAAGGTTTTTATTCTGGGATCATATTTGAATGGTAGACAATCAGTTCAATAAGACAATCAGGCTTACAAAACTGTTTCAATTTACAAAAATCAAAATCTCAGAGCAGATTCCGGTTTATAAATCAGTGAATAATTAGCCAGGAATGACAGATCCAGAAAAAGGGGTGGTGTCCCCTGTTTAGCAAGGTTTTTATTCTGGGGTCATATTTGAATGGTAGACAATCAGTTCAGTAAGACAATCAGGCTTACAAAACTGTTTCAATTTACAAAAATCAAAATCAGAAACGAACAACCACAGATAATTTCACTGAAAACACACTAGACACATCTGGCAGCAAAAAACAAGAATTCCCAGAAAAATAAACTCGTTCCAAAATATGTGATTCTACCGTAAAATTGAAGATCCCAACAAATGAAAAACACAAAAAAACTGAAAAATAAAATTCAAACGAAGAAGAAAAAGAAAGATGCGTGCATAAAAACTTAACGAGAAACCCTAAATCATAGAAAATCCACATAAACATACAATCAAAGAGCAGAAAAATTCCAATTAATTGAAATCGATATCAACAACACATGATTTGGTAAGAACTTACGAGAAGCCCAAGACAATAAAAACCAACTAGAACATACAATCGAAAACTCTAGTTTTAATTTACACAAATCAAAATCAGTTCGACAATTAAAACATAGAAAAACCGAAACCTAAGAAACATACAATTAAAGAACAGAAGAATTCTAATGAATCGAAGCAAACAAAATAAAATCGAAATCGAAATCAATGAGAGAAGGTCTCACGGAATTATTGCAAGAAACTAACGACAACAATCAACAATTGATCTCTGATCCTTTGATCAACCGGCCATCTCCCTTCGATCGTTCCTCTCTCTCCTCTCCTCTCCTCTCCTCTCCTCTTTCTCTCTCTGTGAGAGCGTGTTGTCTTGAGACTGCGAGTGATTTGGGATTATTTATAGAAAATGGAAACTGGAAAGGACCGTTATTTCCGAATCCCTGATCAAATCCTCATAGAATTTGAATTTCAATTTCAATTTGGGAATGGAAACGGACGAATTTTCCTTAAAAAAAACCGTCGTGTTGGGAAAAAATCACATTCCCATTTAGGGGTTGGTTTTTTTTCTTCAGAAAATGTATTTTTTTTATTTATTAGATAAAATTACAAAAAAGGGCCCTTATGTTTATATTTTTTAAAAATTATTTTTCTCAAATATTTTTTACTATATAAAAAAATATTTTAATAATTTCACACGATAAAAAAAAAATTCAAAGGTAAAATAATTTGTACACTCTTTTTTTACTAAATAATTTTTACTAAATACGTTTTGTCTTTATTATGTAAAATTTTGCAAAAAATGAAGTGGACGGACCTGTGCAGGTTTTTTTGAGCCGCGGGCGGAGAAGGCGATCGCGATGAGCCAGGGGATGGGGTCGCCGAAGGCCGAGAACGCGGGGGCGAAGGTTAGGGCTTTGGCGAGGACGCAGGCGCTGAGACCCGTCAGTGCCACCGCGCCGAGCGGACGCAGCTGGGTGATGATTCCGACGATGGTGGCCAGGAAGATCGACAGCAATTGCCACGCGTTTAGCATGACTCCGGCCGGATGAGGAACGAACCAGATGATGATTCCGGTGGAGATCGAGGTCATCAGAGGCTTCATCGCCGTCCCCCTTGACATGGCTGACTCGGCGGCGCCGTCACCGCCGCCGGGTCGCCTCCGCTACGGAGGCTTGGATTAGACTTCTGCTCGGAAGTGGAGAATTATGGGTAGTGGGCTTAATTGGGAAGCTACCAAGATGTGGATTGGAAAGTGAGTATAGTTTTGACGGACTTCTTAGATTTTGAATGTTGGATTTGAGATTCAACGGTGGTGAGAGCTTGGAATTACGAATTTTACAGCTGGGTAGTTATCGGAACCCTAGGTTGACCGGCGAGGTGAGAGCCAGGGACGCCAACGCCGCGGTGGCGTCGTGAGAGAGAGATGTCTTAGTCTTTGAGAGAACCATTCGTGGGGTTGATTGGAGGGACAACGGCGGAGATTACGAGGTAATCTAAGGGTATTTTCTAAATAGAAAATAATAATGAATCTGGGCCGTTGAATTCTAATCAGACAGCTGGTATGGTTCGGTATATTCGATTTGTGGGGTCTAGCTTTGCGTTTTAAGCTCCGCCTGAGATTTGCTTCTCCGTCAGGAGATCTACGGATTAAGCTAACGTGCGCAAGGGGTGGAGATGTCTTGTGACACGTGGCGATAGCGAGCGGATGAGAAGCTGAAAGCCCCGTTTGGAATAATCATTTCAGTATTTGATTAATTAAAAAATAATAAAATAATTATTCCATTTGGAATGCCTATTCACTAAAACATAGAAATGATCATTACCCTATAATAATAAAAAGAATATTCATTCTATTTTCATTTCTTGTAAAATAATAATTGATGTGGAATAATCCGAACAAATCCTGAATCATAAAATGTTCCGAGCAGAGTACGTCGCCCAATATCTCCAAACTCACCTTCCAGGTCGCCTTATACATTTAATGAAACGAGCCCCATTCCATTTACATATTCCTGCCAGATCGCCATAGGGCGAGATGATTCACCTCGCCCAATGCAGAGACTTCTCCTTCAAAAGACCTCTCTCCAAAAGAACTCCTATCTCCATTAGAGATCTGTCATCACAAGACTCCTAACCTGATTGAAGTCCGTCTCCATAAAAGAGTTTCTCCTCTGCGAGAGGACTGTTTCCAATAGACTCCAACTCCACAACGTTGCCTATAATTCCGGAGTGAACACCAGTTGGCAGTCCAGATTGAACTCCAGATTTAATTGGGATATCATCCCATACTTATCCTTCCGAGGAATTCGCCATACTACACTGACACGACTCAGTTCTCCCGTCTATATAAAGGCCGCTCCCCCATAACAAAAAGGTACGCTCAACACACAGGCACTACACACTTTTATTGTGCTCTCCATACCGCCTTATTCTCTGGTCGCCTTGGTCTGATTCATACGCCGGAGGGGTTTTGAGCGGCCTCACCCCGGCCGATTACTTTTGATTCATTGCTGTGCAGGTCGCCCCAGTTTAGCCGAGGTCCAGTGCCGAGGCCGAGGAGCAACTCTGACTGTTGGTTGCTCTCCCAGATTTTTACCACAACAGTTTGGCGCCGTCTGTGGGAACGAAAGTTCTCTTTATCCTATGCACCTGCGCAGTCGACTATTATCCAGACCAAGTACTAGCAGTCCTTTGGACAACAGAACACGTCCAATGGCCAACACTAGTCAAGCTCCAGATTTAGAGGGCCTCCATCACGAGATACGTGGGATGGCTGAACATATGAAAATTATGAATGAAAATAATACCCTCCTCATATAGCACCTCACCGCAAATAATCGTCCACCACCTCCTCCGGCTCCCCGTCATTCTCATCCATCAGGGAATGTATCCCAGAGTCACCGTAGCACCGGGCGAGACAGGCGACGTCACTCTCCCAGCCCTCGCCCTCAACGAGAGGAGAGCCCAAGAAGCCCATCATCAGGGTCATCATCCAGCAAGACGCCAGGGCAGGAAAACGAAGGGGCGAGGCGGGTCAGATCTCCTATGAGGTCCCAGCAAGAACAAGATATATCCACTTCCCAGAAAATTAGGGACCTGGATGCTCGCTTGGACGCTATCAACACGGGGACCGGCGCCCCGATAACTGTAGACGCTTTGATCAGGCAAACTGAACCACCTTTCACCCACAGGATAATGAGAGCCAGGGTGTCGTCCAAATTCAAACTGCCTACTCAGCTCGGGGTCTATGAAGGCAAAACAGATCCAATGGATCACCTGGATTCTTACAAAAATCTGATGCATCTCCAGGGTTACTCGGACGATGTCATGTGTAAAGCCTTTTCTGCTACACGCAAAGGGGCAGCGAGATCGTGGTTCCGAAAGTTGACACCTGGAACCATAGATTCATTTGGCGAACTGAGCAGACTTTTCGTGGCCAATTTTATGAGTTGCAGGGTCAGGCAGAAGAACGCATCCCATCTTTTTACCATCCACCAGAAGGAAACGGAGAACTTGAAGGATTATGTGAAGCAATTTAACCAGGCTATATTAGAAGTTGAAGATCCCAGTGACAAGGTGGTCGTCATGGCAATGATGGAGGGGCTTCGTCCAGGTCCCTTGTTCGATTCTCTGTCCAAAAACATTCCGGAGACATTGTCCGTACTCCAAAGTAAAGCCGATAGATACATCGCCGCGGAGGAATTGGCCGAAGCCAAACGAAAGGGAAGGGGAAAGGAGGACCATAAGAGGAAAGAGCCTGATACAAGGCGATCTGATTATAAAGACGAGCGGAGAAGCAAGCAGCCTAATCGGGAGAGGCGGACCAATGACAGGCGACCTCGTACTCCACCTCGCCGCACTGAGCTGGTATTGCCACCGCTTAATGCTCCCATTGCCCAAGTCCTCACAGAAATCAAGCATGAAGAGTTTGTCAAGTGGCCCTCAAAAATCAAGACTGATCCCCGGAAGAGAAACAAAAATAAATATTGCGAGTTTCACCGAGACCATGGCCATAATACCGAAGACTGTTTTCATCTAAAGGAGCAAATAGCCGACCTCATCAAAAGGGGATATCTAAGAAAATACGTCGGAGATCGCCATTCCCCCAATTCACCGGAAAGAAGGTACAACGACAACCGACCTACTGCTGGAGAGATTCAGGTAATACACGGTGGATTTGGATCCGGAGGGAGTTCAAATTCATCTAGAAAAAGGCACGCCAGAAGTGCAGACATGTCCGCAGAAGTTTACAGCCTCTCCTCACCAATGGCCGACGTCAACCCGCCCATAACCTTCAACAATGACGATCTAAAAGGCCTGCACCAACCTCATGACGACGCCCTAGTCGTTTCGGGCATCATCGCCAATTTTACCGTCCAACGAATCTTGGTCGACAATGGTAGTTCGGCTGACATTCTGTTCATCTCCGCATTTGAAAAAATGAAGATAGGGCTCGACAGGTTGCAGCCCTTTGTGACGCCATTGGTGGGATTTGGAGGAAATCTGACTCATCCCCTGGGGTGGGTCAAATTACCAGTTACTTTGGGGACAGAACCTCGTCAAACTACTGTTTGGCAGAATTTCATAGTAGTTGATTGCCCTTCCCCCTACAATGCCATTCTAGGCCGCCCAACTCTGGGCGGAATTAAGGCGATCACCTCAACTTACCACTTGAAGATGAAGTTCCCTACCTCAGCAGGAGTGGGAGAAGTGCGGGGCGACCAGAAAGTGGCCAGACAATATTTCATTTCGGCCATGAAGATCGAGACCCTCCCGGTACCGAATACCCAATAGCAATTACCGATCAACGATGGCGAGATGGAATCCCTGAGGGACGAGGTGGAACAGGAGGTCTTGATGGATCCCCGAAAAACCGAAAACACTAAGCCCCTTGAAAAAACTACCTCAATTTCCATTCATCCGGAATATCCTAATCGCCACGTCATGATCGGAACAGAACTTGCCGCAGAACAGCGCGATGCTTTAGTGGAATTCTTAAAAAGAAACTTCGATATTTTTGCCTGGTCCCAAGGTGACGTACCGAGGATAGACCCTCAGGTCGCCATGCATAAATTACAGATCAATCCAGCAAATTCTCCTGTTCGCCAAAAGAGGAGGAAATTTGCCCCTGAGCGACTTCGAGTCATCGACGAAGAGGTCGCCAAACTCATCAGAGCTAAAGTTATCAAGGAAGCCCACTATCCAGAATGGTTAGCTAATGTTGTCGTCGCCCCAAAAAAAGGGGGAAAGTGGAGAGTATGCGTGGACTACACTGATCTCAACAAAGCATGTCCAAAAGACAGTTTTTCACTGCCAAAAATTGATTTGATAGTCGACGCCACATCAAAGCACGAGCTTCTCAACTTCATGGATGCCTTTTCAGGATATCACCAGATCAAGATGTTTCCCCCCGACGTAGAGAAAACTTCCTTCATCACGGAACGAGGATTCCTGGTAACCAAACGTGGGATTGAAGCTAATCCAGACCAAATTCAAGCTCTGCTTGGGATGAGCTCGCCCAGAAACATCCGAGAAGTCCAGCAGCTAATCGGACGGGTTGCCGCCCTCAACCGATTTGTTTCCAAATCAGCGGACAGATGTTTACCGTTCTTCAAAATCCTAAGGAAAAATCAAAATTTCCAGTGGACAGAAGAATCGGAAGAAGCTTTTCAACAACTTAAAAAGTATTTGGGGTCACCTCCTCTGCTCGTGGTTCCGACCACGGGAGAAGAATTGTTCATATACCTCGCCGTTTCACCCACAGCAGTAAGTGCCGTGCTCGTCCGAGAGGAGAACCATGTCCAAAAACTGGTATATTATGTTAGTAAGGTCCTGATAGGTGCTGAGAACAGATAAGTAATGATTGAAAAGCTCGCCTACGCCCTCCTGATCGCTGCCAGAAAACTTCGCCATTATTTTCAGGCCCATCCCGTCACCGTATTGACCGATCAGCCGTTAAAACTAGTTCTTCAACGACCAGATACTTCGGGAAGACAACTGAAATGGTCCATTGAGTTGAGCGAATTCCATATTAACTATAAACCGAGGACGGCAATAAAAGCCCAGGCTTTAGCCGACTTCGTGGCCGAATCCACTCACCAGCCCGATCTAGAATTCTCGGAGGAAGGGATTCACAACTCAGAAAATGACCTCGAGAGCTCGGGGGAGGAAAAGCTCGACAAATGGACATTGTTTGTTGATGGGTCCTCCAATCAACACGGGTACGGTGCAGGTCTTGTTCTGCAAACCCCGGAAGGAGAACAGATGGAATACGCCATACGGATTGGGTTCAAAGTCACCAATAACAAAGCTGAGTACGAAGCCCTCCTCGCCGGATTACGGGTCGCCACAAGATTGGGAGTCCAATCAATTGAAGCCTACAGCGACTCCCAACTAGTGGCTAACCAGGTTCAGGGAGATTACCTCGCTAGGGATGTACGAATGGCAACTTATTTGGATGAAGTTAAACGCTTAACTCAGAAGATCAAAAGGTTCACCATTCAACAAATCCCCAGAGAAGAAAACAGAAAAGCAGACGCCCTAGCAAATCTTGCTTCAACTTTTGATTTTATATCAGACAAGAGTATACCATTGGAATTCTAGTCCAAACCAAGCATTGAGGTCGCCAGATCCGTCTGTACAATAGAAACAAATCCGACCTGGATGGATGAGATCGCCACATACCTTCGAGACGGTACATTACCAGCAGATAAACTCCAATCTCATTGAATTCGCCATAGATCTGCAAGGTTCTGCCTACTACATGGAATTTTATATAAACGATCTTTCTCTGGTCCCCTCCTAAGATGTCTCCGACCTGAAGAAACCAGTTATGTGATGAGAGAAATCCACGAAGGCATCTGTGGAAATCACTCGGGGGCAAGGTCGTTGGTACGAAAGACGATTCGCCAAGGCTACTTTTGGCCCCAGATGGGACAGGATGCAGCGAAATACACCAAGGAATGTGACAAATGCCAGAGGTTCGCTCCATCCAACCACCTTCCCCATACCGAGATGGTGCCAATTACCAGTCCCTAGCCATTCGCCCAATGGGGAATCGACATACTAGGGCCTTTGCCTCAAGCTCTATTACAGAAGAAGTTCTTGATCGTAGCTATTGATTACTTCACAAAGTGAGTAGAGGCCGAACCGCTGGCCAGAATCACGGAAAAGAATACGAGAAACTTTGTTTGGAAGGGTATCATTTGCCGATTTGGAATTCCAAAGGTCCTTATCTCAGACAATGCCCGACAATTTGACAATGACAGGTTCAGGAAATTTTGCTCGGACCTCGCCATATCGCATCATTTCTCCTCACCCGGCCACCCTCAAGCCAATGGTCAAGTAGAAGTCACTAACAGAACCATCCTCAGAAATTTAAAAACGAGATTGGAGAAATCCAAAGGGGAATGGGTGGAAGACTTGCCGAGCATATTATGGGCATATCACACTACTAGCAGGATTCCTACTGGTGAAACGCCTTATTCCATGGTTTATGGAACCGAGTCAGTGATACCTGTCGAAATCGGAATGCCGAGTTTCAGGACTTCAAACTTTAATAAAGATAGCAATGATGGCGAGCTGAGACTCAACCTCGACCTCCTTGAGGAAAAGCGGGAACAAGCAGGCATACGCCAAGCAGCTTACAAGCATCAAGTCGCCAAATATTTCAACCAGAGGGTCAAACACAGATCATTCTTACCGGGCGACCTAGTTCTGCGAAAAGTTACCCTGTCAACCAAAGAGCCAAGTGCTGGGAAATTAGGACCAACATGGGAAGGCCCCTACAAGGTCGTCAAGGTAACTAGACCGAGGACTTATTGGCTGGAAGACGTGAACGAAAAAATACTCCCCCATCCTTGGAACGCTGAACATTTGAAAAAATATTTTCAATAATTCTCCTGGGCAAAATACTTGTAACTCCTAGATTTTATTCTGAGTAATAAAATTTCTCCAGTTTATTTCAACAATAGTGCAAAATGAAGATCTCCTATTCGAGATCGCCAGTTCATCAAAAGATGACAAAGGCATCTTGATCGCCTATTCGAGATCGTCAGTTCATCGAAAGATGACGGAGGCATCTTGGTCGCCTATTCAAGATCGCCAGTTCATCGAAAGATGATGGAGGCATCTTGATCGCCTATTCGAGATCGCCAGTTCATCAAAAGATGACGGAGATATCTTGGTCGCCTATTCAAGATCGCCAGTTCATCGAAAGATGACGGAGGCATCTTGATCGCCAATTCAAGATCGCCAGTTCATCGAAAGATGACGGAGGCATCTTGGTCGCCTATTCAAGATCGCCAGTTCATCGAAAGATGGAGGCATCTTGGTCGCCCAATTAAGATCGCTAGTTCATCGAAAGATGACGGAGGCATCTTGGTCGCCAATTCAAGATCGCCAGTTCATCGAAAGATGACGGAGGCATCTTAATCGCCTATTCAAGATCGCCAGATCATCGAAAGATGGAGGCATCTTGGTCGCCTATTCAAGATCGCCAGTTCATCGAAAGATGACGGAGGCATCTTGATCGCCTATTTAAAGGTCACCAGATCATCAAAAGATGACGGAGACATCTTGATCGCCTATTTAAGGTCGCCAGATCATCGAAAGAATTGCATAAGGATACAATATAAAAACCAACATGCAAAATGATCGAAGAAAATCAACGTTTATATTCATAACCATTCACATTACAAATTACATTCATGATAAAGGGGGGGTTGTCCTCGCCTTGGGGAGCTGCGTCGCCCGGAGGATTCGCGTCTCCTTTTCCTTCTCCTTCTCCTTCATCCTCCAGAGCAAGCAGGTCAAGATCAAGACGCATCTCTTCTAAATCTATGGCCAGGTCGGGATGATGATGGCGTAGCTGACGTTTGCAGAAATCAAACCCATCGCCAAAATACCTCGAGGATGAGCTTTCAACAGCCTCGGCGTAATCTGACGAGGATTTAAATTCCTCAACAGCCAGCTGCCCCGCACGCTCCACTCTCCCCCTCAAGTCCTCAACCAAAAGCCCTGCCTTTGTCAGACTATCGGAGAAGGCATCTCTTTCAGCCTTGACTTTGGCGACCTCGTCACCGACCTGCTACTCTCGAGCTCGCGCCTCGGCCAATTGTTGCTCCAGATTGGAGGACAACTTCTAAAGGCGAGAAACTTCAGTGTCCAAAGAGGCAGCTCGCCCCTGTTGAAGGGTGGCCTCCTCAATGGTCTCCCTGCTCTTCACCGCCAGAGACGACCCAAACACAAACGTCTGCTACAAACAAATCCTATCAGTTCAAAATGATCAAATTTGACAGGGATGAAAAGTATTAAGTTAGTATCAAAATAATACCTGGCCAAGGGCGTGAATAAATTTTGAGGCAGTCTGGTCCAGAGTGAGCTGCCCCACCTTCTCCTGATCCATAGGGGGGATTACCCCTCGAAGGATCTTCTCGGCCACCGAAGGACTCCCCAAAATGGAGGCCCTCGGACCAAGTGCAGTGCCCAACGAGGGCGAGCTTCCCCCCCTGGGACCAGAAGAAGGGGCTACTGGATGATGTGCTGGACCAGATTTCTTTTTCGGCTCGGGGATGGGGGCTTGTCCCTTGCCTTTGGAATCACCCCCGAATTTCGCCTTCTTACTCGGCGAGGAGGGAGGTTCATCCACTGGGCACTTCTCGCCAATGACCACCCCCTTTGTAGGAGGGGGACCAGATTTTTGGGATGAACTCTCACCTCGGGCTTTCTCCACCCGTTCGCCGAGCTTCTTCAAACTGATCCTCCTCGACATCGCTGTTAAAAAAAAAAATATATATATATATATATATCAGACGTAAAAAAAAATATATACAAAGGTAGCAAGGGTTTATACCATCCGATCTAAGCTCAGGGGGTAGCTCGGAATCCGACCAGGATTCTGATGTCGAGATCGAACTCGATCCCAACACTGAGCAAAATTCAAGGACAGGGTCCCGGATTTTTCCCCCCGACCATCTTAATAAAGTCAGGTCAGGAATATGAGGAGCAACCCTCCTCAGTTCTTTCCTAACAGTCCCTATATATTCTATTGAATCATCTTGGGGCTGGTCATCTTGAGGGAGTTCACCACGGGAAGAGCGGGACTCACCCGCTTTACCCGACGTAGATGACGGCTGCGGATGAGCGCCCTCCGATCCTGATTCCGTAGGACCAGGCGAGCTGAGAATCCGGCCAAAAGCCTTGGTTTTGAAAATCATGAGAACATTGTAGCGTCCACGTCCCGCCACCGACTTGGAAATTTGATCATAGAATTCCTGCTCAAATGACAGCAACGTAGGCAGCTCGTTGCAGCGTTTATCTGAAAAGAGAGTCATGTTAATACCGATCTATTTAATTAATCAACCAACGCTGGCAAAATAGACGTCGACCTGGAATTCCCCATGACCTCGGAATCCGCGGTACTCCCTCCCGAGGTTCTTCATCAAAAAGCTCCCATTTGTCCCCGGAAGCAAAAAAGACCCTGCTTTTCCACCCCTTCACGTTGCTGGGGTATCCTCCAAGGATAGTTTTCTTGTACCTCGCCTTGAAGTACAGCCACCCTTGGTCCGGCTTAGGATTATTAGTGAGGAAAAAAATGTTTCTAAACTCGGATAGGGTCATCACGAACTTGTGAACTCGCCACAACGTCACGGCACCGACAATACTGCGCCAGGCGTTGGGGACGAGCTGAGCAGGACAAATTTTATAAAAAAGCAAAATTGACCTAATAATTATAGGAATAGGAAAACGGAGGCCCGCGGGAAAGGCGGCCTCATAAAAAGCCACCTCTCTAGGGCGAGCAGAGAGAATGGTCTCGCCCTCCTCAGGAAGTCTAAGCTGTACACCCTGAGGGAATGAATAAGTCTCCCTTAGTAAGCCGAGCTCCTCAAGGGTCATAGTATTATGTTCCTTAGTTACAGAGGGATGAATGTTATCTGAAGGAATGACCTCGGCAACAGATGGATCTTCCATTGGCAACCTAGGGGATTGTCTAACCTCGTCAGTAACGTATGATGAACCTTCTCCTAAATGGTCTGAGATCCACGAAGGCAAAGAATCCAAAGTAGGACTCACCGTAGATCTATGGGACATACAATCGAGTAAAAGAGAGAATGAACGGTTACTTACTGTGCTAAGAAGAGGCAATCACAGGCAGGACCAGGGATGTAAGGCAGGAAAGACAACCGGAAGCAAGAACTAGGAGAGAGAAGACTAATGGTGGTCAAGCAAAAGGGTAAAAGTGAATGGGCAGGGTCCCTTATATATAAGGGAAATTAACGGATGAGATTCATCCGCTTCGATGACTCAGATTAATCAACATTTTGAAATTCGAGCCTGGTACCATCAATCCCGCCAAAACTCATCATTATGGCGCCGTCCAATCCCCTAAACTTCTCTGCAGAATTCAGTGCCCATCCACGTGTCAAACCGAGAGGAGGGGCGCATTTAATGCGCACCCACGCGGGCCAACGACTTTTTAATTACTCAAAGGTCCAAAATATCTCGGCACTTTGAGTAGGGGGCTACTGATGTGGAATAATCTGAACAAATCCTGAATCATAAAATATTCCGAGCAGAGTACGTCGCCCAATATCTCCAAACTCACCTTCCAGGTCGCCTTATACATTTAATGAAACGAGCTCCATTCCATTTACATATTCCTGCCAGATTGCCATAGGGCGAGATGATTCACCTCGCCCAATGCAGAGACTTTTCCTTCAAAAGACCTCTCTCCAAAAGGACTCCCATCTCCATTAGAGATCTGCCATCACAAGACTCCTAACCTGATTGAAGTCCGTCTCCAT
>BRYE01000023.1:842500-847500 GCA_030159115.1 Actinidia arguta var. hypoleuca
CGGTCCACGAGGTGGCTCCCAACGAACCCGGCCCCACCCGTCACTACGATCCTCAACCCCTTCCGTTTCAGCCCCAGCGGAATCTTCCCTCCAGAGCCAAGCGATCCGGGTCCGAACCCGAACCCGCCGTGGCTCTGGTAGGAGACTCGGTGAGTCGGGCGAGTTGACTCGACGGGGAAGTGTGAGTCGGGGATCGGGTAATGAGGGCGGTGATCGGAGAGGGTGAAGAAGAAGGTGGCGATGGCAATGCCGACGAGGACGAAGACGAGTCGCTGCTCGCGGAGTACGTAGCGAATCGGCCGAGTCACGGCGATCCACGGCTTAGGCGGTTTGGGCGAGTACGAATCGGAAAAAGGTTGGGCCTCGTGACCCCTGTAGATCAACTCGGAACCCATAATACACTCTCTCTCTCTCTCTCACTCTAAATATGCGTGTGCGCGTGTCTGATAGATTGGGGATTGGAGAGAGATGATACAATGATGGTGTGGTGTGTTTGGAGATTATATGAGGTGGTGGTGGTGGTCGTATTCGTCCCTGTTCTTCGTTCTCTCTGGAGCAATTAACCTGTGGGGCGGGTTTAATTGGGTCGTAGTTTGGATTATAATTACGAAATTGTCCAGTTGTTTTGTTTTGAAAAGTAAACGCGTTTGGTGAGGTCTGTTCTCCTCTTAATCTTAAGCCAAAAGAGAAAGAAGGAGAAATTTCACGTCTATTCCCTATAGTTTGATAAACCTTTTATTTTAATCTTTATAATTTTAATTTAAATAATTAATTCATTTTAATTTTAATTTTGTTCCAACGTAGTACCTCCATCAATATTCGTTAATAATGTGAACGGAAAATAAATACG
Organism: Actinidia arguta var. hypoleuca; assembly: GCA_030159115.1. Lineage (NCBI taxonomy): Eukaryota > Viridiplantae > Streptophyta > Magnoliopsida > Ericales > Actinidiaceae > Actinidia > Actinidia arguta. Next base: position 843,351 of record BRYE01000023.1, read on the forward strand.
TAAAGCTGGTAGGTTGACCAGAGTTTCACTTTGGCCCCTAAAAAGGATCATGTGAGATTTATGTGCTTTTCTTTTCATCCAAATTGTCGATGGGCTGACGGAGCTAGGATATTAGTTCAGTGAGGTCAAAATTATAAAATTATATATACTTATGGGATAATAGTGTAATTTTTTTCAATAGGGCCAAAATAGTATATTTTTTTTTTCCATTTGAGTGATAGTATAATTTTTTTTTAGATTTTTAGTGTAATTTTTTTTTCTAGAGGAGTCAATTAACTCCACTTACCCCTTACTCCCTCCACCCCTGTCGATGGGTATTAATACAAGAACTATATTAGAACTATATTCTTAATTTTTTAAATTAAAATTATAAAGATTAAAGCGAAACTTTTGTCGAGCTATAAGAACCAATGATGAAATTTACTCGAAAAAAGAAATTAGTTACTTGATCCTATTTATACTCTTTCTTTAATTGGGTATGTGGTTTACTTTGGGACTATTGGGCCTAGCAATCACAAACTTTACCATTGTATGAAAGGTAAGATTTTAATGGGATATTTAAAAGATAAAGCCCAATATCAACCCATTCCTGTCGTTTTTGTGTCATTGTGTGGGGTCATGACCAAAACAATTGGTGTGTTGTAAATGCTTCATACATTTTTGGTAGGGTTAAGATATTAACACAACACTAATTTATCGAATAAGCTTAAGCCTAGTTAAAAAATTATTATTTTTTGATTTTTTGATTAAAAAGACAAACCTATAACATTTGAGAGAGTTAAAAAAATTGGGCTATTTTAATTTATAAACTCACCTCAAACTGACATAAAAATGCTGGACTATTTTAGCCCAAAATTATAAAATAAACTTAGCTCAAATTGGGGTTTATTAGTAATTATAGGGGATTGGAGATGGCTTTTTGGTCAAAGTGACAACAACCGTCCTTTTTAGAAAGTTGAAAAGCCACTTAAAGTCCAATTTGGTGACATCTTTGAGTAATTTGGAAGCTCATCTTTTGAAATAATCAAAATCTAACTTGCAACCAAATTAGAAAAATAGCTCTATCATGGCACTACTAATTAGATATTTCTTTAGGTAGTCATTATAAGTTTGCACCAGTTTACGCAACACAATCTAATAAATAAAGGCTAAATTATCCTAATGGTCTCTGTAGTTTATCCTTTGTGTCAATTTGGTCATTATTTTTTCAATTGGCTCTATTTTAACCTTGAATTTGTGAGTCAAACTCTTTTTTTGCGTGTGTAACTATGTGAGTTAACTCTTTACCTAAGTCATATGCATATAAATATGTATATACACATAGGAAGAAAACAGAGAGAGAGAGAGAGAGAGAGAGAGGAGCCTTTTTCTAGCATTAATCCTTTTTTTGTTACTAATTAGGAGTCAACTAACAGCATAATGATGTAATCCTTGAAGAGTTAGTTTATGTGAAGTAGCAGCAGAAGGGTGGCAAAATTGGGACAAGGTTTTTGTATGTTAAAGGAGGTGGGTTTGGAGAATTTTTATTGATGGCAAATAAGGTGGGCTTGGGTCGTGATTGTGGCAATTGATGGTAATGGAGATGTTATGCCGTTGAGATATCTAGTGTCGATGTATTTTGAATGCATACATTAATGGTATGTGGCGTCTAGAAAGTGGGTGGTTCGGTGGTGTTGAGGGTGGTGATATTCCTTGTTAGCACCTCCACGATTTACATAAAAAATGCCAATGTTGTTTGTCGATTGTAATTAATACATACCAAATCCAAAACTAAGAGTTAAAGTCGAGCCAATTAAAAGAGGAGGGACCAAATTGACACAAAAAGAAAACTAGCAATTCCTTCTCTTTTTTTCAGTTTGTTGCTTGGGAAAGCAAATTACAAAAAATAAAATCAAATAAAAAAAAACCCATATTAGTAAACCCTGTCAGAGATCCAATCATATCAAAGTTGGTCGCATGATTCTTCTACCACCCCTAGATGAGTAATTTGATAAGCTAAGATTTTATTCAGCATATAATAATTCAATGTGCATAATTTTATATAATTTGTTAATTAATTGCAAACTTCAACAAGTAATAGAAGAGAGCAATAAGTCAATTTGGTAGCACATATAATTTAATTTATTTAAATTATTTAATTTGAAAAGTTAAATGGTAGTGTTTGTTGCAATTTTATGTTACTAGCATATACTTGTGTTATGCAAGGATAATTTTATAGGGATAAAATAGTAAAAAAAATAATTATTCATCAATTAGATAAAAGAAATTAATGAAAAAATTAACCTATATTTTGTTATTGTTTAAATTTAGTTGCATAATTTTTATTTGTCAATTTTTTATATATATTTATCCCTATATAGATTTAAATTTAATTAATAAAGTATCAATTTGATAAGTATAGTTTTCATTGTAACAACCTATTTTTAATAAATAAAAGATGAGAAAATGTGAAGGTACTTTCTAATTATAAAATAAAATAAGTTAAAAATGAAGTTTTTAGAAGTTAAAAATGATAGTGAATGGAGCCCATAGACCTTCTCACGAGAAGTTTCTCTATAATAATAATAATAATAATAATAATAATAATAATAATTCTCAAGTCAATTCAGTAATTTTAATTTAGTTTTTTTATTCAAAAGCCCTTACTACATCTCCTTTTTTATCCTTATTTATCTTAATTATTTTTGAATTTTTTTAGATGCTTTAGTTTTTGATTTATTTATTTTTTAGTGAATTTTTTAAACCATTTGATCAACATTTTATACTTTTTCGAATTTCTTTCGACGAGAAGAGTTTGAAAATATAAAAAAATTATCTAATTTTGGAAAAAATCAACTAAAGACAAAAAAATTATTTTTACTTGATTAATTAGCTATTTTTTATTATCAAATATTTTTTAAAACTTTTAAGAAAGATTTTAACACTTTCAGATTTCTATCGTCAAACAGAACTGAAAAATTAAAAAATTTTGATCAAATGGTGAAAGTCGTCTACTAAAAACTAAAATAAAAATTAAAAATCAAAACAATTAAAAAAATCTAAAAAAAAAAACTAGGGCCAACAAATTTGATTTCTTTAAATTAAATTAAGTGCCAAAATCACAAAAAAGGAAAAAAAATATATAAAAATAAATATCGTGCAGCACGTGCTCGGCCGTTGCTCCAGCTATCTATCACCATGGGCCCAGTTTTGGTACACAGGACAAGGCTAGATGTCGAACGTTGACGACTCACATTTGTACACGTGGCGATTAACAGCTTTTTTAACGTTTCGCTGACATCCTTACGTTCACGACTTCACGTGGATTATTTTGTTTAGGGAAAATTTCACTTTTCCGCCCTATGGTTTGGGTCATGTATGGATTACCCCCTAATGTTTAAGTATCATCACATAACTGTTTCATTTTTAAATTTTCAGTCAAACCCACTATCTTATTTTCTCCCCTCCCCCCCCTCGATGTATGTATTTATTAGTGTTTATAATACATATAGGCGTGTGGCACAAACCTAAGCAGAAATGAAATTACTCGTTGTCTCAAAGTATTTAGTCCAATAAATATTTAGTATATATAAAATAGAGAACAATACATACTTGAAAATTAGTTGAACAGAAACTCAAAACTCTCGTACAAAATTAATTATCAATATATATATATATATGGGATGGGATGGGATGGGGTGGGGTGGGTTTAATTAATTGGTTAAGATAAAGAAGATGAGGGTATTATAATTATTTTTTGAGTTTTGTTATCAAATTTATTACTCCTGATATTTAGAAATCTCCTCATAACTATTCTATTGATTTTTTGAGTTATGTTATCAAATTTAATTGTGAGTTTTAATAAAAAAAATCAATAGAATAATTATGAAGTAATTTCTAAATATCAAGAGTAATCCGCACATAATCTAAACCATAATGGGGCAAAGTAGATTTCAAATGACACAATGAATCTAGAACCTTTTGTACAAAGTAGATTCAAGTAAACTCATAGATTCTAGAAAGTTCGTAAAGATTTTATAGTGGTCAAATCTTTTGAGAGTTTCATTATGATAAATTTCAAATAACAATTAATACAATAATGCTAGGTGTATACCTTTCAAACATAACTTTAAACCCATATAAGAGAGTTGTGCTTGAATTCATGTTTGGG
>BRYE01000023.1:857500-862500 GCA_030159115.1 Actinidia arguta var. hypoleuca
AGTTTTGTTTAATTTTTATGTAGTTTTTTTTTTATTTCCGCCCCCCTGACAAACTAATGAAACAAAAACTGAAAAAACTAAACAAAAAATACACAAAACTAAAAACTAAAAAAAAAACTAACTAAAAAAAACTAAAAAAAAAACTAACTAAAAAAAAATAAAAAAAATAATACAGAAAACCAAAAAGGGAGAGGGGGAGAGAGAGAGATTTGGTTTAAAAAGATAAAAAAAATTAATAAAAAACTAATAAAAAAAATACAAAAAACTAAAAAAAAATGAAAAAAAAAACAAAAAAAAATACAGAAAACTAAAAAGGGAGAGAGAGAGAGAGAGAGAGTGGGGTGGGGGTTAAAATCGTAAAATCACTAAGGGGACAATTTTCCCCCCTGTCAGAGGGGGGGTGAAAAGCAGCTCCCTTTTCACCCCCCTCTGACAGGGGAGGAAAATTGTCTCCGTAGTGGTTTTACTATTTTACCCCCACCCACCCCACAAACCAACCCACCCAGCCACCACTCTCTCTCTCTCTCTCTCTTTTCAGTTTACTATATTTATTTATTTTTAGTTTTTTTTTTCATTTTTTTTTAGTTTTGTGTATTTTTTTTTATCTTTTTAAACCAAATATCTCTCTTTCTCTCCCTCCCTTTTCGGCTTTCTGTATTTTTTTATAGTTTTTATAATTTTTTTTTAATTTTGCGTATTTTTTTTTTTAGTTTTTTCAGTTTTTTTTCATAAGTTTGTCAGGGGGCGAGAGAAAAATTTCCATCTTTATTAAGGACATATAATCTCTAAAGGCTAAAACCTTTGTGCCCCTAAAGTTCTCTTCCCTTTTCCTTCCCCCCTCTTACACAAACAAATTTTTTTTCAAATTTTCTTTTAGTTTAATTATTTTGTTTATAAGTTTTTCTTTATGAAATTATTTTTTTTGGAATTTTGTTTTAGTAATTTTTTTAAACATTTATCAGGCACTTTTTTGCTATAGGAGTTAGAAAATATAAAAAAATATTGATTGAATATTTTTTTTTATAAATGACGAAAAAAATAAAAATAAAAGTAACTAATTTTTTTTTTAAAAAAAAAGAGTTCAAATTGGGCTTTAGACCTATTAGAGTAAGAAAAAAAATTAAAATAATTTTCACTTTTAATTTAAATGGTGGAAGAGATTTTGACATGTATCAAAAATTAATAAAAAAATAAATAAAATTAATAAAAAAAATAAAACTACATAAAAATTAAAAAAAATAACAAAAAAAATATTGAAAACAATAATAGAAATAAATGTTTATCTAAAAATAAACAATAATTTTATTTCAGTTTAGTGTATTTTTTTTTATTTTTTTTTAAACAATAATAGAAATAATCTTTTTTTTAATTATTTTTTTCTAATTATAATCTTTTATTTATTTTTTAGTTATAGATTTTGGGTGTCATTATTTATAAAAATTTAGAAAAGTATAAAAATATGTGTTAAAAATTACACAAAAAAAAATAATAAAAAAAATGATTAAAAAAAAAATTACATAAAAATTTAAAAAATAAAAAAGCAAAAAAAAAATTTAAAAACATATAATAAAATTATTTTTTATCTAAAAAGAAAAAAACTGATAAAGAAAAAAATTAAATTTGATAAAAAAAAAAAATTACATAAAAATTAAACAAAACCAAAAAAACGCAAATTTTTTTTTTAAAACATATAATAATATTTAATTTTTATCTAAAAAGAAAAAAAAACTTATAAATAAAAAAAATAAATTTAATAAAAAATAAAAGAAACTACATAAAAATTAACCAAAACTAAAAAAAAAAAAAAAAAAAAAAAACGCAAACAAAATTTTTAAAATATAAAATAAAAATTAATTTTTATCTAAAAAAAAAACTGATAAAGAAAAAAATTAAATTTAATAAACAAAAAAAATTGATAAAAACATTTAAAAAAATAAAAAATAAATTAAAAAGGAGAAGGGAGAAGGGAGAGAGATGAGATAAGGATTAAAGGTAAGGGGCAGAACGGTAATTTACCTAGGGGACAAGGAGGGGCGTATTGTCAGGGGGGCGGGAAAAGTAATATTCTTGCCGAAACCCTCGTAATTTCCTTATCTCTCTCTCTCTCTCTCTCTCTCTCTCTCTTCTAATTTAAGAGTAACAAGAGGAGTGGGCAGAGTGTACGTCTTCTCTCTCCCGCCTTTTGGTCCGTTTCTCGATCCGTCTGGACTATGATAAGACGGCGCAGCGGTACATCGACGCGCGCTCTTTCCTTGCTTCGTGTGCACGGTTCATAAGGGGCGCAGATCACCTGTCCCGGAATGGGACAGGCTGTTTTTCAAGTTGTAAATGGCGATACTTGTTAATTAATAATTTATCAAAAGTTTTATAATTATTAATAATATATATAAATTACATAATCTTTCTTAATAAATTATAAATAAACAAATGTCACTATTTAAAATATGGGACAGGTGACCCTAAGCCGTGCATAGAGTCCTGCAGCAACGCCTTTTCTGGCTGTCCGCATTCTCAAATCCTACTTTGTTAGAGATATTTCCTATTTTACGTGAAATTCCATTTGAAAAAGGAGAGAGTAAGTTAGGAAAAGAAAATGAGAAATTAAAAAAAAATTCTTATTTGGTTTTGAAAGAAAAAGGAAACAAAATAATAAAACAAATTATATAAATAAAGACAAAAGAAGGAGGAAAGAAAAAGGGATGACATTGGAATAAAAAAAAATGAAAATGAAAATGAAATTTGACTTATTTTCCCTCCCAAGGCTAAAAAACAAATAAGGAAATATAAACTTTTTTATTTTCTATTTCTTTCCTTAAGTTTTCATACACACCTCTAGTTGGGGATTGTGACCTCTCCTCTCTTCTAATTTTCTCTCTTTCATATGACCTAAAATTACCTCTTTCACAAATAGGAAAGAGGTAAAATTAGAAGTAGTGATTCTAGCTATTTCCCATGTAATTTTAATGATTTTTTTATTGTTTGTTATAAATTTGTACTTTTTTATTTGTCGACGAATCAAAAAAAAACAAAAAAAAATACAAATATTTCACTAAACTTAACAATAAGGACAATTTGTAACAGGAAAAAATATACTTATTTGGAATTAAAAAAATATTAAACATAATATGACACGTAGACCCAAACTACTTAGAGTCCAAAAATTCACTCTTAATTGAGAAACTCTATTCTTTCATTTTCTAAACTAAAATTTTGGTCAACAAGGACCAATGATGAGATTTTTTTTTTAATTTATAAGTAGGTTATTTAACATTATTTTTATGTTTCGTCAAGAATTAATATTCAAATAAAAAAGGAAAGAAAAAAAAAAAGCAAAGTAAATAGTCAATTACAACTCATTGCATTTTAAAAAAATAAAATAAAAAAATATCGGTAATTCTTATCCCCTATTTTCTCTAATTGCACTTGTTTTTTATATTTATTATGGTAAATTTATTAAAATATCGTAGTGAAAACATTGACCACGGAGAGAGTAGACAAGTGGGCAAAAACAATTGGGGGCACTCTCGCTCTATCCACAAAACTACTTACGGTAGTAGTCTTGAGAACCAAATATCGCTTGCTGGGGCCTTTGGCAGCTCGTGCTGGGGCGACGAGGAAGTGACTTTGGGTAGCCCACCTTGTGGTGAGCTCCGAAGGTCTAAAGATCCATATGATCATGCTCTTAGGAAGGTAGCTACATCGGTCATTCTCTCTTGTACCTTTTTGCTTAAGGAAAATACATTGATAACATCGTTTTGTTTGTTGGGTGAATTCTAATGAAAACACTCAAGTACAAGTAGATATGAAAAAAATGGCATCGGAAAAAACAAGAGCGTGATAATACTGATCTAAAAAATACAATAGTCTAAGTCTATAAATAAGATTAGTAGGAGTATTATAATAAAATAATAGTGTTTGTGCACTAATTTTTGGACGAAAATTTTATAAAATTCGTGTTTTATCTGCTCTTAGTAGAGTATTTATTTTGACAACCCATATATATACGAATAAAAAAATAATTTAAACCTGTTGATTTAAGAAAACCACTTTAAGTCGCTTGTGGGTTGAAAACCCGTGTATTGTTTTCTGCCATATCCAATGCATGTTTCTAATACACATTTGGAAATGAAGATGCGATCTTAGAGCATCTCTAAACCATATCTTTTTCTTTAAAATGGAGATAGTAGTTCAACTACACTTCATTTGGGACCTCTATTTTGGAGATTTTCACTTTGGTCTCCATATTTGGCGACACATGGAGACTTTGGAGGCCAATCCTAGACAATGGAGACTTTCGAAAATTACAAATCTATCTCTTTTTACCTTTTAAGATCAAAGTATTTTTTTCACAAGATACATATAACTTTTAGTACATAAAGTCCAATTAGTTTAAAACCTGTGCCATTAAAAATATATTGACAATATCTTTAAAATATGTCTAATATTAAATATATTTAATAATAATTATAAATTTTGATTAATTAAATTTTGGAGAAAATTAGATATATAATTGATTTTTTTTTAAAAGTGAGAAAATTTAGAGGAAAAATGAGGAAATGATAAGAGTTTCAAATGAAGTGAGTAAATCTTTTGAAAAATAAAAATAAAAATAAAAATAGAGATGTATGATTAGAATTAACATAAATAATTATAAAATTTTAAATTTATAAAAAATATTATTTTAATTCTTAAAATGGAGACTTGAGTTGGAGATACTGTTAACTAGGGGTGTTCACTGGTCGAATCGGATCGGGTTTGGGGTCACCCGATACCCAAAGCGAATTGCTAGGTTGGAGAAATTTGGACCCGATTTCGATCCAATAGATGGTCGAATTGTGTCGGTTCAGGTGGAATTTGATCGAATTGGGGTTGGGTTGGGTGAAAAATAGCGAATTTTAGTGTAATATTGTCGGGTTAGTCAATTGAATGACCGGACACTTGAATTGAATATGATCGAATTAGTTAAAATTTACCAATAGAGTGAACGAATTTGATCAAAT
>BRYE01000023.1:907500-917500 GCA_030159115.1 Actinidia arguta var. hypoleuca
TTCCCGCGGGCCTCCGTTTTCCTATTCCTATAATTATTAGGTCAATTTTGCTTTTTTATAAAATTTGTCCTGCTCAGCTCGTCCCCAACGCCTGGCGCAGTATTGTCGGCGCCGTGACGTTGTGGCGAGTTCACAATTTTGTGATGACCCTATCCGAGTTTAGGAACATTTTTTCCCTCACTAATAATCCTAAGTCGGACCAAGGGTGGCTGTACTTCAAGGCGAGGTACAAGAAAACTATCCTTGGAGGATACCCCAGCAACGTGAAGGGGTGGAAAAGCAGGTTCTTTTTTGCTTCCGAGGACAAATGGGAGCTTTTTGATGAAGAACCTCGGGAGGGAGTACCGCGCATTCCGAGGTCATGGGGAATTCCAGGTCGGCTTTTATTCTGCCAGCGTTAGTTTATTAATTAAATAGATCGGTATTAACATGGCTCTCTTTTCAGATAAACACTGCAACGAGCTGCCTACGTTGCTGTCGTTCGAGCAGGAATTCTATGATCAAATTTCCAAGTCGGTGGCGGAACGTGGGCGCTACAATGTCCCCATGATTTTCAAAACCAAGGCTTTTGGCCGGGTTTTCATCTCGCCCGGTCCTACGAAATCAGGATCGGAGGGCGATCATCCGCAGCCATCATCTACGTCGGGTAAAGCGGGTGAGTCCCGCTCTTCCCGTGGTGAACTCCCTCAAGATGGCCAGCCCTAAGATGATTCAATAGAATATATAGGGACTGTTAGGAAGGAAGTGAGGAGGGTTGCTCCTCATATTCCCGACCTGACTTTATTAAGATGGTCGGGGGGGAAAATCCGAGACCCTGTCCTTGAATTTTGCTCAGCATTGGGATCGAGCTCGGTCTCGACATCAGAATCCTGGTCGGATTTCGAGTTATCCCCCGAGCTTAGATCGGATGGTATAAACCCTTGCTACCTTTGTATATTTTTTTTTACGTCTGATATATATCTTTTTTTTTTTTTTTTTGCAGCGATGTCGAGGAGAATCAGTCTGAAGAAGCTCGGCGAACGGGTGGAGAAAGTCCGAGGTGAGAGTTCATCCCAAAAATATGGTCCCCCTCCTGCAAAGGGGGTGGTCATTGGCGAGAAGCGTCCAATGGATGAACCTTCCTCTTCGACGAGTAAGAAGGCGAAATCCGGGGGTGATTCCAAAGGCAAGGGACAAGCCCCATCCCCGAGCCAAAAAAGAAATCTGGTCCAGCACATCATCCAGTAGCCCCTTCTTCTGGTCCAGGGGAGGGAAGCTCGCCCTCGTTAGGCACTACACTTGGTCCGAGGGCCTCCATTTTGGGGAGCCCTTCGGTGGCCGAGAAGATCCTTCGAGGGGTAATCCCCCCTATGGATCAGGAGAAGGTGGGGCAGCTCACTCTGGACCAGACTGCCTCAAAATTTATTCACGCTCTTGGCCAGGTATTATTTTGATACTTACTTGTATTTGTTTCATCCCTATCAAATTTGATTATTTTGAACTGATAGGATTTGTTTGTAGCAGGCGCTTGTGTTTGGGTCTTCTCTGGCGGTGAAGAGCAGGGAGACCATTGAGGAGGCCACCCTTCAACAGGGGCGAGCTGCCTCTTTGGACACTGAAGTTTCTCGTCTTCAGAAATTATCCTCCGATCTGGAGCAACAATTGGCCGAGGCGCGAGCTCGGGAGCAGCAGGTCGGCGACGAGGTCGCCAAAGTCAAGGTTGAAAGAGATGCCTTCTCCGATAGTCTGACAAAGGCAAGGCTTTTGGTTGAAGACTTGAGGGGGAGAGTGGAGCGTGCGGGGCAGCTGGCTGTTGAGGAATTTAAATCCTCGTCAGATTTCGCCGAGGCTATTGAAAGCTCATCCTCGAGGTATTTTGGCGACGGGTTCGATTTCTGCAAACGTCAGCTATGCCATCATCATCCCGACCTGGCCATAGATTTAGAAGAGATGCGTCTTGATCATGACCTGCTTGCCCTGGAGGATGAAGGAGAAGGAGAAGGAGAAGGAGAAGGAGAAGGAGAAGGGGGCGAGGAAGAAACTGTTGAAAAAGGAGACGCGAATCCTCCGGGCGACGCAGCTCCCCAAGGCGAGGACAAGCCCCCCTTTATCATAAATGTAATTTGTAATGTGAATGGTCATGAATATAAACGTTGATTTTTTCGACAATTTTGCATGTTGGTTTTTATATTGTATCCTTCTGCAATTCTTTCGATGATCTGGCGATCTTGAATAGGCGACCAAGATACCTCCGTCATCTTTCGATGAACTGACGATCTTGAATAGGCGACCAAGATGCCTCCGTCATCTTTCGATGAACTGGCGATCTTGAATAGGCGACCAAGATGCCTCCATCTTTCGATGAACTGGCGATCTTGAATAGGCGACCAAGATGCCTCTGTCATCTTTTGATGATCTGGCGATCTTGAATAGGCAAGCAAGATGCCTCCGTCATCTTTCGATGAACTGGCGATCTTGAATAGGCGATCTTCATTTTGCACTATTGTTGAAATAAACTGGAGAAATTTTATTACTCAGAATAAAATCTAGGAGTTACAAGTATTTTGCCCAGGAGAATTATTGAAAATATTTCTTTAAATGTTCAGCGTTCCAAGGATGGGGGAGTGTTTTTCCGTTCATGTCTTCCAGCCAATAAGTCCCCGGTCTAGTTACCTTGACGACCTTGTAGGGGCCTTCCCATGTTGGTCCTAATTTCCCAGCATTTGGCTCTTTGGTTGACAGGGTAACTTTTCGCAGAATTAGGTCGCCCAGTAAGAATGACCTGTGTTTGACCCTCTGGTTGAAATATTTGGCGACTTGATGTTTGTAAGCTGCTTGGCGTATGCCTGCTTGTTCCCGCTTTTCCTCAAGGAGGTCGAGGTTGAGTCTCAGCTCGCCATCATTGCTATCTCTATTAAAGTTTGAAGTCCTGAAACTCGGCATTCCGATTTCGACAGGTATTACTGACTCAGTTCCATAAACCATGGAATAAGGCGTTTCACCAGTAGGAATCCTGCTAATAGTGTGATATGTCCATAATATGCTCGGCAAGTCTTCTACCCATTCCCCTTTGGATTTCTCCAATCTAGTTTTTAAATTACTGAGGATGGTTCTGTTAGTGACTTCTACTTGGCCGTTAGCTTGAGGGTGGCCGGGTAAGGAGAAATGATGCGATATGGCGAGGTCCGAGCAAAATTTCCTGAATCCGTCATTGTCAAATTGCCGGGCATTGTCTGAGATAAGAACCTTTGGAATTCCAAATCGGCAAATGATACCTTTCCAAACAAAGTTTTTCGTATTCCTTTCCGTGATTCTAGCCAGTGGTTCAGCTTCTACCCACTTTGTGAAGTAATCAATAGCTACGATCAAAAACTTCCTCTTTAATGGAGCCCGAGGCAAAGGCCCTAGTATGTCGATTCCCCATTGGGCGAATGGCCAAGGGCTGGTAATTGGCACCATCTCGGTATGGGGAAGGTGGTTGGATGGAGCAAACCTCTGGCATTTGTCACACTCCCTGGTGTATTTCCCTGCATCCCGTCCCATCTGGGGCCAAAAGTAGCCTTGGCGAATCGCCTTTCGTACCAGCGACCTTGCTCCTGAATGATTTCCACAGATACCTTCGTGGATTTCTTTTATCACATACTTGGCTTCTTCAGGTCGAAGACACCTTAGGAGGGGACCAGAGAAAGATTGTTTATATAAAATTCCATGTAGTAGGCAGAACCTTGCAGATCTATGGCGAATTCGGCGAGATTGGAGTTTATCTGCTGGTAATGTACCGTCTCGAAGGTACGTGGCGATCTCATCCATCCAGCTCGGATTTGTTTCTGTCGTAAAGACGGGTTTGGCGACCTCAATGCTTGGTTTGGACAAGAATTCTAACGGTATACTTCTGTCTGATATAAAATCAAAAGTTGAAGCAAGGTTTGCTAGGGCGTCTGCTTTTCTGTTTTCCTCTCTTGGGATTTGTCGAATGGTGAACCTTTTGATCTTCGAGTTAAGCATTTAACTTCATCCAAATAAGCTACCATTCGTACATCCCTAGCGAGGTAATCTCCCTGAATCTGGTTAGCCACTAGTTGGGAGTCGCTGTAAGCTTCAATTGATTGGACTCCCAATCTTGTGGTGACCCGTAATCCGGCGAGGAGAGCTTCGTACTCAGCTTCGTTATTGGTGACTTTAAACCCAATCCGTATGGCGTATTCCATCTGTTCACCTTCCGGGGTTTGCAGAACAAGCCCTGCACCGCACCCGTGTTGATTGGAAGACCCATCAACAAACAATGTCCATTTGTCGAGCTTTTCCTCCCCCGAGCTCCCGAGGTCATTTTTTGAGTTGTGAATTCCTTCCTCCGAGAATTCTAGATCGGGCTGGTGAGTGGATTCGGCCACGAAGTCGGCTAAAGCCTGAGCTTTTATTGCCGTCCTTGGTTTATAGTTAATATGGAATTCGCTCAACTCAATTGACCATTTCAGTAGTCGTCCCGAAGTATCTGGTCGTTGAAGAACTTGTTTTAACGGTTGATCGGTCAATACAGTGATGGGATGGGCCTGAAAATAGTGGCGAAGTTTTCTGGCGGCGATCAGGAGGGCGTAGGCGAGCTTTTCAATTATTATGTATCTGTTCTCAGCACCTATCAGGACCTTACTAACATAATATACCGGCTTTTGGACATGGTCCTCCTCTCGGATGAGCACGGCACTTACTGCTGTGGGCAAAACGGCGAGGTATATGAACAATTCTTCTCCCGTGGCAGGAACCACAAGCATAGGAGGTGACCCCAAATACTTTTTAAGTTGTTGAAAAGCTTCTTCCGACTCTTCTGTCCACTGGAAATTTTGATTTTTCCTTAGGATTTTGAAGAATGGTAAACATCTGTCTGCCGATTTGAAAACAAATCGGTTGAGGGCGGCAACCCGTCCGGTTAGCTGCTGGACTTCTCAGATGTTTCTGGGCGAGCTCATCCCAAGCAGAACTTGAATTTGGTCTGGATTAGCTTCAATCCCACGTTTGGTTACCAAGAACCCTAAGAATTTTCCGGATGATACGCCAAAAATGCATTTGGAAGGATTTAACATCATCCTGTGTTTTCTCAGAATGTTGAAAGCTTCTTCAAGGTGGGCGATGTGCTTTGCTGTTTCGAGGCTTTTCACTAGCATGTCGTCTATATATACTTCCATGGTCTTTCCGATTAGCTCTTTGAACATCTTTTTTACCAATCTTTGATAAGTAGCCCCGGCATTTTTGAGATCAAATGGCATGACCTCGTAGCAATACAATCCTCGTTCCGTGATGAAGGAAGTTTTCTCTACGTCGGGGGGAAACATCTTGATCTGGTGATATCCCGAAAAGGCATCTATGAAGCTAAGAAGCTCGTGCTTTGATGTGGCGTCGACTATCAAATCAATTTTTGGCAGTGAAAAACTGTCTTCTGGGCACGCTTTGTTGAGATCAGTGTAGTCTACGCATACTCTCCACTTCTTCTCTTTTTTGGGGCGACGACAACATTAGCTAACCATTCTGGATAATGGGCTTCCTTGATAACTTTAGCTCTGATGAGTTTGGCGACCTCCTCGTTGATAACTCGAAGCCTTTCAGGGGCGAATTTTCTTCTCTTCTAGCGAACTGGAGGATTAGCTAGATTGATCTGTAATTTATGTATGGCGACCTGAGGGTCTATCCCCGGGACGTCATCCTGGGACCAGGCAAAAACATCGAAGTTTGTTTTTAAGAATTCCACTAAAGCATTGCTCTGTTCTTCGGCAAGTTCTGTTCCGATCATAACGTGGCGATCAGGATATTCCGGATGGATGGAAATATGGATAGTTTCTTCAAGGGGCTGAGTGTTTTTGGTTTCTCGGGGATCAATCAAGACAACCTGTTCCACCTCGTCCCTCAAAGATTCCATCTCGCCATCGTTGATCGGTAATTGCTTTTGGGTATTCGGTACCGGGAGGGTCTCGATCTTCATGGCCGAAATGAAACATTGTCTGGCCACTTTCTGGTCGCCCCGCACTTCACCCACTCCTGCCGAGGTGGGGAACTTCATCTTCAAGTGGTAGGTTGAAGTAACCGCCCTAATTCCGCCTAGAGTTGGGCGTCCTAAAATGGCATTGCAGGGGGATAGGCAATCAACTACGATGAAGTCCTGCCAAACAGTAGTTTGGCGAGGTTCTGTTCCCAAAGTAACCGGCAACTTGACCCATCCCAGTGGATGAGTCAGATTTCCTCCAAATCCTACCAAAGGCGTCATAAAGGGCTGCAACTTGTCGAGCCCTATCTTCATTTTTTCAAATGCGGAGATGAACAGAATGTCAGCCGAACTACCATTGTCGACCAATATTCTTTGGACGATAAAATTGGCAATGATGCCCGAAACGACCAGGGCGTCGTCATGAGGTAGATGCAGGCCTTTGAGGTCATCATTGTTGAAGGTAATGGGTGGGTGGACATCGGCCATTGGCGAGGAGAGGTTGTAAACTTCTGCGGATAGCATACCTGCACTTCTGGCGTGCCTCTTTCTGGATGAATTCGAGCTTCCTCCGGATCCAAACCCACCATGTATTACGTGAATCTCTCCAGCAGTAGGTCGGTTGTCATCGTACCTTCTTTCCGGTGAATTGGGGGAATGGCGATTTCCAACGTATTTTCTTAGATATCCCCTTTTGATGAGGTCAGCTATTTGCTCCTTTAGATGAAAACAGTCTTCGGTATTATGGCCATGGTCTCGGTGAAACTCGCAATATTTGTTTTTATTTCTCTTCCGGATATCAGTCTTGATTTTTGAGGGCCACTTGACAAACTCTTCATGCTTGATTTCTATGAGGACTTGGGCAATGGGAGCATTAAGCGGTGGCAACACCAGCTCAGTGCGGCGAGGCGGAGTACGAGGTCGCCTGTCATTGGTCCGCTTTGAGTCCCGATTAGGCTGCTTGCTTCTCCGCTCGTCTTTATAATCAGATCGCCTTGTATCAGGCTCTTTCCTCTTATGGTCCTCCTTTCCCCTTCGCCTCCGTTTGGCTTCGGCCAATTCCTCCGCGGCGATGTATTTATCGGCTTTACTTTGAAGTACGGACAATGTCTCTGGAACGTTCTTGGACAGAGAATCGAACAAGGGACCTGGACGAAGCCCCTCCATCATTGCCATGACGACCACCTTGTCACTGGGATCTTCCACTTCTAATATAGCCTGGTTAAATCGCTTCACATAATCCTTCAAGTTCTCCGTTTCCTTCTGGTGGATGGTGAAAAGATGGGACGCGTTCTTCTGCCTGACCCTGCAACTCATAAAATTGGCCACGAAAAGTCTGCTCAGTTCGCCAAATGAATCTATGGTTCCAGGTATCAACTTTCGGAACCACGATCTCGCTGCCCCTTTGAGTGTAGCAGAAAAGGCTTTACATATGACATCGTCCGAGTAACCCTGGAGATGCATCAGATTCTTGTAAGAATCCAGGTGATCCATTGGATCCGTTTTGCCTTCATAGACCCCGAGCTGAGTAGGCAGTTTGAATCTGGACGACACCCTGGCTCTCATTATCCTATGGGTGAAAGGTGGTTCAGTTTGTCTGATCAAAGCGTCTACAGTTATCGGGGCGCCGGTCCCCATGTTGATAGCGTCCAGGCGAGCATCCAGGTCCTTAATTTTCTGGGACGTGGATATATCTTGTTCTTGCTGGGCCCTCCTAGGAGATCTGACCCGCCTCGCCCCTTCGTTTTCCTGCCCTGGCGTCTTGCTGGATGATGACCCAGATGATGGGCTTCTTGGGATCTCTTCTCGTTGAGGGCGAGGGCTGGGAGAGTGACGTCGCCTGTCTCGCCCGGTGCTATGGTGACTCTGGGATACATTCCCTGATGGATGAGAATGACGGGGAGCCGAAGGAGGTGGTGGGCGATTATTTGCGGTGAGGTGCTGTATGAGGAGGGTATTATTTTCGTTCATAATTCTCATCTGTTCAGCCATCCCACGTATCTCGTGATGGAGGTCCTCTAAATCTGGAGCTTGACTAGTGTTGGCCATTGGACGTGTTCTGTTGTCCAAAGGACTGCTAGTACTTGGTCTGGATAATAGTCGACTGCGTAGGTGCATAGGATAAAGAGAACTTTCGTTCCTACAGACGGCGCCAAACTGTTGTGGTAAAAATCTGGGAGAGCAACCAACAGTCAGAATTGCTCCTTGGCCTCGGCACTGGACCTCGGCTAAACTGGGGCGACCTGCACAGCAACGAGCAAAAGTAATCGGCCGGGGTGAGACCGCTCAAAACCCCTCCGGCGTAAGGATCAGACCAAGGTGACCAGAAAATAAGGCAGTATGGAGAGCACAATAAAAGTGTGTAGTGCCTGTTGAGCGTACCTTTTTGGTTGTGGGGGAGCGGCCTTTATATAGACGGGAGAACTGAGTCGTGTCAGTGTAATATGGCGAATTCCTCGGAAGGATAAGCATGGGATGATATCCCAATTAAATCTGGAGTTCAATTTGGAGGCTGCCAACTGGTGATCATTCCGGATTTATAGGCGACGTTGTGGAGTTGGAGTCTATTGAAAACAGTCCTCTTGCAGAGGTGAAACTCTTTATGAAGATGGACTTTAATCAGGTTAGGAGTCTCGTGATAGCAGATCTCTAATGGAGATGGGAGTCCTTTTGGAGAGAGGTCTTTGAAGGAGATGTCTCTGCATTGGGTGAGGTAAATAGTCTCTACATTGGGCGAGGTAAATAGTCTCTGCATTGACGAAGGCAAAGAATCCAAAGTAGGACTCATCGTAGATCTATGGGACATACAATCGAGTAAAAGAGAGAATGAACGATTACTTACTGTGCTAAGAAGAAGCGATCACAGGCAGGACCAGGGACGTAAGGCAGGAAAGACAAACCGGAAGCAAGAACTAGGAGAGAGAGACTAATGGTGGTCAGGCAAAAGGGTAAAAGTAAATGGTTAGGGCTCCTTATATATAAGGAAGGTGACGGTTGAGATTCATCCGCTTTAATGGCCCAGATTAATTCGCCTATTCAAATTCTTTTTGAAACTTGAACCCCGAGCCATCAAATCCCGCCAAAGGTAATCATGGCGCCGCCTTGTTTCTCCAAAAAACTACTGCAGAATTTAATGCCCCATCCACGTGTCAAACCGGGAAAAAAGGCACATTTAATACGCACCCACACGGGTCCATAACTTCTAATGATATTACTCAAAGGTCCCAAATATCTCGGCACTTTTGAGTAGGGGGCTACTGATGTGGAATAATTCGAACCAACAGATGTTCCGAGCCAAACATGTCGCCCAAAAGGGCGAGACTATTTACCTCGCCCAATGCAGAGACATCTCCTTCAAAGACCTCTCTCCAAAAGGACTCCCATCTCCATTAGAGATCTGCTATCACGGGACTCCTAACCTGATTGAAGTCCATCTCCATAAAGAGTTTCACCTCTGCAAGAGGACTGTTTCCAATAGACTCCAACTCCACAGCGTCGCCTATAAATTCAGAATGATCACCAGTTGGCAGCCTCCAGATTGAACTCCAGATTTAATTGGGATATCATCCCATGCTTATCCTTCCGAGGAATTCGCCATATTACACTGACACGACTCAGTTCTCCCGTCTATATAAAGGCCGCTCCCCCACAACCAAAAAGGTACGCTCAACAAGCACTACACACTTTTATTGTGCTCTCCATACTGCCTTATTTTCTGGTCACCTTGGTCTGATCCTTACGCCGGAGGGGTTTTGAGCGGTCTCACCCCGGCCGATTACTTTTGCTCGTTGCTGTGCAGGTCGCCCCAGTTTAGCCGAGGTCCAGTGCCGAGGCCAAGGAGTAATTCTGACTGTTGGTTGCTCTCCCAGATTTTTACCACAACAAAAATAAAGAGAGGTTTAGCATCAAGTTTAACAGAGCTTTATCTACAACTGTTTTGTCAGTGAACCACCAGCATTTACGTTCAGTTACAGGGAGGAGAAACAGATGCCCATTCCAAACCTGTACAAAAGAACTAATTCAAAGAACCTGGACCTAATGCTGGAGTTT
>BRYE01000023.1:970000-972500 GCA_030159115.1 Actinidia arguta var. hypoleuca
GATTTATCCTTCTTTTTTTCCCCTATGGACGTGAGTGATGTGGGTTCTTGAAATAGGTACACGGGTGAGCCCTGCCGATGCCTGACCCCGTAATTGTTGACGACATTTTAAAAAAATAGTTGATATTACAATTGTTTACTTATTATTAATCAATTATATCATGTTATCAATATCACGTAAGAAAATAGTTGGATAGGAGATTTACTCTTTTGACCTTTATCATGGATGGTCTTCATTAGGTCATCTACAAAGTAAGATGATAATATGAAAACATGATTTATATAGATGTTTTTTTTTTATTGATCAGGTAAATTGGTTGTTTTTGATTTATTTTGTCATGATTTGATATTTTATTGCTTTTAATGTTGTTTTTTAAAAAATAAAAGGGTTAACTACACTTTGCCCCTTCAAATTATTGACTGGTTCCCGCCCCATAACCCTAAAGACTCATAAATCCAAACCTAATCCTTAATCCTACCTTCTTTGAAATCAAAAAAGAAAACCCTAATCCCATCATCTTTGTTGCAATCCCTCAACCCTAGCCCCCCAGCCTCCCTCTGACCCAGCCCAGGATCTCCAAACCACTCAGAGAGAGAGAGAGAGAGGGGGGGGGGGGGAGGGGATTCGAAATCACAAGGCGCCGCTGCAATCACTATCAGGCCCCGTCACCATCAACATCGCGGCTGAAATCTCAAGCCTTCGTTGCCGTCGCCGCCACGCCAACGACTGGAAGTTTTCGATCGAACAACTTCTATGTGTGTGCGTGATTGTTGTGATGTGTGGATCTGATGATGATGGTGGCAGTGGTGGATCTAATGTTGGCCTTGACAGTGGTGGCTGTGCGGGGTAAGGAAGGGGAGGATTGGGTTTTTAGCGTAAGGGATGAGGATAAAAATGGATTTGGGCTTTGAAAAAATGGGGGCAGGCCCGTTAGGGGTAAGGAAGGGGAGAATTGAAAAAAGGGGGGGGGGGGGGGGAGGGGATTCGAAATCACAAGGCGCCGCTGCAATCACTATCAGGCCCCGTCACCATCAACATCGCGGCTGAAATCTCAAGCCTTCGTTGCCGTCGCCGCCACGCCAACGACTGGAAGTTTTCGATCGAACAACTTCTATGTGTGTGCGTGATTGTTGTGATGTGTGGATCTGATGATGATGGTGGCAGTGGTGGATCTAATGTTGGCCTTGACAGTGGTGGCTGTGCGGGGTAAGGAAGGGGAGGATTGGGTTTTTAGCGTAAGGGATGAGGATAAAAATGGATTTGGGCTTTGAAAAAATGGGGGCAGGCCCGTTAGGGGTAAGGAGAATTGAATTGGATTGCCACAGATGCCACGTAGACGTTGTTAATGATTGGGCCTGAATGCAATCAATTCAAGACTTGAAGGTCTAAAGTGGGAAACTGTTTTGTTTGAGAGCCAAAGTGAGAATTGATCAATACTTTAAGGGGGTAAAGTATAGTTAACCTAAAACAAAATTATTTCAATTTTTTTTACTCTTTTTTCCTTACTTTCCAGTTCAATGTAACTGGAGTAAAAGGAAAAGCTAAAAAATATAGGATAAAATACACGGATCATCCCTGAGATTTTATATTAATACATAAAGTACCCATGATATTTGAAAAATTATAATGACCTCCCCTAAAATTTGCATTTAATACAATGCCCTCTTGACGTTTGAGAAATTATACTTATCACCCTTGAGATTTCAGGTTAATACACAAAGCACCCCTAAGATGATCAGTGTATTTTAAGGGTATTTTGTATATTAACTCAAAATTTCAGGGATAATTAGTATATTTTAAGAGAAATCTATTACAACTTTCAAATCTTAGAGGAGATTATTATAATTTTTTAAACACCAGAAGTATTTTGTGTATTAAAGACAAACTTCTGGGGAGGTCATTGTATTTCACCCAAAAATATAACTGCGGCAACGAGTAATGCCGCTGCAACCACGGTTGTAGGGATTGGCTTCAGCGCCAAGCTGGCAGTTGTAGTAGAACTGCCCACTCTGAGAGCAGGGCACAGTGTCCCTCTTCAGCACATCGTAGCTGATGAACTTGGTCGTCGTGGCGAAATGCGCCTGTTGATCTCCGAGTCCATCTCGAACTCTCCCGCCGCAGCCGCGCACTCCGCGATCGAGCCATCACAGGCGGGCCTCGCCGCTGCTCACATCCACTGGTGGCCGTGGTCTCCGCTGGCTTCAACGGTGATTGATGAGGGGATCAGAGCTGTGACGATGATCAACAACGAAGAGATGATGAGTAGGTGGTGGAAGCATTGGGAATTCGCCATTGTTGTGCCCGTCACTGTTCGATTCCAACAGTCTTCTTAATATTTTTACCGTGGAATCTCAAGGTAGCGGAGGCCGGCTGCCGGATATTTATTTTTTAAGTATTGCTAATCAGTAATCAAGAAGTAATAATTTTTATTTGGAAAAATGACATAAAAAATCTCAAAGTTTGATATATGGCAACAAATTAAACTCTACAATTTTAAATG
>BRYE01000023.1:1002500-1005000 GCA_030159115.1 Actinidia arguta var. hypoleuca
AACCACTCGCTTAAGTCAGTTGAAACAGTGCTAGTGCAGAAAGCAAACTGAGATATGTCTACAGAAACTACTGATTAGGAATCTAGGATGTACCACATCACTTTGTATGCAGTGTTAGAAATTTTGATGTGAATTAAGCCTAAATATGGCTGGTTTTAGCAACTTCTTGTTTGAGTTGTTAGCAGCCCAAAGGGCAGCCACTAACAGCTCTAATGGTGGCTGTTATGCAGGCCAAAGGGCAGCCATTAACAGTCCATATGGCAGCAGTTATAGGTGGCTCCTCCCATGATGGAGGTTTTATGGCTGGAGGGTTTAGAATTCAAAGGGTCATGGTTTCCTCTATAAAAGGCTGAGTTGTTTAGATGAAAATCACAACAAGAATAACAACAATTTCTGAGTTTTATTCTTGAGAGAGAGAGAGGCCGAAGTTCATTTGGGTCGCCAAGGCTGTTTTGGAGGTGTTTTAAAGTAAGTGATTCTAGCCGTTTTATTCTGAGAAGAAGACGTCGATAACAATCTACAACACTCTCGGTAAGCGACGAATTTTTTTTAAGGAGACTGCAATTGCAAGACTCGACTCTTTTTGTATCACTTTCATTCAATTTCTGCTTATCATTTATGTAATATTTAAGTTTTTGTAATTGTTCGACCGGTCGAATTTGTATTTTTTTTTAAGTTTTTTGTATATCAATGAAATTGTTCTTTGAAATTCTTTATATGCCGAATCAATTTTTTGAAACTATGCAGATCATGCTGAAGGTAAAACAGAACGCGTCATCGGAAATTTACTTTCCTAAGATCTAAAACTTAATTGATCAAGATTAACTCTGGGAGAAATGTGCGGACAGTATGATGGCCTCATCTTTCCCCGACTTGTACTTCTTTCCTGTACAGAAGATCCACCAACAAAAATGCTAAAACATATCAGTTTTCCAGTAGTGGTGCCGCGGCTGACACCGAAGCCATAACTTACTACAAAGCACACACTAGTGGTGATATCTATCCAACCAATTAGCTGCAGCAAATTTTAAAGGACAGACACCCACCTTGAAATTTTTCTTAAACAACAAATTTTTTTGGTCGGATTAAGTGCGGATGAACGAAACACAGAGAATATATAAATCAAGATGATGGCCAAAGTCCTGATTTTCTTTTGCCACTAGGAGGCTCTCTCCACTGGAAACTCTGCAGAAGTAACGCAGGTGTGCCAATCATAAAAAGGATAATACTTCATATCAATCTCATTCCTAATCAAAATCATGCGCGTGCACGCAAGAGAGAGAGATTGACATTGCCATCACAGAAAGGGTTGGGAAGAGTTTTTAACAGCAGATTACAGGTTAATTTCTCAGCAGACAGCTTACCTTGTGCCATACAACAAATTTGGAGTCACACTGTTGTGAGATTTGGAAGTCTATAATGATTCTGACAACTTCCTACAGGAGAGACTGAACGATCACACCTGTATATTCAAAACTACACCACATACCATAACCTTTTCCACTATTGTGGAACGTACCTTGATGGAGTATATAGGAGCTCCACGTAACCCGGTTTGTAGGTTTTTTTTTTTATCTAAAATAATATGGAAACCAACTAGGCAACAAGCTATTGTTGGTATGCAGAGCCGGTCTTGGGCTAAAACAAGCTCAGCCCAGGTTTTAGGCTTCCTCAAAAGTTTAAAATTCGGGATTTCAATTGTTTAGAAGTGTTATATACTGTTTCAGAATAAAAAATTAAAGAAACTCAATTTCAAATAAGCCTATTTTTCACTACAATAGTGGAACCTACCAAAAACCTATATATGAGGGGAGGGGGGGGGGGGGGGGGAATCTTTAATAGTCACAAGTCTATACTATAATTGTATAGAGGGTCTCATCTCCGAATTTCGATTGAAACCCTTAAAATTCCAGGACCGACCCTGATGGTATGTACATGATTTAAAGTTTATTATGAAACAGGTATGCTGATTTAAAACAAACAAAGATATGCTAATTATTGGTGCAAATTAGATTAGAGGTCGCAGTCTTGATTGTGCTTCACAAACCATTTCGGCACCCGACATCTTGAAAATGACACACATTTTGATTCAAAAGATGTAATTTATGAATTAGGAAATGTCTTACTTAAGTAAGCCAGCTGTAATCATGTGTTCGTAGTTCCAAATCACATTGCAATAGCTTCATTCTACCTTTGATTTCATTAATATCTTTTAATAAAAAAATTATTTTGCCGATAAAAAAAAAAAAAATCACATTGTATAAAGTTCACATAAAGTTATAAAGACCTCATTTCAAGTTATTTATTTAGCTCATTAAAGTAACACCGTTCGATTTAACTATAAAAACTCATCAATAATTTAGCAGGCTTTCATTAACTTCTTGGGGGGTTGTATCCCAAACAATCCGACTTATTTAGTTTTGTATTTTATTTTCAGCACTGATATAGTCCCAGAATTTAGACTAAGAAAAATTTTCAGAATTCAAAATAAATGATTCCG
>BRYE01000023.1:1055000-1060000 GCA_030159115.1 Actinidia arguta var. hypoleuca
AGATTTGTTTTGACTATCTAGTAAGTTGTATTTTCTTTGAAAGTTGTTTAGTATTAAATGTAAGCTTTAAGTGATGGAGTCTTGTACTTGAATATATATAGAAATGAGAAGAAAAAAATAGCAAATTGAGTTGATTAAAAAATATATTTACAAGTGTTCTTGCTTGGAGTGAGTGAGTCCTCCTAGAATCAAGCGTGTGGCTTGGTCGCGTAGAGTGACATCGGCAATTAGTAGCGTTGAGCGGCATCTGCTACCCCGGTTGAGCGACATCGCGGGACTATCCTACCGTTGCAGGTTCTAGCCCGCATCAATTGTTCCACACCACACCACACCACAAAAAGAAGAAGAAGAAGAAGAAGAAGAAGAAGAAGAGAAAAAGGAAAATTTTTTGCAATCAAACTAACAAGCGAAAAGTATCAAATTGTTGAACTTCTGTACTTCGCAGATTTAGTAACAGAAAAAAAAAGCCTAAAATTGTGAAAACCACGTTCATCTAAGGGCATCTCCAGCCCCTCAAACTCAAATTTGAGTAAAAATAATCAAATCGCTCACTCAAACCTATATCAAAATGGGTTTTACTCAATTTTTTACATCAATCAAGAGGGATACTTTCTTTTACTCAAATATTTCAAGGCTAAATTGTGAGTTTCGTGTTTACAACTCGGCCAGTAATAAAATTTTACTAAAATTTATGCTTAGGTCTGAGTTTGACACAAATCTAGACTCAAAGGTAAGTACGAAATTGAGTAAGGGCCAGAGAGGGCCTATTTCTCTTCCTTCGTTTTTCATTTCTTCTATGTTATTTCTTTCCTTTCCTTTTCTTTCTCACTTTACTCAGCAACCAAACAGAGTCTAAGAACAGGAACCTTCAATAAGAGCTGAGAGGAAGATACAGTGTAGGAAAAAGAGAGTCTAACATTCTGAAAACCAGGATCACCTAAATCACTATGCAATCCATTTTTCTTCTATCATATCTTCAGTTAACAGAAGATTTTCAGATTTTCAATAAAAGATGATAGTAAGACACAATAAAAAGAAGAGTCAAGCTAAAACAATATGCAATCCGTTTTTATTCTATCCTATCTTCTTTCTTTTCTTTTCTTTTCTCAGCAACCAAACAGAGTCCAAGTACAGCAAACGAGAAGAAGAAGAATACCAGTGAGCCTGAAGTAATCGACAGTTTCTTGAGCACAGATGCCGGAAGCCCAACCAAGGCAGAGTCGTCGAGAGAAGCCAACTTCGCATCCGAAATCCCCTTTCTGTCCTTCGGCAATCGAAGAATTCCCGCCGGTAACAGTACACTTTCGTCGACGGAGCTCTGGCTAGTTCGGTCAATTCCATGGATTTCTTGGGTTCTTGAGGAATTCAGCAACGAATTGATGAGAGCTTTGGTCGAAGACAACACCAGGGGCTTTCGTCTCTCCACCATCACGCCGAACTCGAAGCGAAACTGAAACCCTAGCTTCGATAGGCATATACATATGCAATATATGCGTACATATGTGCGTATATGCTGAGAGAGAGAGAGAGAGAGAGAGAGAGGATTGTAAATTTGGCAATTGCGCAAATCAAGAAGTACTCTGTAAACCAACGTTTGTTGACGCGATATATATATAACCGAACCGTAAGACGTTAAGGCCCGATTTAATGGCCCGGTTTATTGGCCGCACTGAACAAGGAGTCTCTGGATTACTTGAACTAATTAGAACAAAAATTAGTTTCATCTCTAAACTTAGTTTTGGACAAGGAATTTCATCCCCTCTCGGGACAGCATAGTCTTGCATAAACAAGATTCTTTGTCAGCTCGGATTACTTGTCCGGGGTAATTTTTTATAAACAAACGCAGGATTGAACTGAATTTGTTGTTCTATCCCGCTTAGTCCGGACAAATAAAAAAGGCCTAAGGGGCAAGGGGCAGCTGACCAATGGTCTCTTCTTGGAGAAATTATTCAGTGCTCTTAGAAAACAAAATCCTTATGGTACTCTAACACTAAACTGATTGATCTAAATAATGAATTTTATTGTGTGTGTGTTTGGAGTCTACTGTTTTTTTGTCCTGAGTTATGGCTAACATATTGAGTATATTTTTTTTTAACATAATTGTTACCATAAAATTATGATTGATAGACGAACCAAACTGTCAGAGTTTAGCTTGAGTTATTTAAAAACTTGTTTGCTTTAACATGTTTTTTAAAATTATTAAGTAAGCTTGAATACTTTATTACTCGGATTGATGAACGTATATTGTTATAAAAATTCAAACTTCTCAAGTTTGACTCAATGAAAACTCGAATGAAAACAAACCAAGTTGAACATAATTTTAAAAAATTTCAAAGTTAATCTTGAACACTTTACTATAGGGGTCGTTTATAAACCTCTACATAAAATTTAATTTTTACTTACGGTCTGAATGGGTTGGTTAAAGTAAAAAAATTAAATAAAAAAATATTAAATTAAATAAAAATATCATACCTTAGGAAAACTCAATTAATTGCAAAATAAGAAAAGACAAATTTGCCCAAAAAATTGTGACCCAATTTAGAAAAAGTCTACACCAAAATTTAATTATTCCCTTTTCGGTAGTAATAGATCGATCGATCCCACATCGATTAATAAAGGTAACAACTGCCGCCTAGTTTCTATTAAATTAATGAAGCAAAGCAAGTGCCGAGACCGGTTGCGTGGGCTTGTGACCAATTTGCGGGCCAATAAAGTGGTCGAAGGCCAAATGGGCCCTATGGGCTCACCCTTGTCATGGCGCATTCCACGCGTGTGCTACCAGTGCCCTGTCTTCCCGGTCCGGTGAGACGTGGCTGGGGCCTTAGCGTAGGAGTAGTAGGCTTCGCCCATGGAAGGCTTCTGATGGGCTGGCTTGGCAGAGCAGCCTTCTTCAAGCCCAGTACGGTGGAATGGGAGTGAGTCTGTAGACGGAGTTGAGCCCAACGACATCTTTTTAGTAGAACTTTTTTTATTTCTAAATTACTATCTTTTTTTCATTTGCTTTTTTAAATTATAATCTCTATTAATATATTTACTTAAATTCAAATTTACAGGCTCTGTTTGGATACTGTATTTGAAATTTAAGAATTTTAAATTATTGCTCCAAATTTGTCGAGTATAGTTGAATGACAAATAGATCAAATGATTTAAAATAAAGAGAAATCACCTCTTAAATTTCAAGAATAAAATGAAGATATTTCGTATAATTCTAAAACATGTATTATTTGACAAATCCTTTTTTAACCTTCCGATCCATATCTACTTTTACCTCAAATATTTTTACAATCATATTCTCTCTTTCTAAAATATAGCAAACACGAGGATCTGTACAGTCATTCAACTGGGTTCGGTTTAGATTGATTATTTAAAAACAAGAGAAAAAGCATCAAAATTAGTTCGGTTTAGATTTCGTTTCCTTTTTTTTACCAAATTCTTTGTCTAAATATAGCCTAAATTGTTTTCGATAAGCAGAAAAAAAAGAAGGTGATGAATCGCTGATAAAAATCTTCACAGAAAGATACAATTCAATGCATACAGAATCTGTACAGTCATTCAACTGGGTTTAACCTTCGTTTTTCTACGCAGTCCCACATCGGACACGCCAAAGTTAGCTCTCTCGTTTTAAAATGACAAATCTTGAAAGCAACCTAGAGCCGGGTCCAGTAGCGTGGACTTGTGACCAAAGCTGGGGCAATAAGGCTGTCGAAGGGCTGGGCCGGTGGTGTGCTTTTCATGGATCTTGTTTGGGCTGGGCGTTGCAGGCTCAATCTTCCGTGATGTGGGCTCGTAGGTGGAACTCGGGACTGGTTGGATAAACGCCCGTTATCAGTGCCCGTGAGTCGCGGTGCGAAGGCCGCAGACGTTCAGGTGCGCTCTCTCTTGCTCCAACGGAGCTTTAGATGGGTATAGGGCTGGCTTGCCAGAGCAGCCCGTGCCTTCAGCCCAAAGATGTATGGAGTAATGGGCCTGTACCAAGCAGGATCCATCAGAACCACCCACCTCTCAGCCCAACAACTTCCTTTTGTTTCTATTTCCTTTTTTCCGGGTAGATGAACCTTTTCCATTTTCTTAATTTAAGTACAGGTAATTAAAGAACAAGGACAGTTCATGAATTTGGAAGAAAAAAAAAATTATCGTGAGATCACATAACTATTTTTGAATACGAATAATATTTCTTAATTAAAATTCGAGAACCTTAATTTCTCATTAAAAAATGAGCGTAAATAATATACCTTTAATTCTCTTTAAAACTACCCAGATGAATCATTAGAACCTATTTCTCATCCCAAGAGGTAAAACCTCCTCCATTTTATTTTTTTTAATTATTAATTTAAAAAATGATATAAAAGAAAAAAACAATGAAGTGGAGATTTGAGCATTTTCCTCATTGAAGTGCATGCAATAAAAAGAGGAGCGTGAATAACAAAAAGTTCCATCTAAGATTGTTGTCAATTATAGAGCCTCCAAACGTTTTTCTGAATGGCATTGGTTGCTTTATTAAACTATAGCGGAAGGTTGATTAAAGGTATAAGATAAGGATTTCGAACCTCTCTCATTGAATAATTGTTTTATATTAATCATTATCATTATACCTCTAAACTCAATGTCCAGATCCATATGCAAAATTACCACATTTAAACTATTTTTGTTGAATGTGAATGCCAAATCCCTTTATTAGAAATTCATATATATCCAAATTGATGTTTTGATTATGAATTTGAGAAAGAATCTTAGGGGAAACAAGTTTCGCAATCCACACTATTTGTAGTGTCCTTATTCGACTCTGATTACTCAAGAATAATTATTACTTTTAATTTATTTTCTTATATTTCAAACAAAGAGACGAAAACTTAGTCACACGTTGAAATGACAAGAATAATTGAGCCAATGCTTAAAATTTAGTTGACTTTTTTTTCTTCAAGTTGTCCCACATCGAACATAAGAAGCCCAACATTTTTCCTTCTATTAAGAAACCATCTTACACCAATCCAATGCCGAGC
>BRYE01000023.1:1107500-1110000 GCA_030159115.1 Actinidia arguta var. hypoleuca
AAATGAATGGACAAATGTGATTTTGAGATTAAAGTTCAATATGAATATGATTCAACACATGGTTGTCAATGTTCGATCAACAAAAATTTTTACCAACGAGCCTACATAATGAACGATTCTGATCACATTATTAAGACCGAAACAAGCTTCATATGACAGGGGCAGCACAATATGCAGCACAATATCTATACTCAAGTGTGTATGTTGATCATTAAATAGATGAAACATGTGTGATGTTGGCAACAGTTGAGCATCAATGAGAGATACTTCTGGTTTTGGTAAAATTGATTGATTACATTTATAACAACACCACAAACTGGGGCAGTGGACAGGCACAGAGACATAGTAGTACAGTAGATGAAATCAGCAACAAATCATCATGTACGGATAATTACACCCAACTCCCCAAAAAACATTTATGACTCATTTTATTCAGAATTTTACTCAAAAAGCAACATGTATTTCTGGATAATAATTCTGGGTATGTAGTATTATTACTGGGATATATATATATATATATATTTTAACGGACGTAAAAAATAGTTTTAATGAGCTCATTTAGTTACTTAAAAAACTGAGTTTAAACGAGCATTTAAAAAGTCGAGTCTAGAATTATTTACGAACGATTAGATTCATTTGCAGCGGTATTATATTGTTACGTGAGTAAAATGTCAAAATCAGAAATTTAAGGACCACTTGTATGGTCCCTATCAGTGTGCTAGAAATATAAGGACCTCTATACAGCTTTTGAAATTAGGTCTTATCACTTATCAGCCTTTTCTGATTGTTTGGTTGCAAAGCTTTTTCCAAAAAGATTTCTGCTTTAATGGGCTTTTTAAAAAGAAGGCTTTGAGGTAGTTACTAAGATCTGTTTTTTTAATTGGATTTTTTAAATTGTTTAGGGTTTTCTTGAATTGTTTTGTCAATTTTTTTTTATTTTTTTAATTTGTCTTGATTAGATGAATCGAAAATATAAAATAAGTAATATTTTTAACAAAGAAAAACCACTAAAATCAAAACTATTCCCAAATAGCGGGTGTTTTTAAATCTTTTTTCTTTTTACTTTTTTGATTTTTCTAATCGAGACAAGTCAAAAAAAAGTAAAAAAAATACTATTATCAAATGATGAAAAACGTTCACTAAAAATTAAAATAATTCAATTTATCCGAGAGGCCTTACTAGGCAGAAAATCTTATATCTTGTTATTTGTTAGTAAAGGCAAGAAAAATTTAATTTGAGAAACTACAAATCTTGTAATTAAATCTTACCATTTTTCATTTACCATCTACGTGGCGAATTCACAACCATAGATACACGTTCGATAATGTTTTTTTTTTTTTTTTTAGCTGTTTTGATTCTCGCCTTTTGTCATTTTTAATGATTTTTTTTACAGGTTAATCAAAAATTTATATTTTTTTAATTTTTCTTGACGAGAGCAGTCCGAAAATATTATTAAAAAAATTATATAATTTGAGGGGGGGGGAAATCACTAAAAAACCACACAAATCATTTAAAAGTGATTTTTTCTGTCTTCAATGAATTTTTTTTCATATTAAATAAAAAATGTATATTTTTTGCCTTTTATCGTCAAAAAGAACTGTATAAAATAAAACCGTCCTTTCTCCGATCCTATCTGTCCTTTATAACGAATCCCAAAGTTTAGTGTAATTACACGAAGATCCCCTGTACCAAGGATTACAAAGAAGTTCATGTAATAAAGGATGCAAGTGAAAACAAATAGGATCGGGGAAAATAGAGATCGAAGTGTCAAAGAGATGAAAAAATCCATTTGAGTCCATACGAACAACCAACGGAGGACTGACGACAATGGAGCAATGTGTTGTGCAAATTCAAATTTTAAGGAGAAGAAGAAGGTTGTTATTTCAAATAAACGAGTCTTTCTGTAATTTTCTCTATTCTAGGAGAGTTTTTGGTATTGGATCTAACGGCACATAAGATTTTTCGTTCACAAATCCTTATTTAAATCCTTCGTTGAAATTATAGCTTGAGGCTGTGTTTGAATTTCGAATTTGATAAAAAAAAATTAACAATTCAGAGCAGTCAGATGTTTTAGCTTTTTTATTTTCTCTCATTAAATCTGGAATTTAAACACAACCTTAGGTATTGAAAGTTTCGTAGGAATAATTATTTCATCGTAATGCTACAGCATTTTATAATCACACCATTACAACGATAAGTGAATGTGTCATATCGACTCAACATTGTAAGAGCAAAAGAAAATATCACATTTTGTTCGTTGAATTTTGAAAACCGCCCTTAGGGCGGTGGTTAAAGACCACAAAATGATAAAAAAAAATAATTTTTGATACACTTTTCAATATACTCTCATATATTTTTTTATATGTTTTTATACTTTTATATACACTATCGATTATTCTAGAGGTTATTTATAGTATTTTCTTTTAAAATAAATAATATTTTAAAATATCTAAAAAAGAAAAAAAAAATTAACAAATAAATTTCTCTGAAAATCCTACTC
>BRYE01000023.1:1117500-1120000 GCA_030159115.1 Actinidia arguta var. hypoleuca
CCCTATTTAGATAAAATGTCATCGCTGCCCTTTAAGAGAATGAGGGGTAGTATAGTCAATTTGGTAATGCCTTAAAAGGACATGGTATTATGGGTTGGCACAGTCACAGCATGTACTGACCATAGACCTGTCCCTTTTATGTCAAAAGCTGATACATAAAAACGAACGGCCCAGATTTGGAGTTCATAAAGAAGAGATCCTGGCCGTTGGTTTTCTTTTTGGGAAACTGCAATGCTTGTCTCTATGGGCACGTTCGAAACTCTTTAGTTTAGCAAAATTAATTTAAATTTATTAATTAATATGTTTACAAATTAATAGAATAATAGTGAAAAGTGTTTATTATCTTTTGAGTTATTTTCACGCAAAAATAGTTTTTAAAACAATCTTTCTGAGTTTTTTTAAAAATTATTCTCATTTAGAGACAAAAAATAATTTCCATTTTTTTTGTGTGTTTCTTAAGAATTGAATTTGTTGAAATAATTGTTTAAATAAAATTCAAATAATTCGCTAGACAGGCTTTCTTAAATTAAAGTATTAAATAAAAATAAAAACAAGATCTAACAAGTATAATATAATCTCAAATTTTCTTGCTCATAAACCCTATTAGTCAAGTGAAAGTTTGACCGCAACTTAGGGTTGTTTGCTTACTCCTAAGTTGCAAGTTTAAATCATGTTGCCAACAATTCTGGGAGGACAGTCTTTATCCCGGTTTCAGTCGGGTCATTGTTGATGGATGATGAGATTAGTCTCTCAAATTAACTCATATTAGTCAAATGGAAATTTGGCCGCAACTAAGGGTCGCCCTCTTACTCTCAGGTCGCAAGTTTAAATCTCGTTGTCAGAAATTCTGAGGGTAGTCTTTGCCCTGGGTTCATTTGGTACCTTAATAATGGATAATGAGATTAGTCCCTCGAATTAGCAGGTTTTCGGGGATAAATACTGACTTATAAAAAAATTTAAAAAAAAAACTACTCATAAACTTAAGATAATTACTATGTTTATGTATTATTTAATAAATATTATAATAAAAATGCTGAGTTGGATTGCACGTAAAGTCAAATTTTTAAGTGGCAAAAATTAAGATATCAAGACAAATATTAAATTAATTAAATAATTAGAATAAGATATCTAATGATTAATCCCACGCTTGGCCGTCCGGGAATCTCTCTACCCCTCGAGTGGGATGGATTGGAATTTGATGTAAAACCCAACTCACTTGCCAATTTCTATATGTTTGGGGGGAAACCAATTCTAGGGGCAATAAGGTGATAAAATAAATATTTGGGGTAAATTACAATTTCCACTCTTGCATTTTTTATTAAAATCTCACTTTGTTTGTTTCAATTTCAATTTGTTTCGGTAAACTTAAAAAAGCCAAAATAATTGATTTTAGCCCTTAATAAAAAAAAACGGATTCTTGAACCTCCTTCACACTCATGCCACGTCGAGGCACTACAAAAGAAAAAACTATAAAATCTGATTCAATATATCGTAATCGATTAGTTAATATGTTGGTTAATCGTATTCTGAAATACGAAAAAAAAAAAAACTGTGAATATAGCCATACTAAAGTAACGAAACAAGATTACTTGACGTATTGAAAAGAGATCACGTAACCCTTAATTAAACGTACTCAACGAATTTTTTGAATGATGTAATTAAAAATAAAAGACAAAACAAAATATTTGCACAATATATATATAATAAGCCGGGGTACAAAGTATACCCGATTTTTTTTGCCTTGCATTGGGTTGAAGTCGAACTCCCAATTTAGGAAATTGCCTTAATTAAACCTGAAAATTTGCTCTTCGAAAGAAGAATTGTAAAGTACAGCAAAGTTTTGTTTGTCATATGTAATATTACCAAAATAGTCATTGTATTAAGGAAAAAAATGTGTCATGAATAACTTAATGAAAGGGTAAATTTATATTTTGGCATGGCAAGTAAAAAAAAAAAAAGTAATTTCTGAAAAATATGTGAAAATCATTTATCAAACACAACTTTGTTTTTCCCCATAAGACACAAGCATGTCAATTCTCAAGAAGATAAATTATACTTTTAATCATTGCACTTTCATTTAAGTTTCATTTTAGGCCCATTTTGTTTTTTTGTTTTACATTTTTATTGCTTGATTTTTGAATTTTTTTGTCTTTAGTGATTTTTTTATGATTTGATTAAATTTTATATTTTTTCTATTACTCTTAATGAGAAGAGTCAAAAAATATTAAATTTTCATATAATTTTAAAAAAAATTATTAAAGACGAAATAAATCATATTATTAGGATAAAAATACTTTTTATCCGTCTTTAGTAAATTTGTTTCTAAACTAACTAAAAATTTATATTTTCAGGCTTCTCTCATCAAGATGAACTGAAAAATTATAAAAATTTGGTTAAAACGGTAGAAAAACTTCACCAAAGACAAAAAAAAAATAAAAAAATAAAAATTGGGTCTTATAATTATATAATTTAAATCTTTACACTTTCGACTAAGTGTATA
>BRYE01000023.1:1127500-1130000 GCA_030159115.1 Actinidia arguta var. hypoleuca
TCATTTTCTTTTTTTCAAATGTGTGGAGCCCACATAAGTTGTGATCCAATAGACAAAAACTTTCAAAATTGGACATATATTTTATCTATTGAATTATTTTTTAGTGGGACCCACACACAAAAAAAATTAAAACACTTGTTTATTTTTCACTCATTTTTTTTAATTTAATATATTTTTATTATATAATTAAAATTTAATATTGTTTTAGTTCTTCTGACAAGAATAGTCTACGAATATAAAAAAAATATTTAATTTTGAGATAATTATTTTTAGTTCTTAATTTTTTTTTTTTTTATATTTTTAGATTACTTTTATCAAGAGAAAATCAAAAAATTATAAATTTTTGTCCAATAATCGTAATAAAAATATTTAAAAAAAAAATTAACATTTAAATAAGGACAAAAAAACTATAATATAAGATATAAATATTTTTGAATCTCAAGACTATCTCTCACTATCTAAGATTAAAATCAATTTGAGTTAGAATGATTGAGATTTCACCTAATACTATCACTTTTTTTTTTTCAAATATGTGGGATCCACATAAATTGTTATTCAATGGACAATTTTTTTAAAAAAACTTATCATATTTTTTATCCATTGAATTAATTTTTTAGTGGGACTCATATAAATAAAATAAAATACTCTTTATTTCCTCCTCATTTATCCCAAATTAACAATATTTTTTTTAAAATTATTATACTTTTTTAATTTGTTCTCCATATTTGTAATAATTTATCTCTTCTTATATGTATGCAATGTATATGTTACCTGACATTTATATTTTATATGTTCTTTAGATTTTGAAACGCTTAGATTTTTTTTTGCTTAGTGCTCGTGGATACGGACAATTACTAGTGTACTATAGAACACAACTCTCTCAAATTTATCTTCCGCTGTCTACTATTGAAATCCATTTGAGTAAATTAAATGGTTGAGATTTCACTTATAATTACTTCCCCCCCCCCAAAGTACCACTTCCTTCTTCTTAAATGTATGACTAAAAATCATCTAAAGCTAGACATATTTTTTATCCATTTATTTTTTTAAATGGGACCCCACGCTCAAAAAAAATTAAAACACTCATTTTTTACCTCTTTTATCTCAAATTAGAGACATTTTTAAAATTATTATACTATTTAATTTATTTTATATTTTATATCAATATATCATTTATATATATTATAATGTATCTTTTATCTGACGTTTATATTTTATCTCTTTTTAGGTTGTAAAACTCTAATAATACACCTAAGAGGTGAACAATCAATATATATATTCATTCAGTATTTACATTTAACTTTTTGTATAGGATGAACAATCACTTCCATTTGTTATTATAAGGAAATCTTGATGAAAAACTTCGAACGGTGCCTTTCATGTGTGATCGACTTGTGTTTGCCAATCTCGTTGTTTCCAAATTTAATTTCGTCGAATAATTTTTTTAAAAATTGTCTGGTGGAGGGTTTTTGAAACTGTTTTTATGGAATTTCTTTTCGAAAAAGAACACATTTTTAAGAAAATATGAAAAGATATCCTCAAATACTAAAAAAAACAAACTTTCCAAAAAAAAGAATTATATATATATATATATATATATATATATATATAATTTTTAAATATTTTTGTTTTTAAAATAATTTCTGAAAGAATTGGCAGCATTGAATCTGGTCCAATAGTAGAACATGACAAGCCCAGTCCAAACCCAATCCTTTCCGATCTCTTTATTGGGTTCGGCTCATTCCAAGACAAGCCCAGTCCAAACCCAATCTCCACTCCTTTCCAGTCTCTTCATTGAGTTTGGCCCAATCCTTTCCGGTCTCTTCATTCGGTTTGGCCCAATCCAAATCAAACCTGGCCCGCCTCACGACTGCTCTTTATATTTCGTTCTCTCTTCGTTCCCTCACTGCCTTACAAACCCTAGCTCGACGGCGTTGCCATTCTCAGACAATGGATGAAGAATCGAAGCACTTAACTTAATCAGATATATGTATATAATCTGCAATAGATATACGTATTTGACTATATGGTTCTTTTTTGAATTCGATTTTTATGATTGTTAGAGGAAGAAATCGAATGAACGAAGAAAGCCAGTGATGAGAAATATTTGGGCATGAGCTGCAACAACAATCTGCGCACCCATAAATGTATGGGGTTGTTGATGCGAGGAATAATGTGCCAAAATGCTAATCTGAGGCTCTCTCTTTCTCTCACAAACCATAGATGTAAGATCTCAGAGAGAGAGAGAGAGAGAGATCTTACATCTATGGTTTGTGAATGTGAATACTTTGTGGAGCAACTTTATTTGAATGTTTTCTGATTTTAACTGGATTCGGTTCTCTTCTGTTTGTTTTTTTCCTCGATCCTGTGTCTACTTCTTGTTAGCTTTTGTGATGGATTGAGGTAGGAACCAAAACTTTTACGTGTTTATTCACTTTGTATTATAATTGAAATACTCCTAGTCTAAATGTGGTATGGGTGATCCACCATACAACGATTG
>BRYE01000023.1:1160000-1162500 GCA_030159115.1 Actinidia arguta var. hypoleuca
ACACCAAAACTCCGTGTTGTCCATACAACTCAGTGGTCATCACTCATTATCAAGTTACAGGCCCATTATCTGTGTCGGCTCATTTGGAGCCCAATATATAATTGGTACCGTTTGTTCGTAGATTTCATCGAGCAATTAATGTAAAAAATGAATAGATTAAAAAATCATTAATCACGTGATTATCGTTGTACGATCAATTTGGATGAGACAGCACCATACGAGACCAATGTGTGTTTTAGAAAACTCTGCTTGTAAAGTAATAAAATTAGGTTGGCTAGACAACGACAATGATATAATCAAATTATAACTTGTTTTCAAAATGTGATTGGCCAATTTTTTTAAATACAAATGTAAAATGTAAATCAATCATGTATATCTATTGTTATCGGATTAATTTATTTTTTTTCATTGGCCGATTATTTCTTTTTTTTTTTCATTAAGGGCTCGTTTGGCTAGCGGATAGAGAGAGGGATAAGTTTTAGAGGGGGATAAGTTTTGGAAGGGGGTAACTTTTAATTTTGTTTGGATACTTTTTAGAATGAGTAGATAAGGGTGGGGGATAAAGAACGAAATATATATAGAGAAACAAAATATAAAATATTTAGATATTAAAAATATATATTTTATTTCTCTCTCTATATATATATATATAAATAAAAATATACATTTTGTTTCTCTTTATATATTTTTTTCTTATCCCCCACCCTCTTATTCCTGGATAACTTTTAGTTAGGGTCTAGGCCACCCAAAAATTATCCGCCTCTATCTACCTGCTGGAGGAAAAATTATCCGGGAAAAAAGTTATCCCCCTCCTTATCCCTCAGCCAAACATGCCCTAATGACTTAACCCATGAGATTTGCAAGATGATGGGCTCGTGTTTATTGGGATCGGAGCGGATCTTCTGCCCAGTGCCTACCAATCCCGAACTCGGTTGGGCGGCAATGAGATTTTCACGGCGTCGAAGTTCAAAAGGCAATTTGGAGGGTAATTGTGGGAAATTACGCTCGTTATAATGTTTCGGGCCAATCAAGATTTGGAAACACCGAATGATTTTTTCTATGCGCGTCAGACTGTGTGTAAAGCCGCCTTTTTCCATCAATGCCCCGGCAGGCATGCTTTGCAGTGGTGTCGTTTTCGCTGTTGCAATTGTACCCGAATGCCTGCCCAATGGCTATTGGGTCCCCCCCTCCCCTCCATCAACATTGCCTCTCAAGTCTCAATTACTCGACGACTTTTCAATAACTCGGTCACTTTCACTTCCTTTTTCCTTTTTTTCTTCTTCTTACTTTTGTGGAGATTAGTTTAATTTCTATAAGGTGAGGGGATAATTTGTATTAAACATAAACCTCAGGTGAGGTCATTGTAAAAATCACCTACTAATCAAACCCAAAATCAACAACTCTAAATCAACAAACCCATTATTCCCTTCGTATTCCTAAGTTGGATTTTTTGATTTTCACTGCGTATATAAAGAGTGAGATATGGTGAGTGCGGCGGTTGAGAGAGAGTTGCTTTGGTGAGACAATTAGGGGTATTAAAGAAATTTCAACATCAATATTAACTCTGTCAGTATACAACCATTGATAGGGGAGGTTAGTGTGATTTCTCAAATGTCCAAAAAAAATATTGCATTAAAGGCAAACTTTAGGGAAGGTTGTTGTAATTTGCCCCTTTTTCTATACATTTGAGTTTGTTTTTTTTAATTAAAAAAGGAAGCTTAAATTTTTCAGTCGTTTTCTTTTCTTTTTAATTTTTCATTTTTAGTTAAAAGTTTTAACTATTTGGTTATAACTTTATACAATTTTAGTTCCTCTTGGCGAGATAAATATAGAAAATTTATTCAAATTAAAAAAATTCAATTAAGGACAAAAATAACTAAATTATTAATTTTTTTCTTTAGTATTTTCCTATTCTAATTATATAACATATAAGACTTGAAAAAATGTAAGATTTTGATCAAATGGTTAAAAGAGTTCATTGAAAATAATTAAATTCAAAATCAAAACAGCTAAAAAATTTCAAAAATGTTAGTATGAATTGGACCTTACTTTTTTAGACAGACTTGTGTTTTGGTATATCAATTTATGTCGATTTGTTTGCTATGAGAAAATTTTGGATGTTTTTCTTGTAGTTTTTAATTAATCGGTGCAAATCTCAACCATGAAATTACATATCGATCTTTAATTTACAAAAAAAAAAAGAAGAAATAGGGGGAAAAATGTGACCAGAGAAGTGAAACATAATCTTCATTGAACCCCTATTGTGTTTTTGGAAAGTTAAAGAAAATCTTAATTATGTTACCATGTGATTATTGGATCATTTTAATACGATTTTTTATATGTAATATGACATTAATTTTTAGATGATTCCGCATTAAATGATATTAAAGCAAACCACGTACATTAGCATTTTCTATTTTATAATGTCATGTTAGACTTTTTCTAACACATGGGCCATAAAGCAAACAAACAACTTGGGAAACATCCAAAACTTTCAAAA
>BRYE01000023.1:1235000-1237500 GCA_030159115.1 Actinidia arguta var. hypoleuca
AACAAAGGTCATAAAGCAACCATCATTTCCCCAATATAATTGATGTCACCACACGAGTGATGGAACCCTTAAGCAAGGAATTCATGATAGAGGAGTTGTTTGGTTCTTCAACTACAAGCAAGTATGTATATATATATATATGGTCTTTTATATATATATATATAAAAGTCCCTTTTTTTTTTCTGGAAGTCCTTTTTATTCAATTGATTCAGGTATAAGTTGTGTCAACATTAGTTTATTCTAGGTAGGTGACCCTAATTCCTACTTAAGTTGAAAGCTTGTTTGTTAGGATTAGCTTACCATGCTAACTAATTAACTTATAAAAATGGAATATATACATATATATCTCCCCATCAACCAAGGACGGACAGACGGGGAAGACGACGACCGCTACCCAAGGTTTTGAATTTTTTTTTATTATAATAGTATTTATTCAAAAAAATTAAAATAGTATATGTTTTCTACACCAAGATATTTTTGATACACACTTATCTCCAAGTCAAAATTATGCAATATATATATATATATAATTATCTATGTCCACGGGCACTAAACCAAATAAAAAATACCTTTTAAGCGTATTCATCAAAGTTTTACAAACTAAAAAAACATATAAGATATAAACGTCAGATAAGAGATATATTGCATGCGTATACGAAGAGATACATTGCTACCAAAGTATAATGATTTTAAAAAAAATATTACTAATTTGAGAGAAACGAGAAAGAAAAATTTTTTTTTTTTTTTTTTTTTGGGGGGGGGGGAGGGGGGCACCAAAAAAATGATACAACAGATCAAAAATATGCATAGCTCTAGAGATTTTTTGGTTATTGGATCACAATATATGTGAATCTCACATATTTAAAAAAGAAGAGAGTGATATTTTTTGACAAAAAAAAAAATAGTATTAAGTGAAATCTCATTTGATTAACTCAAATGATTTTCAACTATAGATAGTGTGGCAAATAGTTTGAAAGATTTAAAAATATTTGTAACTTATATTATAGATATATAATTTCAATCTCATTCCTACATACAAAGATGATAGCTACAAGCATAGGCAGAGCCACACTAAGAGAAAATGAGGTCAATTGATCTCACTGAAAAAAAAATTATATTAATTTTTTTAATATAATTTATTATAAATATAATTTTAATCCTTAAAAAAATAATAAATTATTATAAATTTTATATTTTAACTCCATTAAATATAAATTTTAATAATTTTAATTCTACTGAATTTAAGTTCTCGCTTTATTCCCGGCTACAATGGATGCTTAGTTTGAATAATAAGCCGGCTGAATAATTTGACCGTATGATGTTTACTTGAAAATTAATGACTTAATTCTCACGTTTAAATGCTTTCGTCTCAACGCTACTATTCGACGGAGGAATCACTGCAATAAGAAAGAATATCCCGACCGTCATCTGTATGACTAAGTGCAGGTGAGTTGAGTCCAATCTAACCTGAATATCACTAACCAATTACGCAAAAGAAAGTCAAATAGGAAATCATGGGCCATCCATCGGCATCCTCCATGGTAGATCAAAGGAGGGAAATCCAATGATGGGATGTGACAGGAAGTTGCTCTTAAACAGAAACAAGTTAGATTAGATCATGAATTAATGAGATAACAGCTATTGGTGAATTACAATCATGGCGACTCTCTCTCTCTCTCTCTCATGATGTCAATTGTGAATTGTTAGATCATCTTCTTGCTACACAAGCCAACAAAAAGTACTTCTCCAAACACAAGCTGACAATGCAGATGGGACTCTCTTCATTTCTGGCAACCAATTGAAGATCTTCAGAATAATGCTACCAAAAGATTTTCTAACAGCATATTTTGGTAAATAAAAGTCATATAGATAATTATTTTATTTTGAAAAACTTCTCTTTAATCCAATAAAAATTTAAAGTTTTTTAAGTATAATTTTATTCATTTGAAAAAATGATAATTAAGGACAAAAACATGTACTAGCACTTTATTATAATGGCATTGCAAAGAAAATGACAAAAGATTGTGCTGCGAACGATTGAAAACGTTAAAAATTATGATCACAATCCCTGTAGGCAAGTGAAAATTAGTTTAGAGGCCAAAAATCCTACTTGAAACAGATGGGTGTGAAAAGAAAATGTATAAAGAATTTGGTTTTGGTTGTATACAAGGCCACAAAAGGGTATTATTGGAGGAATTGTGAGGATAAAGAGAAATTCTAAATATTTTTTTAAAAAATTAATTGGGTGTGAAGAAAAAATGGGGATAGAGAGAAATCATTCGGGTTCAAATAGAATCACCCCGTTCTATACAAAATAACTCAACCTGTGGTCAAAGTTATCCCAAATCAGGGCAAAAAAGCAACCATTCCAACGGTTATACAATGTTGTTGATGGCTAAAATTGATCAAAAGGTATTTGGGCCTCCATGCAAAGCATTCAGATTATTTGTCCAGTTTTTGTGGGGCATGCAGCAATTGAATAAAAATGAGTTTTAAAGGG
>BRYE01000023.1:1322500-1332500 GCA_030159115.1 Actinidia arguta var. hypoleuca
TTTGACAATTTTTTTAGTATTGTCAAAATATTACATGAAAT
This sequence comes from Actinidia arguta var. hypoleuca, assembly GCA_030159115.1. Classification (NCBI taxonomy): domain Eukaryota; kingdom Viridiplantae; phylum Streptophyta; class Magnoliopsida; order Ericales; family Actinidiaceae; genus Actinidia; species Actinidia arguta. The sequence goes on from BRYE01000023.1 coordinate 1,322,542, forward strand.
ATTATAATTTTTTAGGGTTGTCAAAATATTACAAATTTTTTAAAACTTTTTTGTTATAGAAATTTTATTTTTTTAAAAAAAAATACTAATCTATTAAAAAATCGAACGTTTTTTGGGTTAAAATACCGGCAGGTTCGATAAAATATCGGCCGATTCAACTGGTTCAATCCGGTTCACTTGCATTTCCGATAAAATATATTTACCGAACTGATTCAGTGTCCGATTCCCAGTTGAACTAGTCGGTTCGATTCAGTTCTAATAACTATGCATCCTTATACCCAGATGCAGAGGCCAAATTGCAATGATTCGCCCTAGATCGTTAATTATTTGCAATCGTATATCAGTAATCGTGATGCGGAACCCTAGGATCAAGAAGAACCCAAAACCCCGACACACAGTTTGATGTTCAAGAAACTGGGTGTCCTACTAAACCCCTAATCGACAAGCAACTAGAAACGTAGATTAAAGGACTGAATTAAAAAGAACGCCACAAGTTACCTTGATAAGTTAATTCCAATTCGTGGTGTAACAAGAAGAAGATGAACTTCTCTCTCAAGCAAGATGTCAGATCTTGATCAATCTCCAAAAAAACTGCCTCTCCATCTTCTAAACAAAGCATTTATAGGAAACCCTAACCTAAACCCTACTTAATTAAGGCCCAACTCGAATTGGGCTTAAACACCTAAATAAAAGGAACTAACATCAATAAATAGGCCCAACTAAATAAACATAAAAATAAATTAAGCCTCCACTTCCAGCCCACACACTTGGATTGAATTAATGGGCTGATCTTCATCTTTAATATTTCCATTGAACCCATTCTTGATGTCTATGGCTGGTCCACCAAGTCTGTCTTCAATAAACTGGCCCACAAAGCTTTGGAAGGCGGATGTGAGCTTCTTGGCCCGCGACCTTGTGATTGGCCCAACTGGTAACTTGATCTCATCGCCTTTGATAGCACCATCCTTGCCCGTGCTCGCATCAATCCCTCCCTCCTCAAAAAGATTCGTCCTCGAATCTGCATCAAAAGGAGAAAGATCAGAAACATTAAATGTAGCAGAAACTTGATACTCACCTGGCAGATCAATTTTGTAGGCATTGTCTCCAATGCGTTCCAACACCTGGAATGGTCCATCACCGCGAGGATCCAATTTAGATCTCCTTTTAGTTGGAAACCTCTCTTTGCGCATGTGCACCCAAACCCAATCACCTGGTTTGAACAAAACTCGCTTTCGCCCCTTGTTGGCTTTTTGGGCATACATCCTGTTTTTATGCTCTATTTGCTGTCGTGCCTTCTCATGTATAGTTTGAATCATTTCAGCTTTTTTGTTTTCCATCTAGGCTAGCAATTTCATTCAAGGGCAAAGGCATTAAATCCAAAACAGTTAAAGGATTAAAACCATACACAATCTCAAAAGGTGAAAATCCCGTAGAAGAATGCACAGTTCGATTGTATGCAAATTCAATGAAGGGTAAACAATCTTCCCAAGTTTTTAAATTCTTTCCCACCACTGATCGCAACAAACTACCCAAAGTCCGGTTGACCACTTCAGTTTGGCCATCTGTCTGGGGATGACAAGTAGTAGAAAACAGCAATTTGGTACCCAACTTACCCCACAACACCTTCCAAAAATGACTCAAAAATTTAACATCCCTGTCAGACACAATGGTCCTAGGCATGCCATGCAATCTAATCACCTCTCTAAAGAACAAATCAGCAATATTTGGAGCATTATCAGTTTGGTGGCATGCAATAAAATGTGCCATTTTGCTAAACCTATCTACCACCACAAAGATGCTGTCTCTACCCTTTCTAGTCCTAGGCAAGCCTAACACAAAGTCCATAGAGATATCAACCCAAGGCACGATAGGAACAGGTAACGGTGTATATAACCCATGTGGCATAGATTTGGATTTAGCTTGCCTACATGCAATGCACCTAGAACAAATTTTCTCAACATCCCTACGCATGCGTGGCCAATAAAAATGTTCAGACAGTATATCCAAAGTTTTATGCACACCAAAATGACCCATTAAACCTCCACTATGTGACTCACGTACAAGCAATTCCCTCACAGAACAAGTAGGCACACATATTTGATTACCTCGAAATAAAAACCCTTCATGCCTATAAAATCTTTGAAAAGCAGCATGTTCACAAGCATTGTATACCTTACCAAAATCAGAATCTGTTGCATACATCTCTTTAAGGTGCTCAAAGCCTAACAACTTAGAATTAAGTGTAGTGAGTAAAGCATACCTTCTAGATAACGCATCAGCAACAACATTATCTTTACCTTGCTTGTAACGGATCACATAAGGAAAAGCCTCAATGAACTCTACCCACTTGGCATGCCTTTTGTTAAGCTTTCCTTGGCCCTTAAGGTGTATCAATGATTCATGGTCGGTGTGAATGACAAACTCCTTTGGAAGAAGGTAATGCTGCCACACATCCAATGCCCTCACCAAGGCATAAAACTCTTTATCATATGTGGAATACCGCAACTGCGCTCCATTTAGTTTTTCGCTGAAGAATGCTATGGGGCGCTTCTCCTGCATCAACACAGCACCTATACCAATCCCTGAGGCATCACATTCAAGCTCAAAAGTTTTGTCAAAATTAGGTAAGCACAATATAGGGGCAGAACACAATTTTTCTTTCAAAGTATTAAATGCTCTCTCCTGCTCCTCTCCCCACCTAAACCCGACATCTTTTTTGATTACTTCAGTCAAAGGAGCTGCAATAGCTGAAAAATCTTTTACAAATCTCCTATAAAAACTGGCCAAACCATGAAAGCTCCTCACATCAGTCACACTCTTAGGCGTTGGCCATTCTTGAATAGCCTTTACCTTTTCAGCATCCACCTCAACTCCCTTTGCACTCACAATGAAGCCTAAAAATAAAAGTCTATCAATGCAAAAGGTACACTTATTCAAATTGGCATACAATTGTTCTTTCCTTAGAACCTCCAGAACTAATCTAACATGCATGGTGTGATCATCTAGAGTTTTGCTGTATATAAGAATGTCATCAAAATAAACAACCACAAAATCTCCAAGGAATTCTCGCAAAACATGGTTCATTAATCTCATGAAAGTGCTAGGTGCATTAGTTAAACCAAAAGGCATAACCATCCATTCATACAAACCATATTTTGTTTTAAAAGCAGTTTTCCACTCGTCTCCCAGTTGCATCCTAATTTGATGATATCCACTTTTCAAATCAATTTTGGTAAATAAGCATGACCCATGTAATTCATCTAGCATATCATCTAATCTAGGAATAGGGTGGCGATACTTTACAGTGATTTTGTTGATGGCACGGCAGTCCACGCACATTCGCCATGATCCATCCTTTTTGGGTACCAATAGGACTGGTACAGCACATGGGCTAAGGCTCTCTCGCACATGCCCCTTTTTGAGCAACTCATCAACTTGCCTTTGAAGTTCCTTTGTCTCCTCTGGATTACTCCTATAGGCTGGCCGGTTTGGAATTGATGCTCCAGGCACAAAGTCAATTTGATGCTCAATGCCTCGCAAAGGTGGAAGCCCAATTGGAGTCTCTTCGAGAAAGACATCATCAAATTCCTGTATAAGAGAAATAAAGACACTAGGCAAACATGGATCAAGATTAGTCGAAACCAATAAACTCTCTTTAAATCTTATCGCTATGAGGGCTCTCCTTCCCATGAAAGCACTCTTAAGATCTCTCTCTTTTGCATAAAAACTCATTTTTTTGTCACCCTTATTTTCTCTCTCACTCTCTTTTTTCTCTCCTGCACTTCTCTCATTTTTTTTCTCACTTGTGCAGTCACTCACCATTGGGCCATTTAATGGTTTCTTGTCTCTCTTGGCCTCCTTTCCCTGTATTTTTTTCTCCTCACAACCCGAACCCCCTTTGGAACCGCTCACCATTGTAAGTTGATCTTGGTACACCTCCTTAGGAGATAGAGGTGCTAAGGTCACATTTTTATCATTGAAGCGGAAAGAATACCTATTCTGATACCCATCATGTGTCACCCTCCTGTCAAATTGCCAAGGCCTACCCAACAGCACATGGCCCGCATGCATGGGCACTACGTCACATGACACCTTATCAACATACCGCCCAATTGAGAAAGGTACTACAACCTGTTTTGTCACCTTAACCTCCCCACTATCATTCAACCACTGCAACCTATAAGGTTTCGGATGTTTCTCACATTTCAACCCTAACTTCTCAACTAAGGTGGTGCTAGCTACATTTGCGCAACTACCCCCATCAATAATCAAAGTGCAAACTTTCCCTCCGACCAGACACCTAGTGTGAAAAATGTTCTCTCTCTGTTCTACACCCTCCTCTTTAACCTGGGTGTTAAGGGCACGCCTAATAACCAAGGATTCACCACACACAGCATATTCAACATCGTCAGCATCTTCTAAGCTAGGCATAGAATCACCGTCAGATTCAGATTCAGACTCTACCTCTCCATTATCCCTCAAAAGCATAGTCCGTTTGTTTGGACATTGTGAAGCAATATGCCCAACCCCCAAACACCTAAAACATTTAATATCTCGCTGCCTACTATGTGAAGTTGAAGAATCGGTGGTACCTTTGTTTGTCACAGCAACTACGTTGCCTTTGTTGAAGCTTGAAATCTTATCTTTAAAATTAGAAGGCTTACCACTCGCTGCCTCCTCTTTCTTTGACCACTTCGAGGTCCAATTTGGTGTGTAATTAGAAGATTGTTTTGCTGCCCCCCTCGCCTTGAGCTGCCTTTCCACCTTCATTGCCATATTCACCATCTCTTCAAGCTCTATGTAATGGTGCAACTCCACTACGTTGGAAATTTCCCTATTCAAGCCGCCAAGGAATCGTGCCATGGTAGCCTCTCTATCCTCCTCAATGTTTGCCCGAATGAGCATTATCTCCATCTCCTTGTGGTAATCTTCAACTGACATAGAACCCTGTGTGAGCCGCTGCAATTTCTGGTGGACCTCTCGGTAATAGAAAGAAGGCACAAACCTCCTCCTCATGACAACCTTCATCTCGGCCCAAGTATCAATAGGTCCCTCTCCAGTTCTCCTTCTTGTAACCAACAACTGATCCCACCATACCATGGCATAGTCTGTGAACTCCACTGCTGCTAATTTTACCTTCTTTATCTCAGAGTAATTGTGACACTCAAAAATGCGCTCCACTTTCCTTTCCCACTCCAGATAAGTTTCAGCATCATTCCTTCCCTTGAAAGGAGGAATTTTCATTTTGATGGAATTTATGTTGCTGTCAAGCCTGTCAAACCTCTCCTCCCTTCTCGGCCTATCCTGGATGGAATTAGCATCATCCTCTCCTCCCGTTTGTCGTGACTGTCTAACCTCTTCTAGTTCCCCTCTGATATTTGTCATCTCTCTTCCCCACCTTTCCATTTGTTGCTGCATGGCTTTCAATGCAAACGCAACTTCATTCATGCCTATTTCACCACTCCTGTTATCGTCTTTGGACATGTTGGAAATATTTATCCTCACAACACTCCCTCGCGTGTTTACTCTCAGTACAATGTCACTCCACTCGTGTATCACTCTAATATGGCTTTTACCCTCTTCTGTTCTCACACACTCTGCCTTTTTCCACTCTTGCTCACTTCTTGAAGTTACACTTCAGAATCAGATTCAACCAATCAAAGATAGATCAATTGCAAAAATTATGGAAACACAATCAAGAAAAAAATTTAGAAAGAGAACAAAGCAAATCAGGGAATACGAAATAAAGAAGATAACCAACCAAGACTCAATCAATAAAGTGAAGATAACCAAGGGCTAGAATTCGCCCAACAGAACAGCAGAATTCGGAAAAACTTCAAACAGTCTTAACTTTTGATCCGACCATCGGATTTAAGCCCATAATATATCAAAATGACTGGCTCGATGAGATCTAGAAAGGGTAATGTACGTGGTCAATTCCCACGCAATGGATCGTCCAGAAACACTGTTCAAACAGTCTTAACTTTTTTTTTTTTTTTTTTTACGAATAAGAAACAGAGAAACGTGAAGAACTACGAAATATATATGAAATAAAAGATAGATAACCAGAAGCTCTGATACCAAATGATGCGGAACCCTAGGATCAAGAAGAACCCAAAACCCCGACACACAGTTTGATGTTCAAGAAACTGGGTGTCCTACTAAACCCCTAATCGACAAGCAACTAGAAACGTAGATTAAAGGACTGAATTAAAAAGAACGCCACAAGTTACCTTGATAAGTTAATTCCAATTCGTGGTGTAACAAGAAGAAGATGAACTTCTCTCTCAAGCAAGATGTCAGATCTTGATCAATCTCCAAAAAAACTGCCTCTCCATCTTCTAAACAAAGCATTTATAGGAAACCCTAACCTAAACCCTACTTAATTAAGGCCCAACTCGAATTGGGCTTAAACACCTAAATAAAAGGAACTAACATCAATAAATAGGCCCAACTAAATAAACATAAAAATAAATTAAGCCTCCACTTCCAGCCCACACACTTGGATTGAATTAATGGGCTGATCTTCATCTTTAATATTTCCATTGAACCCATTCTTGATGTCTATGGCTGGTCCACCAAGTCTGTCTTCAATAAACTGGCCCACAAAGCTTTGGAAGGCGGATGTGAGCTTCTTGGCCCGCGACCTTGTGATTGGCCCAACTGGTAACTTGATCTCATCGCCTTTGATAGCACCATCCTTGCCCGTGCTCGCATCAAATCGTCTCTAATTATATAAAAATTAGAGTTTTTAATTGTTCATATTTATAATCTCTTCAAATAAAAATTAATATAAATAATCATTAAATTTTAAGTCTTTCTCCCGATTCATCTTGCATTACCCGAACCCCCTCATCCGCTTGAAAAATCAGTGTAAATATACAATACAACTGGAATATACTCAACAATTAATATTTTATCAAATACCTCATACATTTCTAGCTTTATTCGGTACCATGATTATTTGCAGGCTTATCCAGTCCGTACCATTCAATATCATGGTACTTTAGCCAATACACATCGTGATTTCAATAACGTCGTGAATTCAAAATCAGATAATTTAAGAAATATTCTGGAGTTTTATAAAACATATTGTATACCTCCTTCTTACCTCAAAATTGAAATCAACACTCTAAGATATGAAGATCTGACTCTCATGATCATCATATTAAAAATTCACATCAATTCGACATTATTTCACCCATGTTTTTCATGATCAAATAATAACCACACTATATTATTTCTCTAGTCTCCCAATCTTTTTATTTTCCAATTTTTATTTCTTTCTCCTTCCTTCCGTGTATCTCTCTCTTTTCTTTGTCCTCTAGCCCTTTATATATATATATACATATAAACATCAAAAGCTCCATGTGGCCCATCCCACACCACATGTACCCATGTGGTCCACATTTCACAATCAAAAAGAGAAGAATGTGGCATGACTAGCCAATTCGTTGTATAAAATTATATTTCAACCCCTTCAACTTATGTTCTTTTTGATTTGATCTCAAGAATTATGAATCTTTTAATTTAAACTCAAAACGTATTAATTGAATTAAATTTAATTCCAACAATTTATATTAATTCTAAAAACATAAAAGTCGGGGTATTACAAAAATAAATGCTCAATGAGGTCAAAATAGTCTAAATTTATGTTCAGTTGAGTTAAAATTATATATAAAATTTATGACAAATTATTATTTTTTATAGGGTCAAAATTATATTTATAATAAATTATATTAAAAAATAATATATTTTTAATTGGGTCAATTGACCTCACTTGCCTCTATCCAAAAACTATATTCCGATTATTTGTCTTATACAACTTTTGAACAAATACCTAAACTATTCTCTTAGTAATCAAAAGTGTGATAATACGAGGAGGAATAATTACGGTATTTAGCAAAAAATATTAAAAAATTCTTATAAATTTATATAATAAAGACAACACTGGGAGCATTTTGTGAAAGGAGAACGACTTTTACTGTAAAAAATTAAATTGAAAGTAATTGTGTATTTGTTTTGATTAGTTGATATTTGGTGGGTCCCAGGCCAAGTTAAACATGTAGACAGTTTTTATTTGAATTCTCACTTTAAATTATTCTGCACTAGTTGAAAAGTTAAGTGTGGAAATTATATATATATATATTTTTTATTTATTTGGATTTGCATGCAAATGAAATAAAAGTGGGGAAGGAAGTAACCTTTTATTGGTTACTTATAAATAAAAAGGAAAGAGCAGCAATGTTGTTGAGCTAGAGTGATAGATGTTACTTCTTTTATGTTATTCCTTAACCAGTCTCAACTAAATTTCATTTGTAGAGTATATAATTTTCAATCAATATTCTTGTGGGATATATAGTAACTTTGTTAAAAATAAGGACATATATGATATTCCAACCACTATTTAGTTGATATCATGAATGAGCAGTCAATCTTGTTAATTGACGATTGGCGTAAAGAGTACTTTGTGTATTAATCCGGAATCTCATGAATGATTAGTGTAAAATAAAGAATCTGTTACGAGTTTCAAATCTTATGAGAGATCATTATAATTTATCAAACATTAGAGATATTTTGTGTATTAATCTAGAATCTCAGGGGAGATCAGTGTAATTTACCCTAGAAATAAATAATCTATTACTAAAATAGCTAATCCCTTTGCCATATTTAAGTATAGTCATGGATATAGGTACAACAGACAAAAATGGATAATCCTAAATGACATAATTTGGGAAATTAATGACTTTACCAACACTTCTACGGATATATATATTTGACGAGAAGAGTTAAAACAATATAAAATATTCCACCTGATTTGGGAAAATTTTTACTAGAAGACAAACATAAATCAACTTTATTTAAAAATTGTAAATATAATTTGATTTTTGAATTATATTTTTTATATTTTCGAATGCTTCTTTAAAAGAATATTTTAAAAAATATAAAATTTTAAACAAATAATTAAAATTTATTAAAGACAAAAAAATTAAAAAGTATAATACATAATAACATAAGATAACAACACACCAACACATATAATTGCTAATATATTATACAAAATGCATTATTTTATATTTTTAAAAAAATAACATTCCAAACGAACCCTACAAATAAACCCTTACTACATGGTGAGTCCTTGCGTAGCCACTGCATGGGACCCACTTTTTACCAGAGATTGCAAAACTTGACCTAACTTTTTTTGTATGAAAATGCTAAAAACAAACTAATGAGTTGATAATGGTGTATAAAAAAATATAAAAATATATTAAAAAAGGTGAAAAGTACATTAAAAATTATTAATTTTTTGTCATTTTGTACTCCTTAATAGGACGCTTCTCTATAAAAAATGCTAAAAATAACTCAATGAACTGTCGATGATGTATAAAAATATATAAAAATTTATTAAAAAATAATAAAAAATACATCAAAAATTATTATTATTTTATTATTTTGTGTTCGTTATTGACTGTCTAGTAACAGGACTATAAGAAGAGACAGCTGTTACAGACCGTAAAAGGGGTAAATTTCACCAACAATCCTTTTAATTTAGGAAACATATCATTTTTTGCCTCTTAAAAATTTAATTTAAATAATTTTAATCTTATAATTTTTTATAAATTTAAATATGATCCAAATATTAAAATTTATTAATTTATTTGATGTAAAATAAAAAATAATTATGAAATTTCAGTTATAATTTTTACCGATTATGACCAATGGACTACATTGGTACAAATTAGAAACTAGAAGGTTGTAATTGTTCAAATTATAACTAAAAGACAAAAATGAACTCTTTCTAAAATATATGGACTAACGATAAAATTTACACTAGTGAAAAATTATCTAACATCCGCGTGGCGCGTGCACGGCCGGAGCGCCTCTCACCAAATTCTTTGCCAGAGCTGCGTTCATGTCTATTTAAGCCCACCGACGTCATTTCCTCGGTCTCTCTATAC
>BRYE01000023.1:1410000-1415000 GCA_030159115.1 Actinidia arguta var. hypoleuca
TGGAGATGGGCTTTCAAGTTTAGGTTCGGTCTGTAGCCCTTTCCAATGTATCCTTCACCATTGCATCCTGTGAGAAAAAAACGATTCTTTCACATTAGTGAGACCAGCTCCTGCTCCGATGATATAATTTACTCGCACACGAAAGAAAGAAATGCAGTGACATAATCTTCATTCAAGAGGCAATTCACACGCTTAAGTAGTTGTACATCCAAAACAACACTCTTTAAGATTTCTTTACTATTCCAGCGGCATCTAAGGAAACCCAATTGGGCCAAACTGCCATAACAGAAAATATTTGAACACAATAATCCAACTAATTCCCAAAGATCACTTCTGTCAATTTTAAGTCTGTGGAGTCTAAGGTGGTCTTTGTGGCATATTATGGGCGTTGAGGTTGGCTCATCCGTGGTGTTTTGTTTAGTACCCAACTTTATTGGAGCTCTTACGTTTGTTTTGTCTCAGCAGAAGAGCTTTCTTTTGGTCAGTTACTCATTTAAATACCTCTGGAGCTAAAGTTAAGTGGAATTCTGAGTGCTTTCTTAAAAGAAGAAGGATGTTTGGGTTTAGAGTATTGAAGGATTGGAATAAGGCCTCTATTCTTCGGCATCTTTGGGCAGTAACTAATAAGGCTGACTGACACTTTGTGGGTGAAGTGTGCATGCAAATGTGATGAAAGACAATTGCTCGTGGAATATGACTTCGCCCGTCGACTCCTCCTGGTCTATAAAGAAAATTTTTCATCTTAAAGTTCACGGACAGTTTTTGATTAAAAGCCTTATAGGTGATGGAAGTCTACTTTCTTATTGTTGAATAATTGACGTACTTTGGGTCATTGTATGATATCCCATCCCACATCAGGGGGATAAGGAATGTTCGTCTAATATAGGAGATTTAATACAAAATTTGGGAATATGGAGCTGGGTATTGGTCCTTCCACACTAGTTAACCAGTTGAGTCTGAGTTTTCTTTCATCAACTACTGATCTTTATAGCCCATAGTATAGGTCCTTCTATACTCTACGCATCTTATTAACTTATTCTCCAAGCATCATTATTAACTTATTTTTCCAATTGCATGCGATGATTGGATTAATTTAACTTATTGCTTTGATTCTTTTAACGATAAAGAGTCAAGTTTTCTTTCATCAGCTACTGACATCCTTTTATCGTTAAAAGAATCAAAGCAATTCGAGAATAACATATACATCAAGATTTATAATATTTTTTTTTTGGTTTACCCAATTTGGAGGGAATTATCAGCTCAAAAAATTCGAGAATAACATATACATAATTGATATCAAAATTGGTGGCTGTCATCTAGAAGAGCTTTTGAGGATTCGCTCCACATTTGTAGTGAAGAAGCATAGACACATTTCCCTCCTCACAAAAAGAACCTCAACGAAAATCGAGAAGTTTGCTTTTTATATTTTACTATTACAATCAAAGAGTATGGGAATGTTGTTCGTTTCTACAGAGTTGCTAAGCCCATTGTCACAGTCCGAATCAAGGAGCAAGGCGCAAAGACATGACAACGAGGTTGCGGAGGTTGGCGAAAGGTTCTAAGACGTTCTGAAACGGTCCGGATCGTGGAAAAATGTAGCAAGTCTAGAAGGTTCCGGATGAGTCTGGAATGTTCTAGAGTATACTAGAAGAATCAAGAAAACTCTAGAAGCTTGGAGAAGACGGTGGAGGGCTGGATAAGACAAACTTACAGTGAATTGATCTGGATAATGATTTACAGAAGCAAGAAAGCGCAATCTCATATTAGCTACGATTTTGTACTCCTTACATAAAACATACATAGCACGTCCAGAATGTGAACACATACGCCATTCCCAGATGTGCCCAAAACCTGAAGGGAAATATCAAGCATTGTGTTGTAATGAGTATCAGTCGGCATAACCCCCCTTCATTGTCGCACTTTCTTCTATTATATCATTAATTATCAAAATAAAACACGGTAAAAGAAAATATGAAACTGGAAAGAAACATATTTCTCACCTTTTAGATCCAGGTGCCACATTGGATATTGAAAGTTTGTCGATATCGCTGAATGTCAGATCCTTGCTACTTTCTAGTGATTTCCCGGTCAAATTTACAGGCACCAACACCGGAAAAGCCAGTGCAGTAATAGGGACAAATATCTTCAAGCTGCATAACATTCCAATTACACAATCTTCATAGCATTATAAAAATTTAAAAGAAGTGCAAAGATTGATTATGCACCCCAAGACGTTTAGCCTCCTAAAGCTCTACAAGCATCCAACAAGAAGTCAAAAAATAAATGAAACAAAATAAAAGAATTAGTGCAATAAATACCCAAAAGCTATCACTAATGTGTTCAATTCAAGGACAGATGTAGGACCCTAATTTTTGGAGTGCGGAAGCATATGTGATTCCTAGTTATGAAAACTGGACGAATAAATTCAAATTATACTATTAATTTCTAATAATCAGTAAATAATACGAGGAATCATATTGTCATAATGAAAAAATGTTATTATGATAGTAGTTTACACTTTTATCTTATAAAAACCTACCAATAAGGGTGCAACCGACTATAATTTGGGGGTGCGATTTCTTACAATTTCGAGATTATTTCAAAAACTCAACCGAGAAGGTAAATCCGAATATATACAGCAGAATCGAAACCTGCGCGATCTATAAGTTCAGGCTCCGGCATTCGTAATGCTGCAGGCATCCAATTCAAAAACCTTACGTACGTTCTAAAGTTCAAGTTGATGAATTTCGATTCAAAAGCTCCAGAACGTGTTGGGATGCCTCTTATGCCCTTCAGGTACCACTTCGGGAAGTAAACCCTATCATTGATTGGTTGAAGGCGTAATATTGCAAAGGCCACGAGAAACACAAATGCAGAAACAGTGTTAACTGCAGTTGTAACCAGTGCCGGTCCTGAGTTTTTTAAGACTCCAATCCTAACCTCAATTTGAGGCCCCTCATATTTTTTTTTCCGATAAAAAATGAGACTATTATTGCAATAAAAATTAACATTTCTTGTGAGTTTTAAACAAAGTTAGAAACTTAGAATATACATACAAGATTATTACTTCGATGTACCAAAATATATATAATTTAGTACACAAAAATTCATAATCCCATATACAAAAGTGTTACCACCATGCATTGACCATTTAACAATATATACCTAACCATATATACAAAAATATAAATCCCTTCCAAAATTAAAATGAATTTTTTTTTACCTAACATATTGGACTTGGGAGCCCAAAATTGGGCTATTTTGGGGGGCCCAGACACGGACCTGTTGGGCCTGTGCCCAGGGGCGCACTGGTTGCGACGGAGATATCTTGAATGCTAACCATATTCGTCCAAAAAGATTATCGAACCCTGAATTTGAGTACAACCAAATTAGAAAGTAATCCAAATGAGTAATCAGTTTTAATTGATGGGAGATTATAAGGATTGCGTACCCTGTTCTTTTCCTGGAATCCAAACTTACCATGAAGAAACCAAACAAATTGTTAGTCTCTCGGAGTCCAGAAGAAATATCAAGGTGCTTCACAACTTTCTTCTCTTTTCCTTTCTTTTTCCTGCCTTTTCTGGCAACCAAACAAGCGTTTATGATTGATAACGAGGGTGAAACCAGAACAATAACCTTTAGCGTTTTTTCGGATTATACCAAATTGAAAGTCAAATATACAAGGATACAAATTCAGTTTTGTTGGTGAGAAAACAGAGAAAGATTATGTAGATTCAAAACCCCGTATTATCGTTTTCTCAGCAACCAATCAAAGCGTTTGATGGATGAAGAAAACAGACCAATGGCCTCGCAATGCCAGCCATTTTGGGATTCATCAAAAGCGAACGTGACGATATACAATCTTCATGGCACCAAACAATGGCGGCTCCAGAAAATTTTATTAATGGTGTTATGTGCACTTTATATTTTTTTTATGGGTTCAATTTTTTTTAAAACATATATATAACACTAAAAATTTTTGAGCATTTTAACACTATTTTTTTTTTTTTAACATTTTAACACTAAAAAAAAAAAATTTTAAACATTTTTTTTTGGCTGATGGGGTCAGCTGACCCCATCAGAGACCCCCTGGCGCCGCCAGTGGCACCAAATCAGTTTGTTTGCTGAGAAAATTAATGCTGTTTTCCCAGCAACCAAATAAAGCGTTTGATTGAGGAGGAATAAGAAAACGAAACAATGGCCTCGCAATAGAAGATTGATTCAAAAGACGAATCGAACGTTGAGGAAATTCAAGCTTCAGAGAAGCGAATGCCATAAAAGAAGACAGATTTCAAAAGATAATACGTGCCACCTAAGTTTGCAACGTTAATATTGAGGAGTCTAAATTTGAAAAAATAAATGGAAATTTTTTTTCGGGGAAAAGTAAAAAAAAAAAAAGGGTTTAATTTCAGTAAAAAAATTAAAATATATATAATTTTAATTATCATCAGATCAAAACTCTAGAATTTAATTTATTATAATTAAAACTATATGATTGAATAATTTGTTTGTATTTTTTAAAAATTTTTACGGATGCGTCTGAGTTTGGCCAATGATTTTTACACTCTATTTTATTTTTTATTTTTTGCTATTTTTCTATTTTCACATTTTTAGACTAAAAAGGAAAAGCAAAGTGTTGCATTGGCGTCATCTATTTTACACATCTATTATTGAGGTAAATTACTTAAAAATGATATAGATATTTTAAAGATTTTTACAAGGGTAAACTTGTAAATTTACATTCTAATAATCTATATACATAATTATATTCAGTCCAAAACAAACAAGGGATAACATTAATGAACAGTATATACATATTCTTAATTATCTCACGGTACTTTCAAATTCACCTTATATCAACCATTATATTATGGTTCCGTTTGGTACCAACTTTTTAGCTAACTTTTTTTAAGATTATAAGCAAAAAAAATCTAAAAAAATTTAGTTTTTTTATTTTTTTATTTTGATATTTTGCTTATTTTTAGCTAAAGTAAAGTCAG
>BRYE01000023.1:1532500-1535000 GCA_030159115.1 Actinidia arguta var. hypoleuca
TATATTATAAGGATTTTTTTTTTAAAATATTGGGGATGCGACATTGATCGACAGGTGAAAAATAGGGTTGAAAATAGGCTCCAACTAGCTGCTCGTTTGGACCAATTAACTTTTTTTTTTACCAACTTTTGTTCAACCATTAAGTTTTTATATTTAACATATTCATCTGTGTTTTTTTTTTTTTTTTTTTTACTTTTTATGATCTTTTAGTTTGAGTTTTTAGGGTTTATTTGTTTGTATGTGCAAAAATCAGTCTATAAGCTTATGGAGCATTGATCCTTGCATTTATCTAAACCCTACCCTAAGTCTCTACCCACATGCTACCAGTTAAATAATTCTAATCTACTTGTTTAAGTCTCTAGCTAATCGTAAGCAGACATTTATTGTAGCTTGACTTATGTTCGACGTCTATTTCTTATCTAAACAATTTAAGTCTGAACATATTTTTTAAAACCACTAATATTCTTATCTCGCCTAGTTCTCGACTCAATGAATTTATGTTGTATAAAAAAAAACTATACAAGCTCGGCTCATCGATCGCTCTACTATTAATGCTCGTTTGAGAGCATTAACAAAGTAGATATGAACACCAAAATTGTTAAATTTTTAAATCAAACTTGAATAATCTATTGCTTGGTTCCACTAAGCTCATTTACAATCCTACTAGTTAACAAAATCCTTTTTAATTAATTGTTGTACATGCTACTAATGGGGCAAAGGGAACCTTCCTATCAATGCTAATCCTTTAGAAAACTCAATGATGTAAGTATACAAATTTAACAATTAGTCGGAGTACTTTTGTTGCCTATTGAGCTTTCCCCATCTCCCAATATATATATATATATATATATATATATATATATATATATATATATATATATATATAACACTTCTAAATCAGAATTTTTTTTAACTGGAATTTGAGGTCCCCTTCGTCACCAATGAAACAAAAAAATCTTTGGATGCTCTTATTTTGTGTATATATGATGATGAAATGCTGCAGTAGTGTCCACATCAATTGGCTTGGCGTACCTCGTAGTTAAAACCCATTTTTTGGAAATAGGAAA
Organism: Actinidia arguta var. hypoleuca; assembly: GCA_030159115.1. Lineage (NCBI taxonomy): Eukaryota > Viridiplantae > Streptophyta > Magnoliopsida > Ericales > Actinidiaceae > Actinidia > Actinidia arguta. The sequence goes on from BRYE01000023.1 coordinate 1,533,568, forward strand.
TCAACACTTGTGAAACTATAATTATTTTCTTACCAAATGTCATTATCATCCCATTATAATAAAACTATATGAGGTATATTGAACCTAAATAAAAAAACCAACTGGAACACCATCGTAGGTGTTTTTCGTATTACTTGGGTTCAATTCTGGTCTAATTATATGATCAAAATCGTATATTTTGAAGAGTTTGACGAGCAAGTCATTCATAAATAAAAATTAACTTGATTGGACGTATGTAACTGTGTGATCAAGTCACATTTGCTTTATAAAAGTGAATGACAAATATAATTTTTTAGAGTAAATTATAATATAAATATAATTTGATCATACATTTGTTAATATATAACAAAAAAATTTTTTGCACGAATGACGTATTCGGCGAGACTTACCATCCGAATATATATGATCACATCATTAAAATCGAGACGAAATCTTTGTGGCTGAGAGAGGACATAGGGACATGTGACATTTCGGACAGCGTATTTTTGTTTTTTTGGAAGGAAGAAATCAGGATCCATTTAATACTACAGAAAGAGAAAGAGAAAGAGAAAGAGAAAGAGGGGAAGCATGGCTCTGCTCCAATATGCCAACACCATTGGATAATTACAATCGTTCTTTTCTACCAAACAAGGAGTGGAAGAAAATTGTTCAGCAGTTCGTGTCCCCCAACATATTCTCTCTCAATACACTTCTAGTTGTAGATCATGTAGAAATATGGAGATATGATTCAATGATTTTTGTTTTTGACTAGTTTTTTTTAAAGATATTTTAATTGCTTTAATTTTCAAATTATTCCGTTAAGATCACATTAGAACAAGAAGAGCAGTGGTGGCTCAAAAAATTTGTGTTATGGTATTCATTAATAAACTTAAATTCTATTAGCTCTATTTAAAAATCATGTATAATAAAAGAACTCTAGTATATGCATAGTATATTATGTCAAAAAAATGTATTTACATCAAATATTACAATTTGCATCAATGAGTTTTTTTAAAAAACATTGCATATAGTCTCATCGTATAACAATGTTATCAATCGCATCTTTTTTAGTATATATAACGATGACCTAACGGTCCTAAATCGCTGAATTCTCTAAAAACAAATTCCACTAAATTGTTAATCTAAATATAACTTTATTGTTATCCAAGTAATTGGGTCAAACCATAAGAGTAGGGGTCCAAAATAGTGGATTACCCCTAGAATTTACCTAACTTGTGCATGTAAAAAAAAGATTTGAGGGTATTCAATGGAATACTCAAGCTTCAACATGCCGCGGCCACTAAATAAGAGATGTGGAGATATAGGATTCAGTGTCAAAAAGAATTAGCCTACAAAGAGCATCTTCATTAATTTTTGTCATTTTGATTATATTATTGTCAAAATTTGACTTGATACAGATTTATCGTTCTATTTCTTTAGTAAGTTTATTATTG
>BRYE01000023.1:1545000-1562500 GCA_030159115.1 Actinidia arguta var. hypoleuca
CTTAGAAGTATTAACTGGTTATAGAAAACCAACATAGATGTCTTGATTTATAAACCTCAAGAGGTAAAACTACTTGTGTCAAAAAAGTTAGAGCGGATAAGTAACACAACCTACAGTTAGAGCAGAGATCTAGTGAAGCATTCTAGGAGCAAAGGTATTAGTTTGGTAATGGTTGGAGCAGCAAACTCGGATTCGGCAAGACTCTCATTTTTTGGTAGTAAGAAAGGAGGATGGGCCCAAAAATTGGATAGGGGTCAAGATGTTGTCAGGCTAATGCGGCTGACTAAAGTGCCCCCGGAACCGTTATCCAGGTATCATAACAATTGACAGAAGAAATGCTATGCTTCTCCAAGTGGCCACTGATGAAGCAAGTGGCGTGAATAGACTGGAGACCACTGCTACTTGAACATTTTGAACGAATTTTATTTTCATTAAGCCTAAATGCCATAAAATTATCTATATTGGCTCAAATAACCACAAATGGTGTAATGAAGAAGACAATAACCAATTAATGTGAAAGAAAACTGATTGACCAATACCTACTATGCTACCATTTACTCCTACTCGATTCTACGAAGGTTTTCACCATTCCAAGAAACAGAGTAGCTGCAGTGGTCTTGAAAAGGTTGTCTACTTGTATAAATCTACAATATGCTGGTCGTAATCTTCAAAATTACCTGTCATTAAATATCTTGAAAGCTATCGCCAGGGAATATCATATAACTCTTCTCATACACTGGTCGTATACAGAAACAAAAGGTCCAAACAATTGTGTTACTGGCTGTGTTATAAACCGATTGGCAGATCATTTGCCTCCGAGAAGACCAGAAGCACCAAAAGAAAACCTTGAGAATTGTTCTTCAGGCATTTCAACCAGTTCCCTTTCTACTTAGAAAAAAAAACAGTTATATACTTGTATCATAGAGAGAGGATAATGCACAAAACGAATGAGTTGACGCTTGGACCATATTAAGCATCAAAGGTTTTAATGACCCGGTCATCACAAATGTATGGACAACAGGTTTTTCTTTTTAGAACAGACTCCATAACCATAATAAGGTCTTTTTGCAAACTCGAAAACTGAATTCAATATAAAATGTACTAACACATTATACGATATAATGTCTTTTATTTAATTTTAATTATTCATAATTTGATAGGAAAACAAATGTCAAATAGTCAATATGCAACATTACAAAGATCTCTTATTTATAAACCAATGAGATTTTATGACCATACATATTAGAAGGAAACAATAATGAACGTGGATTTAATAAAAATATCCAGCTAAACAGACATGCATACATTTGCATTAGAATATGGAAATGTAGGTGAGCTTAAAGTAAATCCAAAATTCAAAAAGCGCTGTGCTGGGAAGAAATTAACTAACTGACAGTTTTCCTCTCAGCAATGCCATGCAACACCATTGATAGTTGGACGTCATCCATTTGGGAACAGAGGAAACTAGAAGAGTTTTTCCATTAACATCTTCTTAAATAAATTCATCAACCTATACTTGGATGGATGGTTCTATTGAACCTACATCTATGAAATTGCCTGCCAAAAGGAAAAAAGAATAAAAAAGCATAATAAGAATAAAGACAAGGGAAACAAACAGAAGAATGGGACAAACTACACGACCTCAAGTTTTGTGGATGCAAACTTATGTGTGCCGCATGGATGACCACGCCACACCACGTATCACTATCCCGGTTTCGCCACGTGTCCTCATGACAGTGCGCCCAAATTCCACCCGGGCATTCAACGCCGTGCGCGACAATAAGGCATGCCCCATGTTCCGCGCGTCCAATCAATGGACGTCCAACTTGGCACATCCCAAACTCTGTGCACCCAAGTTACGGGGTACTAACTCTGTGTGTGACAACTTGGCATGCACCTACTTTGCGCCCCCAAGTTTCGGGCAGATGTTCAACTTTTCTTAGGGACGATCAACTCCGAAGACACGAAGACACCACCTCCGCGAGGGAGAAATCAACCCCACACGTGGACCAACTCCGCACGCCCAAGATTCCACATAGATGACCACCCCCATGTGCAATAATTAAATCAATGAACGTACCAACTCCACGCACGCTAACAATCTTACCTACCCGAGAACCATCTTCATGAGCTTTACTTAAGCATTATCTCCATCCATTGGAATCTATGTCCATGCGTTCCTAACACTTAAGTCAAGGTTAAACACAGGACCTAGGACCCCGCTCAGGACCACCAAGAGGACAAGTGGCATGGAGGCTAAAGTTAAGCCTCGCCAAAGTTTGCTCGATCAATCACCACCTCGGGGTTGGTTCTACCTTGATCGTTCTTGAGACAAAGGAGATGTTGATCTAGAGTTCCTAACTCCTTGTAGCTCATATATCTGAAACTTGGATGACAGGCTTAACCTCAAAAGAATCGAACCAAAGAGGGGGTGCCACGCGTCCTATACAAGTTGGCTCCCTCCTTTGTCTGATCACTACATAAAGGGTGCTTCATTAATGGACTCGCCACCTCCTTTTACTCTCTGATCTTTCCATTTACTCAGAGATATTTCCTCCGCTCTCTCTCAAGAGTGCTCAACTCTTACCTCCTCCTCCAATGCCTCCCAGCAATCAATTGCCCGCAATAATCCCAGAAGATTAACTCGTGGCACCTAGCCATTGACGACTTGACTACTATTTTCTCTAAGGTGGCTGCTACGGGTATAAAAAAAGAAAAAAGTGTTTTGACAGTTAGACAATTCAATAAAGGTTTTCCAGATTAACTATAACAGAATATTAGTGACACCATGATAGGTACATTCACCATCTTTGTGTATACCCATAATATTCTTTACCTACAAGCTAACTCAGAATTTTAGCCACATGGAACAAACATTCATGCATAGGTTGCTCCACAATGAAAACTTTAAGTTCCTTCGACAACATTTTTTTTTTGATAACTCAACCTACCGGATCAACTAATCCAGGGGACCTGGTGGGGACACTGGGTCCAGACCTCCTATTACCTGTGTTTATAGCCGCAGATCCAAGCAAGCGTATCTAGTTTCATTATGGCTAGATAGTGGACTGCCCACTGGACCTGATGCATAGCCCATCGGGCTAACTTTATTTATTAGTACTTTAGTGGGACTTATTTTATTTGGATTATTTGTTTTAGACTTGTTTTTATTGTTTTAGACTTATTTTATTTGGGCTTGGGTTTATTGGTTTTGGGTCTATTGTATTTGGGCCCAATTGTTTTATTTACTTGTTTAGGGTTAGGGTTTGTCTATTTAAGTGTGTTTTGTTATGAAGAGAAATAGATGATGATTATGATTAAGAAAACAGCGATTGTTTTTCTTCTCTACAGTCTTTGATTCTGACGGAAGCCAACCTTTCCCCTCCCCTTCTTCTTTGATTCTGGCGGAAGCCAACCTTCCACCTCCCCTTCTACATTCTAATTACTTATATCTATCTATTTTGTTTTCTTTCGATTGCCGTCCGGCATCAAACCTTCCCCCTCCCTTTCTTCTTTGATTCTGGCGGAAGCCAATATTCCCCCTCCCCTTCTACATTCTGATTACTTATATCTATTTGGTTTTCTTTCGATTGCCGTCCGACATTAGGACAGATCTCACCTTCCATAAGCAGAGGGCTCATTTAAAGCCAGGGCAAAGACCAACACAAGAATTGATATCATTCAGATGGGAGTCAAACCCTAGGCCAAAGGCTTCATGATGCCCCCGATGGCTAGCCTGGTTGAATCCGAAACAAAGATAACTCTACACAGCAAATACCTTATACTTTAGCTTATCTATTTCTAAATAAAAAGGATATATATATAAAACTATTGCAACTAATTGAACCGAGTTATATTTAAAAAATTTAAAAATCACACAAGCTTTAAAGAGAAAAAAATTGACGATCAAAGAATTAAGAAAAAGGCTCCAAGTGTTATCCTGCCATGCCAGAGAAGGGAAGGGGAAGGATGCATAACACCGGCTGTTAGCTTGAGTTGCCCCTCTTGCCATACCAAAGAAGGGAGGTGCATGAAGTCCTAGTTGGGACGTGTACTAAAACACATGAATGCATCCAACTATTCAAATCATACATAGGTACATGCTTATCAAGACTCCTTTTTGCCACACAAAAATCAACTATGTAAATTGAAGTATTTGTAGAATGCCATCTTTTTCTGAACACTGCAAGACATAACCGATACTTCTATATGGAATCAAAATAACTTCAAATCCCTCAAATTACTAGCCAAATAACTTAAAATAAAATAATGCACAGCATGTTTTATAAGACAGTAACTCAAGTTTCTTCATGTGAACAATTAATAGTGACAAAAACTTACCTGAGCAACGACAGATCCACGAATATCATACCCAGGGAAAATGCCATCAAACAAAGCATTTCCAAACCCTAATTCCACCTGCAACAAGTGTGTACTCATAATTAAGAACATGAAAAATGAAGTCAATGCTCAAGCTATAATATATAATTTCATGTGAATGTCTCTTGGTGGGAGTGGGAAGAGAGCCATTTGACTAAAAAAAAAAGGATACATAGGAAATCTTCGAAAAGGAAACAAGCAGTCAACCTCCACAGAACCTTTGACTTCCACATTCAAATCAGGACCTGAAGCACGTATTTTTTATTTTCCTACATCCAAGAACAGGCAATGTTGAACTTATCAAATTAGAGCACCAAACAATATTTATAAAGACGACTGGAAGACCAAAATACTGGAAGTGGAAAGAAATGATCATATGTAGCTAATCAATTTTATTGATTCTAGGACATATACATTAACATTATTCAAAGTTCAGATTGTGATGTTATTGAATAAGTTATGAATAATCGACCATTTGGTGAGTAACTAGCAATAGAACAACAGAACTGGTATAATATTTGTGAGTGAGCAACTTCCAGTTGATGAAGTTTGAACAGACGAGACAAGATCACTAGTCTGAGATAAAAGCTCAACATTTACACTTGATGTACCTCCATTTTTATTTGGACAACTCTCTCCACCAACAGCTCTCACAACTCTTCTAGATATAGTGAACCTACAGGTACAAGACATATAAAGTCTTCATAGAGAGAAGATAAACGGAGAGGACTAAAAAAAAAGAGGAGAAATGATGAAAGTATCGCAGCCCCCAATACTCGAACTCCCACTTAGGATATGATAAGTTTTAAATAATGTTCATGCGTGTTTTCAGTCCTTCCGATTTCTCATTCCAAAATTTTCCCAAATTCTGGAATTTGGGAAGTCATTTTTTTCTTTGTTCAAATAAAAATAGCAAAACAAACATGATTTATTTCCATTTTTTTGAAAATTTTGAAAACAAAAACAGAAAACTGAAAATGAAATTGTCACCAAATATAAAGGCTTCAATACATGGAAAGCATTTTCCAAAGCAGTACACACCTGGAAAACACCCAATCCGCATTAGTTATGAAGAGACTGAAATATTATGAGTGAAATTAGTATGCCTCATACTTGAATGTTAGAGCCCTCAAGAAAGGGATTATCGGAAAGAAGATCAAAGATCCAGTCAATAAACAACCTGAAAATGGCCTCGGACTAAAAGATGCTCTCTGCTAATCAGCATCTCTTAGATTGACGCTCCTAGTTATTGATAATACCGGGCCCAGCTTGTGTTGCCTTACATTCTTGTCAGCAGTCTGCTGAAAATCATAGTGTTGATTGTTGAAATATTAAAACAGAGGAATAGCCAAAACAAAAAACAAAAATAACACCAATAGAATGCAGAAAGATAGAAGCGTGGACAACAATCAGTGGAACTCCAGAGCACCTTGAGATATGCATCTACATCTGACTTCATCTTCATCTCCATTGCTTTGACTGCATAATCATCTTTCAAGAAATTATATGGTGGGTCATTGATCTTGGCAAACAAATCAATCTGCAAAGAGAATTGAAAAGAGAAAGTACTAATTTTAATTGGAAAAGTGGAAGCACTAATTTCAATTCACAGCCCTGATGCTGATAACAAGCGAAAAACAAATTCAGCCATCCAAGCACCTTTATGTTAAGAGTTGAAGGATCAGGGAGCCTCATATTGCGTGCAAATGCACTGAAGAATACATCACAGAAGCTGAAATGATAATCACTGAGGAACTCTAGGAAATCATGTAGCAAGACAAGCAACACCTTCAAAGTAATTTTGTACAGAAAATGAATTAGCACCTTAAAATAAAGAAAAGTTTGCAATTAAATATTTTCCAACAGAATCTGTCCAAAATTTTACTAAAAAAAAAAAAGAAGTTAAGAAGCAAACTGTTTTTCTCAATTCAGCATTCCGCACATATGGCTCCACAAATTTACACAAGTCTACCATCAAGCGTTAGACATGAGGCCAACCTTTCAGATGTTCAACCAGTTAGACACAAAACTCCAGTGACTCATGACTTCAAACCATGCAAAGCTGTAATCAACTTTACCAAATCATTATGCCGAAATTGAAGATTCTATAAAAACACCTAATTTCTCATGATGTAGGAGCTCAAGGTGTAAATAAAATACTCAATATACCAAAAGGACCAAATAAAATACTCAATATACCTCATTTCTCTCCTAGAGAGCAGTCACCATAAGATAATCAGGATCTGAATTAAAGATTTACAGGGAAGAATCAAGGAGCTGAATAATTCAGTAACATACCAAAAGGACGAAAAACACAACGCAATTCCAATTTTTGTTGTTATTAATAGTACTTCTATGTTGCCGATGAATAAAAAAGTATTATCTAACTGCATAAAATGGCAGAAGGATACAAGCATTTGCACACTTCACCTTCTAATATATGGAACAGATGGGACATAAATGTACTTGATGGCACCCAACATACAACAGAAGTACAACTATATCCATAACTGGTGCATCATCCAGAAAAGTGTAATATGATCCCAGAAGGAATAACAAAATTGCCGGCCAATTATATAATTCTTAGTAGGTTGTACTTTCATAATTCTACAACTCCCTAAGCCACATGGTAAGACAAGGTTAAAGTGGACAAAATTGACAGAACAATAAATCTGAGAGTATGGCAACAATATGACTTACTCATTCCATATATCAAGATTTTTGTAATTAAGAAGGATAAACAGACATCCCTGAAAGAAGAAAGAAGAACTACCATAACAGAGACAACACCAAGTAATAAAGGTCTTCTCCCAACGCTATTAACAACCACGACAGCTATTCCAGTCATAATCAACTATTAAAAAAATTAAACTTGTCAGCCATTTAAGAAACTTAAAATAGATAAAAGGTACAGAAACAACCGTCTTCATAATCCAATCTCTGAAAAATTAAGCCCACGCATTTGAGGGAAGTTGTGTTTGAGGTGGGGGTGGGGGTGCATAAAGGAGAGTTGGTGTAAGCAAACTTAAATAAAACAAACAAAAGGGAGAATTGATGTCAGTCATTTGTGAAAGTAAGGCGTTGATTATGGAATTTAGTACGCTCCCAAATGTCAGTCACTTATTTAGAATGTATCAGTAATTTCTACAAAATGTACCACCTTCTAGAGCTTTACAGTTTGGAGACTTCATTACTATGCAGTGTACACATGACATAATATAGTTTTAACACTTGACTAGTCCATTCTCAAGCGAATGGTGCATTTGACATTTTGACTGAAACCATCTCACATGACCATGTTTCATCATTCATGACTGCATCAATTGTTGAACAAAAAGAAAAATCTGACATCCATATTCAATCTTTCTCCTCCCGAAAAGAAATAAAGTGTCTTCATCTTCCAACACAAATCACCGAAACTAATTCATTTGATTATGTTATGGTCCCTCCAAAACCAGATATTAGTTGAATTAAAGTACCATTGTTCATAATCATCCAACGAAAGAAAAGTACACTTTCAAACATGACATAACCTCAGGTCACACAAGAGAATAAATTCAAATAATTTCAGACAGGAGGAGAAGTAAATAAAAACATTAACAAGAAAAACAGTTATACAATTGACACAATTAACGCCAGTGGCACGAATTAGAAAAAGAATATACATAATAACTCTATGGCCAGAGTTCTTTTAGTCTCGTATGCAAACGTATCACTGTCTTATGTATGACAGTGTGTATATGGAAACCAACTTTATCAAAAACTACAACGGAAAAAAACCTCGAAAGGATTCTGTATTACTTCAAGTGCTTGGTTTCTCGGAAATCAGCAGCAAAAATTTATTTCACGAAGGGTTCCAGAACCACAATTATGAGGAAGGTGGTTGTGACAGGGCAATGAAAAAACTTAATTTTAAAAAGCTGCATAATGTTAACTAGTTGTACAACCTGCCAAAAAAAACTGAATATTTGGAGAACCACTCCACGCATGTAGTAAAAAATTATTGCAACAAAAGGAAGGGAGTCACACAATATGTACAGAACTTAGGAAAACCAAATTAGTGATGAAGTTAAGTGAAAAAACTTATATGTTTTGGCACGGATCTGTTAATAAGCATTAATTTTTTAACCCTTGGAGGTAGCTCCGAGCTCGGCTAGTAAAGACCTTGGATTTGTGTTCAAGGGATCTCCTTCGAGTCCCCTTAGAGCCACTGGAGGTTTGCCCGGCTGTTAACTTCAAGGACCCCAGCTTAGTCTCTCTCGGACCCAATTGAGTTGGGCGGGAATACTGGCTATAAAAAAAGAAAATAAATAAGCATTAATTTTTTTTCTTCTTTCGGTTATGACAATGAACAGAAATGAATATTGGAGTTTGCCCACTTAGTTAATTGATGAATCTATTTGAAATTAGAAATTCTCTCATATAACAAAACTATAAAAACTCTACTCTTCATGAAAGTATTGCAGATGTACGAGTTACAGAAAAATCAACTATAGACAACATGAGAAAAAGTCATATGACGAACAAGGCAACAATATACCATACAAATATTTAATTCAAACCATATTCTGGCCTTCATGTAGTATATTTTCAATCATTGGACTATCACACAGGGTGATGAAACTATAAACAAGTAAAAGTTTCCTAAATCACTGAAAGCAGGTTGTTAAAGAAAACTGATCAGACTATTCAAAAGCAGCTGAGCAGCAGAGGTGTTTGCACTGTTAACTAGATAAGCAAGCAGAGTTGCAAAAAGGATCTGTGTTTCACAATATTTCTAAGTGAATAGCACTTCACTTTATACCTGTGAGGCCTACAATGTTTCAAAGGCATATCTACATAGCCTGATTATGGAGACTTTAGGTCCTAGACGTTTAAATACATGCTATGATCCTTGGCTGGTATGCCATCAACAGGTTACAAATATCATTTGGGAATCCCAAAACAACCCTTCATAGAGGATATGACATTTTTCTATTTCTTTCTTATTGAAGGGGCTGTAAAATGAATGGTTGGAAACTCCAACCAACACTATTGGTTCAACAAATAGAAAAAATACAATATCGATATGTAAAAGACTTGAAATGAGAAAAAGAAAAAAGGGAAAGGAAATAGCAAAAGGAAAACAAAATGGGTGCAAACACATTCAAATGCTCAGCATGCTGACCCAAACGCAGGAACTCTAAGAGGCTGCAATACATGAAAAGCATTTGCAAAAGCAATTAAAATCTGGAAAAAAAACAATCCACATTAGTCATGAAGAGACTGTAATAATATGAATGAAATTAGTATGCCTCATAATTGAAAGTTAATAAACAACCTGTGCCAAACTCATGAGATATAGCATTCAATCCATGTTCTGCAAAAATATAATAAGAACTAAGATCAAATACAGTTGATTAAACCTTTGGAAGAAGAAGTTTATGTAGTCCATGTTCTGCCACGCAATACTGAAATCCACATAAAAAGCCACAAGTCATGTTAACAGACTCAGACAAAGAACAACAATACATTAATATTTAATGGCATAGAATAAGTGCAAAAATAATCATGATTTTTTTATCAGCGTAAAAATAATCATGTACTGACAATAGTCAGAATACTAACACTAGAACCACTAGAAGAAGAGCAAGAAGAGCGTCAGAAAAGTATGGTACCTTCAAAACCATGATAACAAGCTTTGCATACACAACGGTAAGAAACGATAGGTCCTGTGAGATTTGAGGTGGCTGGAATGACGAGAACGTGGAACTAATCCCCTCAATTGGGAGACAATATGTGACAGAAAGTTTCGTGGAACCGTTTACCATCACTTAATAACAGTAATGATTATGGTGGGAAAAAAGTTGCTACTCATTTAAGGAAACAAATGTAAGCATGCAAGAAAAACTATTACTAATGAGATGACAAAAGAAACGATCAGACCGACCATCCCAAGTAAAATAACCGCTTTGCTGCAATTGGGAGGTAAACACGACAAGCTACATTAGTTGGACCACGGAGTTCATATATATTGTCCATTCGGCACGTAGCTCAGAAACCTACAACATATTCACAACAGCAATGTAAGTATCATAAAAAAGATAGAGATTATAATGGAAAAGAACAAAGAAACACCATTTCTACATAATTGTAATGGAAATTAAAAATAAATAAGCACAACCCATATTTTCATATATATATATATATATATATATATATATATATATATATATATATATATATATATATATATATATATATATATATATATTTGTTCATCATCATCATCATCATAATAATAACTTTTTTGTTTGGGGAATTGGGGAAGGGGTTACCCAAGGATGTACCTGGCCTATTTTCTATGTGAGACTAGTTATATAAACATGCACAATCAACTATAAAACTCATGCATTAGGATGGAGACTTGAACGTTAGATGATTTCTTCTTAAGCTAGCACTCATACAAGTCAAATGCTTATCCACAATATAATAAATATATAAGCACATACAAACAATAATTTACACGCATACTTGTATGTTTATGTAGCCAATAAATATCACATTTAAATCAGATTTACTGGTTTAGAAGACACAATGCCCTCCCCTCCTGTGTAACTTAGAGAAGAAAAAAAACATTTGGTTTAAGACTTTCTTGTCTAACAGGGAGCTGCAGAAAGAGCGTATGAGATTGAAACGGAAAGAGAGATCCAACTCGATAAAAACATATAAAGAAGCAACAATATCAATGCTTAAAGAATATCTTTCCATCAAGAATAGTGAAATATGTAATCAAATTCATGCGTGCATTGGGATTGGGAAACAACCAATTCATGAAATCATTCCATTGATAAATCTAGTAGGGCACAACCATGGATTGTTTGGCAAGCCAGAAAAGAAGGTAAAGAAAATAAAAGAAAGTTATTTAGTCCTTAAATGACAAGTTCAATTGCACAAATTAAACTTCTCGTATTGGTAAGATCATTATGTTCCACACGTCCAATAATCAAGATTGCAACTCAATTTCAAATTCTTGTCTGCCTTCTCGGGTGATACCATGACCAAGAAAGAGTGATGAGCAATTCCTCATCTAGCACATTCAAAATCACAGAGAGAGAGATTGTAAGCAGTACCTGACAGAGTTCACGAGACAAAATTCAGAATTGGAATCTTTAAGGCTCTGAAGCAAGAACCGAACCAGATTCCGCTGATCGGAAAAAAAGAAGAAGGTAACATTGTGACGTGAAATCGAATGATCAACCGATCAAGATTGGTGAATCGGTTCTTGAAGATTTGAGAGAGAGACACACACAGAGGTTAGAGTTTGAACAGAGTGAGCGAAGGAGCGAAAGAAGAAAGAATTGGAAGACACAGAGAGAGGCGTAGCAAGACCGAACTGATTCGTGCTGATCTGATCAGTGAGTAAGGTAACATTGTGACTTGAAATCGAATGATCAACCGGTCAAGATTGGTGAATTGGTTCTTGAAAATTTGAGAGAGAGAGGCATAGCAAGAACCGAACTGATTTGCGCTTATCTGATCAGGGGTAAGGTAACATTGTGACTTGAAATCGAATGATCAACGGGTCAAGATTGGTGAGTAGGTTCTTGAAGATTTGAGAGAAAGAGGTTTAGGGTTTGAACAGAGTGAGCGAAAAATTGGTGAGTTGGTTCTTGAAGATTTGACAGAGGCGTAGCAAGAACCGAACTGATTCGCGCAGATCTGATCAGAGAGTAAGGAAACATTGTGACTTGAAATCGAATGATCAACCGATCAAGATTGGTAAATTGGTTCTTGAAGATTTGAGAGAGAGAGAGAGAGAGAGAGAGAGAGAGAGAGAGAGAGAGAGAGAGAGAGAGAGAGGCGTGGCAAGAACCGAACTGATTCGCGCTGATCTGATCAGAGAGTAAGGAAACATTGTGACTTGAAATCGAATGATCAACCGATCAAGATTGGTAAATTGGTTCTTGAAGATTTGAGAGAGAGAGAGAGAGAGAGAGGCGTGGCAAGAACCGAACTGATTCGCGATGATCTGATCAGAGAGTAAGGAAACATTGTGACTTGAAATCGAATGATCAACCGATCAAGATTGGTAAATTGGTTCTTGAAAGATTTGAGAGAGAGAGAGAGAGAGAGAGAGAGAGAGGCGTAGCAAGAACCGAACTGATTCGCGATGATCTGATCGAAGAGAAAGGTAGCATTGTGACTTGACGAATGATCAACCGATCAAGATTGGTGAATTGATTCTTGAAGATTTGAGAGAGAGAAGCGGGTTTAGGGTTCTAAGAGAGATTAGGGATTGAGATCGGAAGAAGAAACTGGTGGAGAGAGGGAGTGTGCAGTGGGCGGTGGTATTTATAGGCATCGGATGTTTCCTTTTTCACAGCTTGCGATGGGAGGAAAAAAAAGGTTGGGGAAAATTATAAAAAGATCCACAAGGTTTGATATTGATAAAAAGAACCACAAGGTTTGATATTCATAACAAATTAAACCTTATATTTTTTAACTTGTCATGATCCGAATTATATGTCAATCTCTATTTGCATGGCTTGATAGTACTAAATGGTTTTCACCAAAATAATTAGAAAAAATGACATCGTGTAATTTGGGCCCCCTTTAAACGTCTTAGTTTATCCATTTTTTACTTGAAATTCAATATTTATTTCATCTAATTTATATCACTTTTTTCAATTCTTACTTGGATATTTACCCTAGTTATTGAGATTACGGATTTTAAAGGACTCTCAATTCGCGTAATGTGGCTTTCCCCCCAATTGTTTTTCTTAAGCCGATTACCTGATTATATCTTCATAGTTTTAATTATTCTCATATAAATGGAAGAGAATTAAGTTGTTTTGAGTATTAAAATATCTATATTTTTTGAAATTTATTATTTGCTTTATTAGCTTCAAAGTTTTTTTATTTTTTATTCTAGGCACATACTTTTTGTGTGAGCAACTTTTGAAAAACTATTCCGTGTAGATCATGTTAAAACTTAGAAATATAAAATATGTAAAAGGTTAGTAATGAAAACCAAAATTGGTAAGCAAGTAAGACAGGTAAGGTCTGGTCCGGTTTATTTTTTACAAGTACAATTAAAATCTCTCCAATTTCTCATGTGTGAATTTGCTTGATTTTTTTATATACTATATGGTTAATATCATGTGAATGAAAATATTATTAGAGAAGTAATATTCACATTCTGTTTTTGTACAAATATATTGTTTTTTTATCTTTATCGTATGAAATTATAATAGTATCTTTATAGTGCAATAATACATGAAGAATTATCAAATAAAAGGTATGTTTCATAATTTTGCATAATAAAAATAAGAAAATAAAATAATTTGTATGACAGAAAATTCTGAAAATAACTTCCCATATTATTATAGCCTCTATTTTAATCTTTTACCATTTTGGGAATACTAATATTAGTGTTTGTTTACTAAAGAAGTTTGATATCAAAACAACCACCAAGTATATTCTCATCAAAATAATTATTTGTTATTATTTTAAATTTAAAGTGATACTATTATATAGTTCAATTCATTAGTTGTTTTAAAAAAATGATTTATGACAAATACAATCACATTCTTTGTAATTTTTAAAATTGCATTGACCTCTATTGTTTTTAAAACTATTATCAGAATTCTCCTTTGAAATTATTATTTTTTTTAAAAATAAAATAAAATTGTCCTTACATTTAGGGCTTCAAAAAATATTTTCTAAATATACTAATTAAAATAAATAAATATTTTATTTTAAAAAAGAAATTAATAACAAAAATTATTTTTTTAAGTATGTTCAAATTAGAAACACTTATCTATTTTAAAATAAAAAATTTTATTGATAACAAAGTTTATTTTTTAAATATGTTTTGATTAGAAGTATTTAAAAAGAAAATTATTTAGATCAATTATTTTTTTAAAAAAAATACTTATTGATAAAAAATAAAATAATAATAATTTATAAATAAAATTGTGTTTTGAGAGAAAAAAAGAGACTGCTTATTTTATTTTAATTAGTGTATTGAGAAAATTTTGTGGACGCCTAAACATAAGGGCGATATTATTATTAAGAGAGGTTAGTGCAATTTTAAAGCCAATAGATTTATCAAAGTCACGAAACAAAAATACCAAACCACCCTAATCACACTCAGCAAAACCCAATCAACAATCCCTAAAATATTAAACCACAATGTTCCTAAAAAAAAAAAAAAGAAGCTGCAACATTTGGAGTCAGCAACCTTCCTAAAATGCAAGACCAAAATAGAAACTACCGCCACCACGGACCACCACAGCTTGCTGACCATATATGAGACGCCACCATGCCGAGAGGTCGTATTTGGCACAGAAACAGGCGGAGCAACCCCACTAGAAGGGGACGGCGGCTGAGGACCAGGACTTGATGGCTGAGGGGGGGGAACTTGGGTATGTGGGGATCCTGATGTTGACCCTTTGACCGACCTAATAGTGATCAGGGAGGCCGCAAATAAAGTAGTAATGGCCGTTTCTCGTGATGTAGAATGAGTCATTTCCGCTGTTGAGGGTGGCGTAAGCAGCGGCAGCATTGCACGAGTTGAGATTCTTGCGAGTCACGCGAATGACGTTTTGGAATTTACTATTGTACTCAAATACTATGAAATGTGATCTAGCCAAGAGTCATGGAGTCTAGTATCAATGTAACTAGATTTTTAAATTAATCTCTTATACTAGCAAATTGAACTAGATAAATATACAAAGGTATCGAGATTAAAGAAGAGAAACGTACCTAATCACTAACATAAACTGTCTTAGAAGCAGTCAACTCTTGTAAACGATGTGACCATCATTAGTCCAACCAACAAAGTCACCAACCTTGTACACTGCGGCCATTGACACACCACAAAAACCCATCACCACCATCAACCAAACCACTGCTTTCTTGGCCAAATCCACTGCGCGCGCGCACATACACATACAAAAAAACTACAGAGATAAAATAGAGAGAGAAGTTGGTAAATCAATGATGGTATATAACCGTGGTGTCACGGGTCACATTTTAGTGCTCTAATAATTTTGTAAAGTTGACATATTTGGTTGGAACATTCTCTGCCTTCAATGATATTTGCAATTTTGGATTTTCTTACCATATGTACTTGACACGTAGTCTCCAGTGGACGATCTTGACCGTTCGTAAGTAATACTTTATCAGTTAGACAAATGGTCCTTTTAACGGATATCCTTTCCTTTCTGACCTTCGTTGAAAAAGGAAAGTGAAGAAAATTGGTCAAAGAGGATTGACTCGCCCTCGTCTACGATATTCTTTTCTTTCTCGATTTTTTATTATTTGATTGGAAGAAATAAAGAGAAATTAAAAAAAAAACACTATAGGTTTGACATAGGTAACAAATTAAACTATATAGTTTTAATTTTAATAAATTAAATCTTATAATTTTTATTCAGTCACAATTAAAGTTATGAATCGGTTTTCAAATACCTAGAGTTGACAAAATAAATTAGTTTCGCTAAAAACTTTAAAAAATAATCGATGTTTTCCCTTTTAAAGTCTTAATGACTTAATTTATGCTCCATTTTTAGAGTTTCACTTAGAAATAAATTATAATTTGATCGATTAAGGATTTAGAGTGAGAAAAACATAGAACAACTTCGTTTTTCAAATTTATAAAACCTTAATTGGATCAATTCTGTTAAAAATTAAAACTATAAAATTTAATTTATTACTAAAATCAAATTCTAGGATTTTCTTGTAATTTTTCCAGAAATAAATAAATAAAAGGTCATGCCCCTATCAAACAACGATAATGTAATGAAAAAAGAAGAAGAAAATAATCGATTTTAAAATATGATTTGTAACCTCTTGATTTATTTGTAACTATTAAAACATTAGTGACCATTTTTCTCTTAATTACAAGAAGGAAGCAGATAATGCCACAACTCACATTGTTAATGCCGCGAATAATTATTACTCATTATGGTGAATTGACTTCTTTACCCTCAAATAATTAATGTTTCTCTCTTATCTATAGCCTCTATTTGGTATCAGTTTTTTTGTTAGTTTTTTTTTTAAGTTTATAAACAAAAAAATCAAAAAAATAACTTTTTTACTTTTTTATTTTTATTTTTTTACTTATTTTTAACTAAAGTAAAGTAAAAAAAAATAAATAAAAAACTTCTAACTTTTTTTAATAATAATTTTTTTTTAAAAAAATAATTTTTAAGCATTACCGAGGAATAATCTCCTCTCTCTCTCTCTCCTTTATCTCAATCCAATTCATTCTCTCTCTTCGGACAATTGTACAAGCCCAAAATCAGCACCGATCAGACAAAATATAAAAATCGAATTTTTAAATCTTGTGCCAGGTTCTCGAGGCATAACATAAAATCGAATTCTCCATCAAAAATCTGTTCCACGTCGTCGAAACAGAGCTCGAGTTCGCAGTTCATTCCAAAGACGGCCACTAGGTCTTTCCTTCCGCAATTTCTTAGTGGTGGGTTGGGGGAGTTGGGAGTAATCTTCCATTTTTTTCTTGGCATCCCCAACCAATCTTCATAGTCAGAAAATTCTTGGGATGTCTCTCGCTCATCTAATTTTCAAAAATTCTGATGGTTTAATATTATTTTATCAAGAAAGCGTGAGTTTTGAAAATATAATAAAAGGAGAAATGCATCTGGGTCAAAAGAAAACGAGATGAAGAAATATTGCACAATACGGATGAGGTAAAGTGGTTCAGATGGAGAAAAGTTAAACATAGAAAAATATGCCATAAAACATAAAAAAAATTAAAAAAATGCTATAAATCGTCCTTAGAGCGATTGATAGTGTATAAAAAAAATATAAAAATTACATAAAAAGGTATAAAATGTGCATCAAAAATTAAATTTTTTGTCATTTTGTGCTTCTTAACGACTGCAAGGGCGATCAATAGCAAGACTCATAAAACAAATAAAGTCGGTGGCAGGAACAACTATAGTCGTGGCATTAGGGACTTCCTTACAAGAAAATAACTCATTTAGGGAATGAATAACTTGTGAGATAGTTTAATTTTTATTTTAAAATTTTGATAATGGCTTCTCTTGTGAGATTTATGGCTTCAGTTATTTTATTCCGAAGTTAAAAATCTTTGGTTCAAGTGAGTTTA
>BRYE01000023.1:1572500-1575000 GCA_030159115.1 Actinidia arguta var. hypoleuca
TTGGTTTATTTTTTTTATTTTTAGATGTCCTGAATTATTTGTTCTTATTAAAAAAAAAGATTTTATCAATTTGAATAATGGAAGTGTTACGATCTTCGAATTTAGATCAAGAATTTTTTTTTAAATTTAAAATGAATGATTCAGATTATTTGAGTGTGTGGGATAGTGAATCTGTATCATATATTTATGAAATTAGGAAATATTTTTTGATCCTCTTTTCAACTTTCTTGCTGACCGCATGGGTCGGTTCATTGAAGACCTGAGCTACCTACCCTATTCTCTCTCTCTCCAAATTTCTCTCAGAACCCCTTTTCCCTCACCATTTCAAACAAACAAACAAACAAACAAAAGCTGAAAAGAGGACAGGTGGCTAAAGGGAAGAGATGAATATTGAGGAAATAAAAAGTGGAGCAAGTTTCATTTTAACTACCTTTGATTAGGATCATGTACGTATATTTTCCCTCACGCTTGATTATTAGCACATAAATTTATGTAATTTGTTGACTAATCTACATCGTTAAAGTTCATATCAAAGTTTACCGGTGGTTAAGTGAACCTTTTCATTTCTCCATGAAAGATGCCATTGGTGCTGATTAGTCTACAAATTATAGAGAATTTATATGCTGATAATCAAACGTAAAAGGATGTGATAAAAGTGAAATTTGCCCTAAATAGGAATGCTATGGGACATTTGTGAATGGTGGTTGAGTTGACCGACAAATATAGTGTGTGAGGGGCGAATGCTGAAAGGGCAAAACCGCCAAATCATGGTATTTGTCGTGGCACTAACATTAATTATAGTGGCATTATTGCCATCTTATATATATACTATTAATTATTCGTGTCCACGGGAGCTACGTAAAAAAACACACTTTTTAAGCGTACTTATTAGAGTTTTACAATTTAAAAAACAGATAAGATATAAATGTCAGATAAAAGATATATTACATGCATATACGAAGAGATACATTGCTACAAAATGGAGAACAAATTAAAAATTACAATGATTTAAAATTTTTTTTTGTTAATTTGGGAGAAATGAGAAAAAAAAAAAAGATGTTTTAATTTTTTTTTGTATGTGTCCCATGAAAAAATAATTAAATGAATAAAAAATATGTCAAGATTTATAAGTTTTTTGTTCATTGGATAAGAACATACGTGGGTTTCACATATTTGAAAAGAAGAAATTGATAGTTTTGAAAAGAAAAAAATAATCTCAAGTAAAATCTTAGTTATTGCATTAACTTAAATGAATTTCAACAGTAAATAGCAAAAAAGATAAATTTGAGATTAAAAGTGAGTTGTGATATATATATATATATATATATATATATATATATATATATATATATAAGTTTAAGCCTTCCAAAAGTGGACTTGGACGACCTTCGTGGGCCGTCTAGTGAATACGAAGCCCTGACAAGCATTAGCTTGTCAGTGGGCCTTAAACAAATTGAAAAATAATGTTACTAGTAACAAATTTGTTTGTCCTCTCTCACATATAGCACGTGGTCCTATACATGAGGGACATTTGTAAGTGTTTCAAAAATTATTTTTTTGCATTTGTTGGAGAGATTCTAGATTTTGGTTATTAAGCAGAAGATGTTAAAGTATTTATAATTGCTGTCAGATTATGAATTTAAACAGCTGAGTTGTATTTGCTTGCAAAATTTTAAAATAGATTTTTCTGGTGAATTTGTCTATAATATTATTACCCTTAATCTAACAAAATAAATAAATACATTTTAATTAAAATACATTAGCAAAACAATACTATATTTTCATGAAAAATTTAACAACAACGAAAATAAAAATTAAACAATGCGTTACGATTTATCGATGGTCAGAGAAAGTGGCTGACGAAAGGACAATAACTCTAATGTAGGGTTGCTCTTAAGTATATATATGAGAGAAAAAGAGAAGAGAAAATGATCTAGATAATAAAGTGAGTCGGAGTAGTTGATTTTTATTTTTTCAAGTACATTTGTAATTAAGTCAAACAAGCATGGGGTATTTTGTCATTTTGCTTTTATAATCGAGTAACAGTAGAAGCAGAAACTGAGAAACAAGTGTTGGGTAATTAAAAAAAAAAACTATTTGGCCATTAAAAAGTTAAAATATATATTTTCTACTTAAAAAAGCTATTATAGACACTCCAAAATTGCTTTTTTGTTGCTAAAAGCGTTGAAGTTGCTCAAAAATGCAATTACAAACACTCACATATTAGGTGAGATTCACGCAACCGATGTGAGAGAGTTTGTATACTTGTGTGTACAAATATTTGTGTTAATAACATTTTTCTTAAAATTATCGATGCTATTGTCTACCATTAATAAAGAAGATATTATCAACCACCAAACAATTTCAATCAAAAAAGGTCAGTTATCAATATTATTTCGTCTTAATCTGTCATCTCTATACATGTCCTTTGGTTAAGCGACCAAACACAAGAATTATTTGATTTTGTTGATATTTATCTTTACCCCATTGGATTCTGGCA
>BRYE01000023.1:1600000-1612500 GCA_030159115.1 Actinidia arguta var. hypoleuca
AAAACCCTAGGAGCCTGTAAAGATAAACTCCGATCGGCCGATCTGCAAAATCAACCCGGTCTAAATGGAATTTTATAACGACTTAATTGACCAAAACCGTCACCGACTTTTCACCAGTTTAAAATTGGGAAATTTTTAAAATCCCCTCCCCCCATTCATGAAATATGTCATGCACGAAATTTAAATAATATCAATTAAATACTTTAATTTTTTATTTATTTTCAATTACCAATAGATATATAAAATCTAACACCGTTAATTACTAAATAAAACGTATACTCGTATTGCTGAGTTTTGATGGAACATCTATCTCTATAGCATATGCCTCTTGATCAGTTAATTATGCCTAACTGCTAGTCTCCATATCTGCTATATATATTTCTTTTAAATGTTCTTGCATGGACACTATACGATTTAATAATTATTTGTGAATTTTCAATCCCTTCTTCCTCTAATTGATTAAGATCAATGATAATGATCGCCCAATGAACAGAATATTGATAAGTGTAAAAAAATGTATAAATATGCGTTTAAGCATATCAAATGCGAGTTTGAGGTGAGGTCTAGAAAGCGAGTGGAAGAATCAAATAGAGCGAGAAATGAGTCTAAAGTTTGGTTCATGCGATTTGAGTTTTGAAGTTGTAAGGTCGGTTGATAAATAATGACGTCGACATAATATAAACTAAGTCACACAATAATTGGTGGCGAGTTTGTCTCTCTCCCTCTTCTCTTGCTCTATACATGTAAAGAACAAAAAAATTCTGGTGGTATTTGTGATGGTGATGGTGATGGTGATGGTGATGGTGCGGTGTTAGATAAAAATAAATTTTTTTTTTTGACAAAAATAGGGAAATTTAACTAAATTTATCAATGATACAAGTCTAAATGAGATTCTAATGAATGGTGTGTGTGTTATTTTTTGTGTGTTAGTGTTGTTTTGGAATAAATAAAGGCTTTAAATTTGTTTGCTTAAAAAAAAAAGAGTGAAATTTCACTATTCTCTATACTAGTGATATTTTTTGAGTAAAAATTGTGACTATCTCCTCTCCTCAATTCTCTTTATGCGTGTGCGGAAAGAATAAGCTTTTTTTTAGTAGTGTTGTGACGTTGATGTGGTGGTGGACAAAATAGAGATTTTTGTTGTTAGAAAATTGAGTAGTGTGTGTTTTCATTTTTTATTTTTTTGAGGGGCATGTTTGTGTTTTCTCCTACCATTTTATGTTTTTTTCCCCATAAAACATGATATTTTTCTTTGGAACAAATAACTTTAAAAAAATAATCAAAGAATTTCATAAAATTTTACTAAGTTGGTAACTTAAAAAAATATTAATTAAGTTGTTTATGAAGGTTGTCAATCGAATATGAGATTATATGAGTAAGTCATAGAAGTTGAACTTACGGTAAATAATATAATTGATTGTAAATCGTCAGTCAAGTGAGATGACCTGTTGGGAATGAAGTCATCGAAACTGGTTGTCGGTCCGAGGTTAGATCGCCGGAGGTCGTTGTCGACCGGGGGAGGTTGTTGAAGTTGATTGCCGGTTGGACATCAGCTTGAAGTCAAATTGTACCGTTGGGGAGACGGTAGTCAAATGTGATCTTTCACCAAGTGACCCTAGAAATTATTAAAATATTAAAATAAATTTTAAAATTGACTCTTACTTTCTGGTCAAGTTTCTTTTGCATAGTCCAACTATTTTCAAATCTTCATCCTCCTACCGCTGCCCAACAATGGCGAAACGTCGCCGTCGTTCTCTTCCAACCGACCCTACGGCTTCAAAACTCGATCACATGGACCAAACCTTAGACTCGCTTCTCGCTCTATCTGATTCTTCCTCTCTCTCTCTCTAGACCTCTCCTTCGACCGCTTTCTCTAGTCTAGGGCTTGCGATTCCGACCAGAACGATACTATCGAGAGAGCGTAGAAGTTACGATCGTTCTTCCTCGAAGCGGTTTTAAGAACCGACCGAAATCGCGCCTCGTTGCACAACGCTGTCGACTGGGCTTTTTGCCTTCTGATCTCACTGTCAAACTACGCATTCTTTTCGTGATTCTTTGATTTGTATTGTGTATGTGTAGTGTGACTATTCGGTGTTATGATTCATCTTTTGGAAGATTTCATGCCAATGTGTGCATTTATTCAAAATCGATAAAAAAACTTCTTAATTCTGTTTGGATTTATAATATTTTCATGATTTTTGTTGCTTGGTTTGTTACTGTTACCGAGGACTAGTGTTTCGAGGAGGTCCCGTCGTAGTTATGCACTCTTTTGTGGTTCTTTGGTTTTGGAGAGTAAAAGTTTGTACTGCGATTCTTTGATTTTGGGGATCCGCACTTTTTTGTGATTCTTTGATTTAGGAAAGTAGTTTTGACATCTGTGGTTCAAGATTTTGCGTTTTCCATGTGTAGCTTTGATTATGGGTTGTTACCGTTAGCGAGGGTTAGTGTTTGGAAGATGTCCTGTCAAAGTATGAATTCTTATGTGATTTTTTGATCTCGAAGACTGCAATCTTTGGATTCAAGATCTGTGTTTTGCATGTGTAGTTTTTTTCTCTGGTGGGATTTATAACATTTGCATGTTTTTTTGTTGCTTTGATTCTGCCAATGTGTGCATTTATTCAAATTTGATTCAGATTTGTTCTTCATGTTTCTAGTGGGATTTATAACATTTGCATGTTTTTTTTTTTTTGCTTTGTTTGTTACTGTTAGTAAGGGTTTATTCCGTTCAGTTTAGTGTTCATTTCTTTGGAAATTCTTCATTAACCTTGCTTCTTGGTTGTGTGATCCCTGACCATGTATGTTGCATGTTGCTTGATTTTTTTCTCGATTTTTCTGAAGGCATTTGGTAGGTAACGAGAATGTCTTCTTTTGATCCTCTAGATGTTTGGGTATCATGAAACACATCTAATTATCTAATTCATTAATCTTATAACTTTAAATTGTCAAATCTATATTTTTGTGACAACCAAATGAGAACTAAATGATTAATTTGTTCATAATAAGTTGTCTATGCGAGTGAAGGTAATTAGACTGCTTTAACTATCCACTCTCATATATTGTTGTGCAGATCTTTTTGATGCTTGATACGCGCGGTGTATGCTATGCTGCAGCTACATGTTCTTTCTTCCGTAATTGTGCCATGGATGCTTTGTATTATACCAATATCGTTTTGCCAACAGAACTTCCAGTGTGGTTGGTTATATAATGATTCAACGAGCTGGGAAAGTCCTTCAGTAAGGGTTTGCTTTTTCATTTAAGTATTTACTTGTTGCTAGTCAGTATCTTTCTTTTTAAGCTGCATTTTATTTGTCGGCTGATATTGTTGGTAAAGGAAAGGAGGGCAAAATGCCAAAAGCACATGTTGTTGACTCTTTAGCATCAAGAATACAGAGTTGATGATCAGGACTACAGTTTCCAAGGAGGTTTTGAGGTACAAGTAGCTACTAGATTATGTTTTCTGGTCTTGTCCTTCTAGCAATACAGAGACACCATGTATTTGTTACATGTATTGAGAAAAATTCACAGATGTTTGACTACATATTTTTTTATGAGCATTCATAGAAGTTTGTGAAGCAAGAAGGTGTGTTTGACTACTGCAGAACTATTACTTCAAGGCTGTTTTGGCAGTTTTTTTTTTTAACTTGAGCCGCTGACCTAGTAATTCGTCTTGCCATGAGTAGAAAGTACAAACATGCATATGTATGTAATAAATTTATTTAGATGTACAGATGAGTAAATGTGTTAACCTTGATTTAATTCTAACTTGGGCCAGAGACTATGAACTCCATCCTGCTTGGTCCCAATTAATAATAAGTATGGAGGTGGAAATGGTAACCAACTACCTAATTTTGGCAGGGTATTGTTACTTTTGCTAAAGCTTTATAATTGCAAATTATTAATGAACTTGTACTGAAGTGACTCAAAATTAGAGGGAGGATTGCATTTAAGTTCTTGTGCTTGATGTGCTCTGTCACTTTCTAGTTTTTGTGGTACCTAGAATCAAGGATGGCATCTCAAAATCCTTGTGATGAAAGAGGGTGTGAAACTTGTAAATATTTACAGCTATTCAAACAAGTACGATTTCTATCACAAATCAGCTTTTAATATATATGATTCATATGATCCAATAGTTACTTTTCCTCATCATTATTGCTGTTTTAATTTTGTATTTCACTTTATTTATCATCAGTTCGTTGCTGCCCACCTACTTCAGCTGTAAATAGTTGCTTTTATTTTCTAAATTCAGGTCTCTTAAGCTTGGTATCATACCTGGCCCAACTACTTCATCTGGATCTTCGCAATTTGTCCACATTGTCAGGAACTATGTAGATGCATTGGGCTTTGCAAGGAATGATAAAAGATATAAATGAAAAAATCAATCATATTTCTCACAAGGTCCTGCTTGAGCTCTTTGAGAGCGAACAATGGCCTTCCTGGGTATGGTTCTAAGGAGAATTTTGTGTATGCTAGTTTTTCATTTTATTTGTGTGTGCACGATACCATTAGGAGCCCTGTTATCTCTCTGGCTTTCCATGAACTGGCAAAAGATCCAGACAAGGAAAGCAGTCATCTATTCTCACAAGGTCCTGCTTGGGCTCGTTGAGTGCAAACTGGAAACAGTGGTGCTCCTGGGTATGGTTCTAAGGACAATTTTTTGTAGATAATTTTTTTTTTTCTCGTTTGCACTTGTGTCCATTTGGGCCTTTGTGTGTGTTAAACTCACGTTTAGAAGAAGCTTGGGATCATTTCTAAGAAGTAGCGGTACAGAGTTCCAAAGCCATCTCCTCTAGGAAGCTACACGGGGCATGGGGTGTCTACATATGTTGAGGGGACTAGTCTCACCTGGGAATAGGGATATCATTGTCGACCAAACACATACACACATCATGCACATGATGCACACACACAATTTGTTTTTATCTGTTCTTCTAATCATGAATCTATTTCCCTTCTTTTAATTGTAAGGGCTCTTTTGAGGAGGTTGTACCTTTACCATATTGTTCCGGTGAATGACGCAGCACCCTGCCCATCTCTCCTTGATCTAGAGATTGTTTGCCTGTAAGATCTATTTTGTTGGTTTAACTTTGGTTGCATTAATAGTTGGTTTAACATGCTTTTACATGACATTACACCCAGGATTATGTAGCTGGCAGACATTTTTTTCCCTGTGAAGAATTTGATATGGAGTAATTGATGTATCATGTGGTACAATTGTCATTATTGGAAATCATTTTTGTTCCTTCAGAATATCTAACCATCATGAATGGGCAATATTGCCAAGAGATTCATTTTGAGCTTCAAGTGTTTTTCTAGGTCATACTACCATCCATAATAGCCATACATGCTACTTTGGGTGATTTGTTTTTGTCATTTTTTTTATTTGGACAAAATAGTTGCTATTTAATACTTTTCCCAGATGCTATGGGTGAGTAATTTGTTCTGCTGAGAATACTTGCTCTTCATATCCTCCCTCTCCATACGCGTGTGCCCGCAAATGCGTGTTCATTCTAGAAGGGCAACTGTAGCCACAGATTCACTTGCCATACACGAACACAAAAAGAAGGAAACACACAATGACACCCACACTTCCCACAGATACGAGAAGTGAAAAACATCAAAAGTGGCCATATTGCAGCCATACCTTCCAGCTTCCAGCCTCCTTGAATCAACATATGATTTTTTATTTTACTTGGTAAATAAATCAATCTAGGCTGTGCTTTAGATTCAAAAATTCTTGATCCTTGACTGTCAAAAAACCTTTCAATAACAAAACTGGTGATAGAGAAACAATTTGTCCTCAACTTGACTATTGTTCAAGATGATAGAAAATGCTGTGAAAATGGGAACTCCTGATTGAATGGCAGCATATAGCAGCCAAGTCTTCACTTCACTTATTGTTCTGCTTCCGCTTGCCTGTTGGGTGGGATGCATAACTTGTTTTTGATCAAGGGAGATGGGCTGCTCTGGCTGCAAATGATTAGTGTGCTGCAACTTGTGAGAATGGATTGAAATACTGAATGGTAAAATTTGGCTTGACAAGGACTGGTCAAAAAACATAGGATTTGTTTTGATTTATTTCCCTCCAAGCAATCTAACCAACTTTGGGGATCTTTTTCTCTACTTTTGCGTTTAACAACACACACACACACACACACACACATTGTACACACATAATGTCATGAATATATTGCAATTTCTCAATTTCTTGATCCCTGAATCGCTGATGTTTAGTTGAACTTGCTAAGGAGTTGGAACAGAATTACATATTATTAGGATTCATGTAGCCAGGCTTTGACTATCTTAGATACTATATTATGTTATTTCCGTGCCAAAATCTCTTTAGCTATGCATAACAGCTATCTTGTTGAGTCGCCAGTTGCTTTAAGAGACATTTGTAAATTGAGGGTGGTTAAGTGGAAAGATAATTTATCATGGTTTCTCTTGATAATGAACATATTCCTGGGAAGGGGAGAGGCAGAATGTGAGAATCACAATGTTTATGAATTGGAATGTGGGTGCCTGGCCTGGAGGCAGGGATGGACGGTGGGACTCAGGTGAACAATTTATCTTCCTGCTCTTTGGTGAACAAGGACAAGTGGTTGTTGGAGGCAGAATGAAATTGCTTTGAAAATTGCAAAATGAATATAGGGATCTTTGCATACCCAAACTTTGCCTAGATACAATAGAAGAACAAATTATCTTCTGAAAAATGATTTTCTTTTTCCTGTGTCTTTCTATTTGTTTTTGTTTTTGTTTGTGTTCTGACCCTTTTGTTTAATAAAACACACTTTTGATCACTTGTCCTGTGTTTTGCTCATGTTACATGCATCGTTAATTTTTTTAAGGGAAAAGTGTTTCTTATAACATTAATGTTGACTTGAAGGGTACATTGGAATCAGTCAACAAGCATTGTCACTCGATAGAACGTTTATGTTTTGAATCTTCAAGAATAGGTTTGTTCTTTCTCTACATATGATTCTTCCATTCTCATGCTTGAAAAAATTTGTTGCTTACTTTTGTAATTCTTTTATAATTTTTTTTTGGTCTAGTTAGAGTTGACCGTTTGAAGTTGCAAATTTTCAATACTCTAGTGAAAAATTGTTATAAGCTAACTTCCTTAGCGCTTAAAGGATGTCATATGCATGACCACAGAGTTCTGGTGCTTCCGAAGGTGTGTTTCTGGAGATTGATATGAGTATGTCATTCACAACATGAGTGCTTCCCCACATATTTTAAGTAAAATTTGTGGGAAACCTATTTCTCCTTTCCTAATCTATCTTTGCAAGTATAATCTATTGGTGTGATGACTTGTCATGTTGTATAGAAACCAATTAATGCTCCAATTTGTTGGGATGTGAAATCTTAGTTGTTTGGCGTCAATCCAAAACCTGCCTTTTCTTATTTTAAAATTTACCCATGAATCCGTCAAGGAACATAATTTTCTTTCGTTTCCAATGTTACAACTGAAACGTTTCGGTTTTCTAGGAGACTGAAATGAAATAAAATTTTAATATTTCTGTGTGTGTACCACAATTCAGCCAACCAATGAAACAGTAAGTTATGGATTTGGAATCTCATAATTTTTTTGTTGAAGAAAACTATGACAAGCATTATTTTACTATATTTAGAAAATTTTGTTATAATTAGTATAGAAACACTTTCATAACATTACCTACTGAAATCTCATATACCTAATGAAATCTTAGTGCACAAGAATCACATACACTTGCATTTAATTATTTTTTTGATAACATTGATATTCTTTTTTGTCTTAGCAACATTTATGTAATGATTTTACAATTTTCATTTATGTGGATGTGTAGTAATCTATAAATCTGTATATGTTTAATTAACAACTATTATGCTTCTCCAAATTCAGATAATTTTTTGGTTTGTGTTTAAAAAACATTTAATGTATTTGATATTCCTTTTTTTACCTTCCATAATGTTTCTGAATTATTTTTGAAGCCATCTCAAAATGTTTTCATTTTAATGCTCATTGAAACAAGACAACAAAATGAAATTTTGATCCTTGTGTGTGCGATCTAGGAAGTTGACCTTAATGTGGGATGGAGAGAGGGAGAGTAGTTCTATGTAATAGGATCCGGAGAGATGGAACTAAGAGAGGAAAAATGGTGCAGCCTAACAAAGAAAGAGAGAGGCAGAAAGCCCAAAGACTTTGTTGAGAAAAAGATGAACAGTGTACTAAGCTTGTTGATTTTAGCAAAGCAGCCATCTATATATAGGCATCCATTCACACGACTCATGCTAGCCCGTGTGGGTGGTCCCCAACGGCCCATGTGAGGTCATCATGACCTTACCGAGAATCAAGAGACATGCTCCTCTGAGAGAGAATTCTGTTAGAAGGTCCAAATGGAGAATGACTGTAGCTCTTTGATTGCCCCACTTTCTGTTCTCCGCTTCAATCTTGAACACGGTGAATTTCCCGTTTGTTATTGCTTTTGAGAATGGGAGCGCCCCAACCACCCATATGGATTGCTTGACCAAGTACATGGTCAATTTTTTTGAAAATATTCTGGATGAAGCACAAGTTCTATTGGCAATTCACAGTACCACAAATTTATCTATACCCAGAGATAGTCAGCTTCTTAGTATGTTGCTTTCGCGGTGGAGCACCGAGTCACATACCTTTGTGGTCAGTTGAGGGGAATTTGGCCAACACTAGAGGATGTTGACGTATTGTTGTGTTTGAACCTCTATGGGGAGGTTGATTGGAGTACGTATGTGTTCGATGGTGAAGAGCAAGACACCTTGGTGGGCTTGTAGAACGGGTATGCCGTGATTTGCATCTACGGAACGCAGTGGCTAGAAGATGGGTTTTGGAAGACTTTTCGCAGATCGCCCAGAAGAATACTTATGCGCGAGGAATCCGATACTTTTTTAGGGATGACCCCACAAAGAAGCTTGATGGTGGTTTGCGTAGAGCAAAACCCAAGTATTTGCTAGTCTTGGGATGGATTTCACTTTAGCTGCTTTTCTGGTCTTATGGTTGTCGCGGTACGTTGTGGATAGGCGACCTCGGGATGGTGTGAACATACAAGTGTTCAAGCTCGCAACCCTGTTAGTTCACGGAAGACGTGTGGCCCTGGGTCCTTTATTTCTTGGTACTCTTTTTTGTCGGTTGGATTTAATTTTTGTTACCAATTGCGGTCCCAGGGGCGATATGATGTTGTTATGTATCTTGATGCCTCTTTTCTTCAAATGTTTGTGTACAAGCATTTTCCTAGCATTGCTCCTACCCCAATTGTTTTTACTGAATTTCTTGAAGATAGTTTTGAGAGAGAGATGAGTGCGGAGCATATTTTGAATGAACTTGGAGAGCACATACTGCGGCACCAAAGGCAAACCACTGACTGCTCTATGGAAGAACCACTTGAATTTCATAGTGTTGCAAATGATGGGCATGCCTATTTGCATTCAAAGGACAATCTTCTTCCAGTTCGGTCACAACCGATTTCTACACATAGTAGGGTCCTCATTAGCCTTGTAGCATGAGAGCATCATAACCTGTTTATTTCCTTTGGCATGTCTTGGAAAAGGGTCTTATCAACTCCTTGGTCCTTCTATGGAACCTCCAATTCTCCTTTGGCAATCTTTTTGGTTGAACAAGTGTCTTAGTTACCAACTGTCCTTCGTCGCTGCCTGATGGCGCGGTGATAGATGCAGTATCTGGAATTTTGCTGATCTCTTCTTGATGGCTCTCTTTCAACGTGGGGCAACCTGACTTCTCCGTCCTCAACCAACTTGTCCAAAATTGCCTTAGCTTCATTGTACTTGTAAGGCAACGGTGGGGGTGAGTCGTCGTATTCACGTCTCCTTTTATTACCCATGTGAACTTCTCCTCTTTGTGACATGGGAAAAAAGACCTCGCCTACTGCGCCAGTGTGACCATGTAAATGACAAACGCATTGAGTCTCCCAAATTTTGAGCACTCACTAGCAACTTAGCGAAAGTTGGTAAGTGAAGATTTACCAAAAGAGGTTTGTAATGTGGTTGCATGCCGTCCAGACAGATCTTCACTAACTGAATTTCTTCCTCCAGCTCAAAACACTCCATGGCGCGGTCATGGAATCTATTGATACAAGTCAGAATGCCTTCACTAGGCTTATGAGTTTCACCATTTGAGGTGGTTGGGTTTGTGGACTTAAAACCACCATTACTAGCCCTGACGAGTAAATTTTTTGTTCTACTCGGTGTTTGGGGAAAGGGTGAATGGCTTTGGTTGCCTAAAAACGGGTGAAAAGAAACGGTGTTTAAGCTTGGTAGAATACTAGGGTAGCTACTGGCGATTGTAGTCATCGCCTGTTGCACAAGGTTTTGGTTTTGTTGCAGGGATGCCAACATAGCCGCACTTGCCAAATATTGCTTAAAAGAAGCGTTCGGGGCCTCCAGAGGATATCGTCGGACCAAAGCTGAATATCATCAGTTTCGGCAGCGGTTTGCTTCTCTTTCAATCTAGAAGTCATCGCAAAGAACTACTCCCTAGCGGAGTCGCCTGAATGTGTGTGATATAGGAGGTTGATCTCAATCTGGGATAGAGAGAGGGAGAGTAGTTATCTGTATCAAAATCTGGAAAGATGGAACTAAGAGGGAGCAACCTAACACAGAGAGAGAGCCCAAAGACTTCTTCTATAGTTGAGAAGAAGATGACTAGTGTAGTAAACTTGTTGATCTCAGGAAATCAGTCCTCTCCATATAGGCATCCACTCACATGGCTCATGCTAGCCCATGTGGTGGTCCCCAATAGCCCATGTGAGGCCATCATGACCTCATCGGGAATCAAATGACGTGCTCCCTTGGGAGAGAATTTTGTTAGAAGGGGATCACCTGGATCGTTATAATAGATTCTAAGAAGTGTGGACCACTCTCTTATGTTTAGACTGTCCAAAGTAGCGCACTGCGGTGCTGATGACCGCGAAGCCTTTCTTGGCAAACTCTCATCCTTACGTCCAATCGACATGCTCTTAGATCTAACGGAGGGGACCGTGCAGTGGTCTGTACAAGTCCTGCCTCTTGAACTTCTTAAATCACGCGCTATCAGGGATGCCGCGGTACTGAACCCACAATGCCACGGTGCGGTGTCCATTGGCATTGAAGCCAATACCTACACCTTGCTAGCAGTGGAACTAGAAAAACCTACTCCTGTTAAGTTTTAGGGTGTTTAAGTTTTTGCTTTTTTGGTTGGAAAACATTCCTGATGGTGAGGTTGATTCAATCATGACTACTTGACTCGTGAGAGTACCTTTTGCTAGGTTTCTACTCACTTTCCACATTTCCTAGACACTTTAGGAAGGACCTCTACATCCACAAGTTCACCATTATGAGATACATGTTTGATCTAACTGAGTGACCTTTTGAATAGACGTTAGATTGGTCTTATGCTCAAAGGGTCATAAAAATGCAGGTTCTTTGTTTCTATTGGGACCTGAGAGTCTAGGTGACACCTATTACGGAGTATTTTCTAATCTAGGCTGAGAGGGTTGGGCTTGGCTATTGCTAATTGCCTCCGCAAGTTTTGTGGCTAGAGAAGATATTGTTCAAGGGTGGTTTTCAGCCTATCCAAATGTGTGTGTGTGTGTGTGTGTGAGAGAGAGAGAGAGAGATTTATGGTTGGGCCAGGAACCTTCCAGGAATTTGAAATCTCTACCTATCAGCTGGTAGATTTCCGGTCATGCTGTTAGGTGCTATTGGTTAAATTAAAGCTGAAAATTGAAAAATGATACTTGTAATTAAGTAATGACAACAGAATATTGAACTTTTTAAGATGAAATGTTTGATTAAAATTTTAGTATTGAATTGAAACAAGTTTATATTTTCATGTTTGATAGTATGGTAGTGAGGTGGTGGTGGTATGGCGCTGAAAAGTGCTAGTGGTGGTTGTGTTCATAGTGGGGTAGAGATGGTGAAGGTGGTCGTGCAATAGATGTGATGGCAATGATGGTGGAGATGGAGGGATGGTGGTAGTGGTGTCATATGGGTAATGGTATTGTATAGAGGTGGAGGGGCTGTGGTGTGGTGGTTGCGGAAATAGTGACGATAGTGCGAAGAGTGGACTGATGGTGTTGGCTACAGTAACAATTGCGATGATGGTGAAGGGGGATAGGAGGTGGTGGTGATTGCAATGGTGGAGGAGTGGTAGTAGTGTTAGCGGTGGTGGTGGGTAGAGACTAAAGGGTAAGGTGGCAGTGGTTGCAATGTGATGGCGATGGTGGGGTCTTTGCGGTGCACATCAATAGTTATGCAGAACGAGTTATAAATTTAGTCAGTAATAAGTAAGAATAACAAGAGATCTTTCTCGACTCCCTCTACTTAAAATTTTCTCAATTTTTAGCTTTTTAAAATGCAACTAAAATTTTAAGGTATGTGTATTGTGATTGACAAACAACCTTAATTGATTTAAATTATATACATTCAGTTTTAATTATTGAATTGGGTTATCAACCCCTTACATGCATGTGCTCAGTTTCTAGAAATAGAAG
>BRYE01000023.1:1680000-1682500 GCA_030159115.1 Actinidia arguta var. hypoleuca
GACTAAGTGTGAGAGTGAGATTTTCTATTGCCTGTGGATTGGAAACTAGAGGTTTGGGTAGTTTAAATAGATTTTTTTGTGTAGAAGAGACAAAACTGATAGGTACCTTTGGGTAGCCAACTCTCAAGCTACTATGTTGTTAAATAATTAACTTGAAGAAGGGTTGTTTATTAACTAAACATGTTTAAGATGTTATGTTTAATCTATTCTATGCAAATCTCAGAATTGCACGAAATGGATATAACGCGATACTACTCTCTCTCTCTCTCTCTCTCTCTCTCTCTCTCTCTCAGCCGGTTAGCCGTTAGTGCCACTTATGTTGCAGTGTTGTTTACGGCCCACCATATAAATTGCTTAATATGGTGGTATTTATTGGTTAGTTGGATTGATACACTAAATTAGTCACTAATCAAATACAAAAGGGGATCTATGACATTGTTGTAAAGTAGTTAATAACATACTTTCATGAAGTATACCTAACTTTGAACTCGCATCTTTTCAAATCAACTCAATTAACAAAGGACCTTATAGAAGTTGGTTCACTTATAGTTGAGCTCCAAAAGCCATTTCAAAAGCTCCAAGCCTTGAAGGCTTGTACGATTAGGTGATAATTACAAGAACACCCTGACAACTATCATAGGTGTCAATTGACTCCCTCAACTTGAAAAAAAATAATAAAAAAATCTAAATGAGCCCGTCGCTCATAATTGATATTTTCAGATAAAGTGGGACCAGAGTTCCCAATTGCTCGTTCTCATCTACTTAAAAAATAAATAAAAAAGCTCCCAAAAAGTTAAAATAAAAGTGGGATATCAAGCCTCACTTTATTCAGAGCAAGCACTTCGTCCAAGTCGTAACGGGCATTGCATGTGTTGCTCATGGTTGCAGATTCAATCCAACTCCTTCCTCTCTCTTCAAACGCTGTACTCGATGTGCTTTCATAATTCAATTTATATATCGCTTTCTTTGAAGTGATGGACGATAAAGGATAAAAATAGGAATGGTTGGAGGACAAATTTCAAATACCATTTTCTCTCTCCATTATTGTCAACCATCGATTGCTCATTCGGTAGCCCAAACTTCAGCGAAGCCATTTTGTTCGAACAACAAGTTTTCCCACACTTGAAGCCTCATCTCTCAAACGAATTCGCCATATATAGCTTTTCATGCCTATAAATATATCTTCCCATTTCCCCATCCACCCTGTCTCAGAAGGAACACTGAAACTTAACCAGAGTTTGATCGAGCAAACAAGAACAGAGAGAAAACAGAGAAAATGGCGGGAAAGTTGATTTCAGTGTTTCTGATGTGTGTGGTGGTGGTGGCAGCCATGCACGTGCAGGAGGCCACGGGTGAGGTCTTCAAGCCGTGCTACGAGGAGTGCCAGAAAGACTGCCAGGCCTCTGGCAACGGCTACACCTTCTGCGAGATGAAGTGCGACACCGACTGTGGCCTCAAGGAGAATGCCGGTAATTTCTCGCCGCACCCCTTTCTCCCTCTATACGTGTTTGCATGCATCCATGTTTGTTCGAACAAAAAATGATACCCCTGGTTGGAAATTCTATTTTTTTTAACCAGATATGCAATAATTGCATTCGAATTTAAATTGAAATGCTATTAATTTTCAAAATTTTCTATTTAATCTCACTTCTAAATACATTTATAGTTAATTAAAAGTGATCGTCTTGTGAGACATCTTGAATAAATTCGGCCCCATGAATTTCATTTTCCTATTTTATGATACGATATTTGTCAAATTAAAAATTATTTTAGTACTTATCACATCGTGCAACAGGAAAAAGACGTGATAAAATTCTACTTCTTAGCCAATATATTGTGCATTTTTTTTCTTCTTTTATATTCTTTTTGCCTGGCTTTATGGTGCAGCAAAAATGGAGCAGTTCAAGATTGGGCTGCATAATTAAGGAAAGGACCAATAATGGATTGGTGGTGCCTCAAGAAAGAGAGAGAGAGAGAGAGAGAGAGAGAGAGAGAGAGAGAGAGCATGCAGGAAATAGAATAAAATGGTGGAAGATAAGGACGTCCATTTTAATTTTGTGGATGTGATACATTATTTGACACCGATGCATGTTTCTTTAGTATTTGTTTTAGAAAGTTGCTAACGACAATTCATTTAAAATCTGAAATTATTGAAGAAAAATTAATTCTATTGTTGACATCCTCTAATTCTCAGAATAGAAATATAAGAAAAAATAAAAAACAAGATTTGGTATTTGCCATTTTGATCCAAAGGCAGATATTTGATTTATGATAAAAATAAATAAATTAAAATAGCCAAAATAGCATTTAATCTATGCAGCAACGTTACTAAGTTGGCTAAATAACATGGTAACATGCCGAAATAACAAAAACCATTGGAGATGGTGTACATATGATTTGTTAAAACAAAAAAAAAAATATGACCCACTTAAAATAATAGACTATATTGTTTTAATTAATTATAAGTCTGGATAATGTTCACCCACTTATATAAATGGAC